>CAMZMU010000117.1:113714142-113934296 GCA_947311845.1 Poa pratensis
CTGGACCAAATTTTCCCCGACAACATATTGATATGCTAGCTCGGTGATGGGGTAATCAGTTGTCGAACTTATATGTTGTTGAGAACCTTGAGCCTTGTCGTCAACACCTTGAGTGGGGGGACCGATTGTGCGTCTTGTTCTCCGAGCTATTTCTGGTTCAACTATCTGCTAGATAAAAATATATTTATGTCAAGTTGGTCGGCATAATTGTTATAAACATGAAATGAAACAAATAGTTATAAAAGTATACCACATCCGAATCATAGACCGGACGAGGGCCGACAGGGACGGATATCAAAACCATGGCACTATACATATAAAAACAATCATACAAATAAGAAAATTATACAAGTAATAACTATGCATCTAAATCATACAAGTAAGATTGTTTTAAATAAAAGATAAAAACGAGAGGCTCACCGAGGTGGTGCTGGTGACGGGACAGCGCGGGCGATCAACGGCGGTGAGGACGGGGACGGGACGACACTAAAACCCATAAATCATAATTTAGTTTGAGCTCAAATTGCATATAAAACAAATGAAATCCCTAACTTAGGCATTTCATCAAACACGTAGCTAGCACTACAAAAATGAAATAAGCTAAAGTAGCAATGAAATGAGCTAAAGTAGCAACGCCGGAAGAAAGGATGAAGTTGCTAACCCTTGGATAGATGGGGTGCCTCCAATATTGACAAATGGTGGAAAAACATGGGATGAACTCGAACTCGGGAGAAAACAGAGGAGAAAATGATGATTGACAGGGATGTACCCTTCGGGTCCCCTATTATTGGTATACCTGGTGCAGCCCAGACGAAGTCCCACCTGGCGGCTTAACAATTACTTCAAGCACAAGTTAAGTACTCCAAGACGTAGTCTAATAGGACTCATGTAAACTCTACCTGGCTGCATATATATAAAGCCATGTAGGGGCACCCCCATAGAGATATACAAGACGCAAATAGATCAATACTAGATCCACAACTCGCATAGGCATAATGAGACCACGTCTCACCATATCGCCGTTACGGCCACCATGTAACCTCATATATCATCATAATCAGACAAGCAGGACGTAGGGGTGTTACCTCCACACGAGGGCCCTGAACTGGGTAAATCCTTGCTTGTCAGCCGTCCGATACTACCAGCGCGCACATCTTCTCTCTAAATCTACCTGGGGTACTCGACCCTGGGATTGCCGTGGGCATACCACGTCAATTGGCGCCGTCTGTGGGAAGAACGCGTGTTGGATCTACGGTTTCGGCGGCTCCAATCTACGCAAAAACGGCAGCGACGCGCCGTCACAGATCAGCACTCGGGGGCTCGTCATGGACAATCCCCTCGCGTGCGACTGATCGGATCAGCAAGATCAAAAATCCTCCAAGGCGTTCCGCGTCTACGGCAAGATGCGATCCAAATCGCAACACACGCGAAAGCTGCAAAAATCCGGCGCTACTCGTCTGCCTCGTCGAGTCCGGATCAGATCATCAACAAACAGCCGACGACTTTGTCGGGTGACGGCGGCGTTCCGTGCATACGCTACGGCGTCTCTCGAAAGACACGGGCAAGCGCACAAAACGCATCTGGAGCCAGCTTCCACGTACGGTGCTCGCCCACGCAACCTGGCGGGGCACCCGCACGTCCTACCATGCATCCACGCTCCTACGCGGCCAGAAGAATCGATCGATCGAAAAGTGCTAGCTAGCTCCGCGTACAGAAAAATCCAATCAGCAGACCAAGTTTCGCTAGCCATGCACATGGTCGCATGCATACGCATGCAGCATGCATGGATCGATCGGCTCCTTCCTCTCCAAATCTCCCAATTACTACTTTGAACTATTTTTGCATATTTTATTTTCTGTACTAATTGCTCTGGTCGCATTACAAGGGTGTGGAGAAAACGCCGCCGCTGCGGCCAGATAACGGCTACAACGGCGTACAAGCCTCGGAAGCGGGTGTGCCCATCCGAGAAAATCGCAGAATCACTCGATGAACTTATTGCTAATGGCGCTTCACGTGAGGAATTGCATGAAGATCTGCACTAATAGCAAACACAACTTCTACGGCAACGTCATCAACAGAACAACGGCGACGGCGTTCAGTGCACAAGGACTCGACGTCAGCATGCACTCGTGCACTGCGGCACATTGAATCTACAAGATCAAACCTCGGCGAACAGCAAAAGCAGCCAGGCCTGCCATCGCATACATCCACGGATCAGCCCACGTACACACAAGAAAAAGAAAAGAAGATCATCAATTCATCATCATGCGTGAATTAAGCGGCCGGAGTGCTAATCACATATGCATGCACGCTCACGTACGAGCAATGGAAAAAGGAAAAGAGCAAGCAGCTAGCCCTGTCTAGCACGTCGACATCGACTCGACAACTCGAACTCGGGTGACAGCAAAATTTCGACTCCTTCAATTTCTTCGACCTCTACAACAACGAAGTATCGACATCGACCACACCCCTACTGCGGGCAAACTTCGGCTCACTCGACATCATCAACCAACACGGCGGTACCAGCACACAAAGCCCGCTTCGTAGAAGGGCACTACGTACCCTCGGGAGCTGGCACTCGAAATAAAACACGACATCATACTTGATTGCGCTCACCCGACAAACCGGCGACTCGGGGTGGCGGCGGTGCTGCGTAAATTCGGCCGTTCATCAACATCTACACCGACGAAGGGCGCTCCTAATACTCAGGGGCTGCGTCTCAAAACTAATTCGGCGCACCTGACGCTCGGGGCTGGCGCTTTGACACCAAGCTCACCCTCGTTCAGATCAACTGCGGCAAACATCATCGGCCACCGGAACACGCAGCCTGACAAATAATCGACTGGAGAACAAGGCGACACCCGCAACTTCTTCGACTCTGCATCCTCAACTCCATCTCCGATACTCGGGGGCTGGCGATTCGTCATCAACGGCAAACAACAAAAGTCTACAGATTTCCATCGCTGATGAACAGCTAGGTCAGTCCCATATTTTATTTTTTCAATTATAAACCTGCTCCGGTTGCATCCAACACTCGAAAGCCGGCGCTTCTCGACTCCGCCGCGTCGACTGACCACGCATTACAACATCCGCCGCGTCGACTTCTTCCGACTACACATTGCAAGACTTGGCCACACCCGATGCTCGGGGGTTCACTGCAAAGGACATAGCAAATTCGCCTTGGCCGCACCCGAACACTCGGGGGCTGCGCCGCGCAGGTTGTAACAAATTCACCTTGGCCGCACCCGATGCTCGGGGGCTACGCCGCACAGGTCATATCAAACTAAGCCAAAGCCGGTCACTCGACCGCCTCGTCGATTTTGACGCTGAAAATCAAACTAAGCCAAAGCCGGTCACTCGACCGCCTCATCGATTTTGACGGTGAAAATCAAACTAAGCCAAAGCCGGTCACTCGACCGCCTCGTCGATTTTGAGGGTGAAAGTCAAACTAAGGGTCACTCGACTGTTTCATAGACAAGTACACATAGCTGCCTTCGGGAGCGGATCAAAATTTTATTGACTGCTGCAAAAGATTCAAAGCTTTGAGATTATACTCAACTGCAATCAATTAAGCACAATCTCGGGGGCTACTCCATCGGGAGCGCTGCCGCGCACCCGATAAAATACGGGCAAAGACATCAAGTTGCAGATTTCACAGTCGAACCTTACTCGACTCAGCTGCTTAGCTGCTCACATAAAGGCAAATTCACAGTCATAATCCCCCCGAGTTGCATCAGGCGATCCTCGGAAGCTGCATGCATGGTGCATAGGTAAGACCCGCCGATCCGTCGAGCTGGGCCGGGGCCCGCACATACTGCGTTTGCTCTGAAACTTTCCGTGTCTGACGACATGAAGAAATTCCTAGCGGACGCGTTAGGTACCCGCAAAGTTATGCTGCAGGTTGGCTCAGTAAGACCTCCGCGGCCTGAGTCGATCCTGACCAGCTTGTTCCGGGTTCGAGTCCGGGGACTCGAACTTGATGTAGGCTAGTAAGGTTTTGCCCAGAAGTACAGTTAACTGGTCCCGATCCGTCGAGTGTACCAGGCCTACTACGCCCCCATCCCTAGGCAAAATAAGCAAAGCATCAGTCGACGTATTTCCGACTCGGCCGGCACAATCGAGACAATCTCGACTCAAAATACATGGCAAAAAACATAAGCAAAATATCAGTCGACGCACTTCCGACTAACATCCTCCTTCACAAATTGCACCCGATAAAGTCTCGACTATGAGTCTCTGCCCGATTCTTCGAATCGACCAGACACTCGGGGGCTAATCCCATCGGGAGCGCTGGACGCGCACCCGACGAATTACCGAGTCAAAAGTACCAGAAAAAGCAGCAAAGGACGCGAAAACTGAGCCCAAGTTGAGAATCTCCTTGGACAACTCGAATTTCATTCGACTACTCCATCGGGAGCGCATTCGCCATTGGCTCGAGTGCTATGCAACGGATTTTCTCAAAGTCGGGTTCCCTATAACCTGCACGGATTTTCTCAAAGTCGGGTTCCCTATAACCTGCATGGATTTCTCAAAGTCGAGTGATGCATGGATTTCTTAAAGTCGAGTGATGCACGGATTTATCAAAGTCGGGTTCTCTATAGCCCGCACGGATTTATCAAAGTCGGGTTCTCTATAGCCCGCACGGATTTATCAAAGTCGGGTTCTCTATAGCCCGCACGGATTTATCAAAGTCGGGTTCTCTATAAGCCCGCACCGGATTTATTATTATTGGATTTCATACACATATATACTGGATTTCTCGTAAATGATTTGACTCACGAAGAATGGATAATACAGTCATCATATGGTCATCAAACACACCCGACGCATCGACTACGCTTACTCGACATACTGTTTTGAGTCTCTGCCCGATACTTCGAATCGACCAGATACTCGGGGGCTACTGACAGGGATGT
Source organism: Poa pratensis (assembly GCA_947311845.1). Lineage (NCBI taxonomy): Eukaryota > Viridiplantae > Streptophyta > Magnoliopsida > Poales > Poaceae > Poa > Poa pratensis. The sequence goes on from CAMZMU010000117.1 coordinate 113,719,059, forward strand.
ACCCTTCGGGTCCCCTATTATTGGTATACCTGGTGCAGCCCAGACGAAGGCCCACCTGGCGGCTTAACAATTACTTCAAGCACAAGTTAAGGACTCCAAGACGTAGTCTACTAGGACTCATGTAAACTCTACCTGGCTGCATATATAAAGCCATGTAGGGGCACCCCCATAGAGATATACAAGACGCAAATAGATCAATACTAGATCCACAACTCGCATAGGCATAATGAGACCACGTCTCACCATATCGCCGTTACGGCCACCATGTAACCTCATATATCATCATAATCAGACAAGCAGGACGTAGGGGTGTTACCTCCACACGAGGGCCCTGAACCTGGGTAAATCCTTGCTTGTCAGCCGTCCGATACTACCAGCGCGCACATCTTCTCCCTCTAAATCTACCTGGGGTACTCGACCCTGGGATTGCCGTGGGCATACCACGTCAATGATAAACTCGAGCTAAAAAATGGAGATGGCCGGATCGGGGGTAGAAGATGAAATAGGGCACAGTTTCTATGCAGGTCTTGTCGGTCATTCCAACTTCAGACATAGACTAGCAGGCTCTTCTCATTTGCTCCTCATCTTGTCTCGACTCGCCTTCACTCAATGAGAGTCGGTTTCTCCGCTCCGGCTACTCTCCCTCTCTTTTTCTCACGATCACGCTGGTCGGAGACAACGGGCCGGGAGGGCAGGTCGGCCTTAGTCTATATATATATTTGTTGTGGTTGGACTAGGATTAGGGCTTGTTTTTCTTGTGTCGCTATGGCATTTGGCGATATGTCGATGGGAATTTGGTAATCGGAGCTTGCGAGCGGCTTCCCATGGTTGGCGGTAGTGGCGTGGTTCTATGTGGTGTTCCAGAGGATGGAGCTAGACATGAGAAGCGTCATTTCCTCCGTCACCACTTCAAGAAAGCTTGGGCGAGGCCCAGGTCTAGCGAGTTTGGCTGACGACGCTCTGATGTGGTGGCATTGTGGTGATGGTATTGTTGATGATGATGACGACAATCAGCACGGTGACTGGTTTCTGCTGCAAGGTGTTCAAGCCGCAGACATTCCACGTAGTTCTTCAACGGACGACTTGCGACGGTCGTCGTCATCTTGCCTCTATTTGCTATGGCCGAATGGAGTGCCTCCTCAGTTACTAGTGGATATTCCAGTAGTCCGTCTGAGCGCTCCACCATCCTAAGTGATTTTGTCCTTACTGGCGGCGAAGCTGGCTTGGGAGTGATGCGTGTCTCGTCGATGCGGCGATCAGGGTCCCAATTGCATTTCTCAAATCTGTTTCTAGGCCCTAGATGCAAAAGTTTGGGTCTGTGTTGCTCAATGGTGCCGCCGACACTCGACACACTCACGCGCAGACGCAAGGATGCCGCCGAGCTCGGCTCGTCCTGTTCCTGTAGGCTTAGCTCAGAACACGGTCGGTCTCTTTTGTTGGTTCTGTTTCACCTCACGTGGACATGCATCTATTGCTAGCTAGCAGTACTCCTCTCGATTCAACTCGTACTACACAAGTCTGTACTGGCTTACTTCAAAAAATCCAAAAATATTCATGAAAGTAGACAACTACGAATAACAAAACCATAAAGACAACTTTAAAACTATTAACATGGACTTGTGGCAGTTGCTCAATGAGGTGCCACCATATGATCTATATATTCGATGAGATAGTTACAAAATTTGAGAGTCTAAATTTTAGCAAGTACAACAACAATAGTTCTAGATTTTGATAAGATACCGTTTAGTTGTAGTTGCGCTAGCAAGATGAAACTTGTTTACATCGACGATCCTTGTAGGAATGAAAACGTAGCATAATCCGTTTTCTCATTATGTCATTGTCACTTCCGTATTGGCTGATATGATTACGTGTTACTATGCTTTTGTGTGCTGAATGAATGAATCAAAGAGTTTAGAGGTAATAAGGATAGACAATTCTTGGTTACTAGGGGATAAAAGTTGATTTAGACTTCCCTCTTTCATTACTGAGCAATGCTGCAGTCTTTATCACTATATAAACATGTTAGAACTTCCATTTATAATTAGTGAACAATACCACACTCTTTGCCAAAATAAATATATGTATCGGTTTTTTGTTTGGGGAAAAATATATGTATCGGTTTGTGCAAGTTGGGGAGTGAGAACTTCTATTTTCAGATGGGGATTTTTTTTGAGGGAAGGCCATCATGGCAAGTTTTATTACTCAAATAATAGTTACATGGTTCATGAGAGATTGGTAAATGAAGCTAGGGGATTGATAACTTTTTTAGGGGGTTGATGACAACTTAGAGAGACGGGAGAGATTTCTTTTCTGGCCATCCGGCCGTAATAGCGTCGGGGTTTGCACTAGTTCTGGGCAGAGCTACCAATTCAATTGGGCCTTTCACTAATCAAACCAGTCCCATGGCACAGCATTCTATCTCTCCCTCACGGCCCACTTACCGATTATACCGTTAGACTCCTGCCCAGAAAAAAAAAATCTTGGATCGGTCCTCCAATGGCGCCGGCGGCTTCCTTGGAGCACGAGCTACGGGGGTACCCTACACAGGAATTGATGAGCTCGGGCGGCCGCCCCTCCTCGCCCCCTGGTGGCGCCGCCACTCTCTCGGCCTCGCGCCCTCGCGCGGTCGAGGCCACGGCGGACGTCGGCGCCGCCATGCCGTCGCTCGACTTCGACAACTCGAGGCGGAGGACGGCTGGCGCCGGCGAGAGGACCAGATGCTGGAGATCCGGAAGAGCAACCGCGACGCGAACCTGCAAAACAAGCGTCGCGACGGGTCCCCTGCCTCCGCCGCGTTCCCCGTCGGTAGCGCGACGCAGATTGGCCACTCCTGAGCACTCCAGCAGAAGGTAACGCTCGTTTCTCTCGATCTGATCTATGGCATAGGCGCGGGTCCTCAATCTGATTGTTTTGAATCTGTGTTTGCGTGCAGCTCGAGGGCCTGCCGGCGATGGGAGGTGCAGGCGGTGCTCTCGGACGACGGGGCTGGAGGCCACCACCCAGTTCCGGAAACTACTCTCCATCGGTGAGACTTGAATTTACATCAAACTGCCGTCTCTGGATAATGTTTTCCGTTGTTGAGTATATGGGATGAAATTAAGATGATTCTGGGCTTAATTATGGACTAATAACGTGATAACTTGGTCAGTTCTGAATTTTGTTGTGGCTGCGAGGGGTGCGAGCCCAAGGTCAAGAACACACTCTCTTCCTTGAAAGGTTCCACCTCTATCTCTGGCTCTCTTCTACAAGAACCGATAAGGCATCATAGTGAATAATCTTGTTGCATCAAATTTTGAATCTATTCGGTACTCACACTAGGAAAAAGAAGTCTTAACAAAGCATTCGATGATATGAGTGGGACCTTACTGTGCCACACATTAGTTGCAACCTCACTCGAACCATGAACCAGGACATAGTTTCTTATTTTTGTATGAGCACATTTAGACCAAGAACTGATTAAGATTCATATATGTCGTAAGCACATCAACTGCACATTTGTGGATTAGCACCTGAACTGATCATGATCTGTCTTTTAAGATCCTTAAAAGGTTCACGGGTGTTTTAGAATATGCATGCAAATGCTTAAAGCTGCATCAGATGGACTCCACTGAGTTCTGCACATCTTTACTTTTATTACAGCATCACTTGAATTAAGACTTCCGCTCTTATCAGCGCATCTGAACTGAAAGCCTATAAGACGATGCCATCGACTTTACTTTCAAGGATTTCTTGTGCATGTTCAGCGAGTAGCTTCTGTAGAAATTAGTGAGTAGCTTGGGTAAAAATTCAGTGCAAGATGCTTCTTTTAGGCAAATTTATTGTGCATGTTTAATTTCTTGTGCATAGAGTAGTGCATTCGTTTATTCATATATCTGCTGCTTATTCAGTGTTCTTGTGTACCAATGCATGGAGTAGTGCGTTTATTCATATATCTGGTGCATTTATTCATATATCTGGTGCATTTATTCATATTTCTTGTGTACCAATGTTCAGTGTTCTCTTGTAGAGGAGCAGGGGTCGTGCTGGGAAGGATAGCGCCGGGGAGAAGCCCCTATAGTGATTTCGTGGGTTGCGGTTCGGCCGACGAGCTGGCCAAGCAGAAGGAGAGGTTCGGGGACGCCTTCCGCACCGAAATGGTCAGCATCCTCTCCCCATTCCCTCTCAGGATGTGCTTGCTTAGATGTGTTGTTTACTTACTGCAGTCAGTTTAGTCGATGTGCATAGTTTAGTCATTGTCGTCAGTTTGGTCGGTGATGTTGTCTTCATTTAATTAGTGCAGTCAGTTTTTGCGTATGAACTTCCGGTCTATTTTAGTTTAGTTAGTCTGTAATGTGAGAACTGAAGGGTAGCTTCTCTCTTGTCCAAATTCTGAAGAAGAAATGGAAATAGTTGAGAGCCATTGTATATATATAGAGACTCATGTGAGATTCCAATTGTACTCATGCAAAATTGTCATTACTCCTTATTCTTGTGCAATTGTACTCATGCAGAATTGCTATTTTGCAAAAATAAATTTGCAACCTTCCATTCTACTCTTGCTAGTGCAAGTGCTCCTTATTTTTTGCTTGTGCTGTAAAATGATTTTCTGTAAAATGGAGTAACTGAATTGCTAACTGTAAAATGGAGTACTAAATCTGAAAATGTATTCTTGCATAACTTGGGATTGTAGTACTGAAAGTGAAACTGAATCTGTAATCTTGCTTAACTTGGGAGTGTAGTACTGAAAGTCAAACTGAATCTGTAATCTTGCTTAACTTGGGAGTAATGCTCCTGGAGTAAGGTATCAAATTAATCAAAATAAAGTATGCTGGGTTTTCAGTATAAGGGAGTAGTTGTAATTCAGTGTGCTTTTCTTCTAAAAAATGTTCATCACCTATCAAATGGTTGAATTTCTCATTTCTTCAGAATATTTTTCTTTCCTTCATGCACGATTTGGTACTTGCTGGAGTATAAATGATAACCAGATTTCAACATCATCCACTTCATGGATAGGTTACATTTGCTCACTGCTTGCTGGAGTAGAGGAGTACTTTATCTGAACTCCTATTTTTCTACATGCATGATTTGTAAACTTGATCAAATTATTGATGCAACAATTTGACAAAGAGGAATGTGCTTGCAACAATACTGCTCCTTTAACTTTTTGCGCTGGTTTCAGCTACAACTAGAGTGCAACTATAAATTTGATTTTACTCATTATGCTTTATGTTTCATCTCAAGAGTATGCTTTTGAACATGGAGTATAACATGAACTTGTACCGAAGAAGTAAAGAATTTACTCCATGAGTACATGGAGTACTTTGTTCAGTTTGAAACTGACAGCCAACTTTTGATGTTGAAACCCTTTTCTGTTTTTGAATGGTCATACATGTTTCATTACTCAGTGTGATAATGTTCTAACTGTCTGTCAACTCCTTCAGGGGATGTTTCGTGTTTTGCTACCATACCAACTGATGTGAAAGCCGAAGCCACCTTTATTGCAGGCATAAGCCTAGCTGAGATGATATTTAAATAAGTTGATCCATCATTGAAGGTATTTCTATCGCATAGGTTACCCACTAGTTGCCGTTTTGGCCTGCATCTTTTGTTTCCTTTGAAACTAGAGTACTGAATATATGTTTGCTGTAAGGTACTGCACAATTTGAAAACTAATTGTAGGTACTGAGCATTTTTTATTTGCTTCCTTTGAAACTGGAGTACATGGCTTTTTAGCTCACTGGCCAAGTCTGTGTCTAGCCTATGTGCAACTTTGTGTTTGGCTTTGAAACTGGAGTATTTAGCTGGGCAGTGATGACTGGAACTGCGGAAACTGACTAGGATCATACGTTTTGTTCTATTTGCATTTTTATACCCTCCTGGTTGTAAATTGAACAATGTACTTTCTTGGACGATCATGTGGAGGAAAGTACATACATACAGTTTGTGTGATTAATAAAGTTTGACCATGGTATTTGGTTCTTAGTGATCATTCATTAATAAAGTGGTGATTATCTCATATGTTTGTGAAAAATAATATTCGATTTATCTCTAAGAACGTAGGCTCGAGACGAGCCCGGCTTTGAATTAACGAAGCCATCAACCGTCCAGGGAATACACAAGGCCACCGTTACAAGAACCGAACACCACAACGGCCGAACGATACAAGAGTACACTCTGAACAGCTTACAACTCTACACTAAAGTGAAGACTGCAGCACTCAAGGGCGAAGACACCATGTAGGAGAGGTTGCAGGGCACTGCCATGGACATGTCTTGAGCGAGGAGCACCATGAGCTGGAGCAGAACACCATCTTCCTGCTCTCATGCCGAAAAGGGCCCCAACCCTCTCGCCTTGACGAAGGCGTAGTCGGGCATGAGAGACGCTCCCCCGAGAGCGGAGAGATGCTGGACTCGAAGTCCGAAGGAGCCCCAGAGCAAGACCTGCCATGCCACAGAGCTCCGCGCCGTCTTCGCCATCGCTGCCCTTGGAGACCTGAGAGCAACAGGAAAGCGCCGAGCGCAACTGCAGAGGAAAGGGGTGGCAGGGGAGCCACCCAGAGCGGAGAGATGCTGGACTCGAAATCCGAAGGAGCCCCAGAGCAAGACCTGCCATGCCACAGAGCACCGCGCCGTCTTCGCCATCGCTGCCCTTGGAGACCTGAGAGCAACAGGAAAGCGCCGAGCGCAACTGCAGAGGAAAGGGGTGGCAGGGGAGCCACCCAAAGCTCCCACCTTCTGTTCATCTCACCCGAACCCAAGGACTCCCCAGGCGGCGCCTCCCAGGAGGACACGGCGCACAGGGCGTCGACGTCGCCCAATCAAGGATCTTGGACTTTCGTCCGAGAGACGGGTCGGGGGTGGAGAGGATGGACCGCAGCCACGCCTCCAAGGAGGTAGGACGGCACCTAATGGCGTCGCTGTGGCCGGGCTGGACAAGCCAACCTAGGGTTTCCCCTAGTCCCAAGCTCCCACCTTGCGCCCACCAAACTGCAGCTATGGCGGCAGCACCACCAACAGTTGGAGCCGGTGGGGGAGAGAGAGCGGAAGGGAGGAGCCCAAACCTCAGATCTGACGGGGAAGATCCACGTCGCAGTCGCCGCCCGCCGCCGACACACCTCCCATGAGGTCGAGGTCGACAGCCAGAGCCACCCGCAACGACGCCAGCCGCAAGGGCGCCGCTGCCACACCAGAGAGGGCCGCCGCCCTGGATCCGATGTCCTCCGCCGCGGACGAGGCGACGAGCGCGCGGAGCGATGAGATCCTCGCCGCCACCCTCCTCAGCGGCGCGGCTTCCCGGCGGTTGTCTCAGGTAGCGGCGAGGTGGGGGAGACTAGAGGGAAGAGGGGCCGGCGGCGCTAGGGTTCGGTCGCCGCCCGAGTCGCTTATCTCTTGAAGCTTCGATTCCGCAATTGCCTTTTTTTTTCAAAATTCCACTGATCTTTTGGGTCAACTTTTACTGGATCTAAGAATTACTTGTTTCAGTAACCCTGTGACGCTTCAAGTTTCATTAATTAGGGAGACACCACATGTGTGTTTCGTTGTAAACCATTTGTAAAACATGCAGTAGTAAATCAGTTTCGGTTTGGTTCATGCAATTTGTTGGACAAAGTCTGACAACCAGTTGTTCCAATGATTGATTGCTTCTATGTCAAATTTGTGAAGGTTTTACTTGCTGATAAGTTCCTCAATGTTTGTAGAGCGGAGCCCTGTGATCAAAACAGGCTTGGTTTCTCGCTTCACTGTCTTCCTTACACGTCGCGACTATCCCCAACTCCAGTATAAGTGAGTACTTGAGTTAATTTGTCTGTAGTTACATTCAATCACCCACACTGAGGAAAAATACTTTGTTTTGCTTGTTACAAATTCAGGCTGCATGGACTCGAATAACATTGGGTCATACACATTAGATAACACCATCTTTGTCAAGCTACTCAGCACCCCGAGTGAGGATGTCCACGAACAGGTAAACTTCTCATTGTTTATTCGATGTGTTGGTCTTAGTTCTATTATTATCTCCTTGCTATTTTTAATGTTGCGATTTGGTTTGGTTGGAGATGTTTCTAAGCGTTAGCATAGACAGTAATGTTAGGAGAGACTTATCCTTTATGTTATTATAGAACTTAGAAGTAGCTCGATAAAAATATTTTTGTTGATGGGTTTAGTCAATGTGATGCTACGCTAGATTGTAAGATGAAGGAAACAAAAGCATTGGATTTGATGAGTAACATAGGGTGGGATACAATGTCTTATATAAGGAATAGCAAAGTTTTATGTTCCTTAGCTAAAGTCGATTTAGTCTAGTTAAGGTAAATGTCACGACTTGTTACGTGTTCTTGTTATTATTAGCATGTTGTCTAATACTTCAATGTTGAGTCTCACGATGGAACATGTTGTTGAATATTTTCATGTGATTGGTTGAGTTCCATATTTGATTTAGAAGACAAGGATTTAAATTTGGTCGAGTTCTGGTCAACTTTTTCGTTGGATTCTTAGTTGGTTATTTTTAAATTGGACTTGTTCGCCGTTTTTTATCCTAAGGGTGATTTTTTATTTGCTTATAGAGACTCTCATATCTTTTTTCTTTCTCATATCTGATTGTTTTCGAGTTTTGTATTTATTTGATACACCGTTGTTCAGTGCTTAATGGGAATGGAATCATGTTGGCCTCTGGGTGGAAGTTGGTTTTTAGATCTTATTGCAAACCTAACTTGTGATTATTGGCATGTTGTTTTAGATTTGAAAATACTGAATTCATGATGTAACGCGTTGCTGAATATTTTCATGCGTCCGAGTTGTGGTTAACTTATTAGTTTGGGTTCTTAGTTGGTTTTAGGGTGATTTTTTATTTGCTTTTAGCGACTTTCTCATATTCCTTTGTTTCTCATATCTCATTGTTTTCGACTGTGTGTTTACTATACTTACGTGCATTTATTTGATGTACCCTTGTTCAATGGTTATTTGGAATGAATTGGATTTTAGGGTATAATGTGATGATCTAACAGAGTTGATAGTGATTAGATTATGTGATGTTGGGTTTAGAATTATTTGTTTATAAAGATTGGTGTCGGTGGTTCTAGTAGGATAATTGCATTTATACATGAACCTGAGTGGGATGATTATAATTGGATTTTAGGGTATAATATGATGATCCAAGGGAGTTGATACTGATTGGATTATGTAATGTTGGGTTTAGACTTATTTGTTTATAAAGATTGATTTTGATGGTTCTAGTAGGATCATTGCAATTATACATGAACCTCCGTTGGATGATTATAATTAGATTTTTAGGGTATAATGTGATGACCTAAGGGGGTTAATAGTGATTGGATTATGTGATGTTGGGTTTAGAATTTTTTGTTTATAAAGATTGGTTTCGGTGGATCTACTAGGATGATTGTATTGATACATGAACCTGAGTGGGATGATTATAATTGGATTTTAGGGTATAATGTGATGATCTAAGGGAGTTGATACTGATTGGATTATGTGATGTTGGGTTCAGAATTATTTGTTTATAAAGATTGGTTTTGATGGTTCTAGTAGGATCATTGCATTGATACATGAACCTCGGTGGGATGGTTAAAATTGGATTTTTAGGGTATAATGTGATGATCTAAGGGGGTTGATAGTGATTGGATTATGTGATGTTGGGTTTAGAATTATTTGTTTATAAAGATTGGTTTCGGTGGTTTTAGTAGGATCATTGCTTGATACATGAACCTGAGTGAGATGATTATAATTGGATTTTAGGTATAATGTGATGATCTAATGGAGTTGATAGTGATTGGATTATGTGATGTTGGGTTTAGAATTATTTGTTTATAAAGATTGGTTTCGGTGGTTCTAGTAGGATGATTGCATTGATACCTGAACCTGAGTGGGATGATTATAATTGGATTCTTAGGGTATAATAATGTGATGATCTAAGGGAGTTGATACTGATTGGATTATGTGATGTTGGGTTTAGAATTATGTGTTTATGGAGATTAGTTTCGGTGGCTCTAGCAGGATGATTGCATTGATAAATGAACCTGAGTGGGATGATTCCAATTGGATTTTAGGGTATAATATGATGATCTGAGGGAGTTGATACTGATTGGATTATGTGATGTTGAGTTTAGAATTATTTGCTTATAAAGATTGGTTTTGGTGGGTCTAGCAGGATCATTGCATTGATACTTGAACCCCCATGGGATGATATAATTGGATTTTTAGGGTATAATTGTGATTATTGATGTCGGTGGTTCTAGTAGGATGACTGCATTTATACATGAACCCGAGAGGGATGATTATAATTGGATTTTTAGGGTATAATGTGATGATCTAAGGGAGTTGATACTGATATAAAGTTGGTTTTGGTGGTTCTAATAGGATCATTGCATTGATACATGAACCTCCGTGGGATGATTATAATTGGATTTTAGGGTATAATGTCATGATCTAGGGGGGGTTGACAGTGATTGGATTATGTGATGTTCGGTTTATAATTATTTGTTTATAAAGATTGGTTTCGGTGGTTCTAGTAGGATGATTGCATTGATACATAAGCCAGAGTGGGATGTTTATAATAGGATTTTAGGGTACAATGTGATGATCTAATGGAGTTGATAGTGATTGGATTATGTGATGCTGGGTTTACAATTATTTGTTTATAAGATTGGTTTCGGTGGTTCTAGTAGGATGATTGCATTGATACCTGAACCTGACTGGGATGATTATAATTGGATTTCTAGGGTATAATAACGTGACGATCTAAGAGAGTTGATGCTGATTGGATTATGTGATGTTGGGTTTAGAATTATTTATTTATGAAGATTAGTTTCGGTGGTTCTAGCAAGATGATTGCATTGAGACATCTTAATGGGATGATTCTAATTGGATTTTTAGGTATAATGTGATGATCCAATGGAATTTGCATAGACAAGTCTAATATGAATATTGGAGAAGGGTATAATTATACGAAAATTAAAGAATGGTTTAGCTGCTTATATTTAATGGATGAACTCATAAGTGTTGGATTGCGATGCAGGCGTCATTTGTACGATTTTGACGCGTGTTATGACCAACTAGACAAAAGTTGGATTTTAGTGTCGTAGAGTTGTTAACATAAATGTCAGGACCTGTTACATGGATTCAAGCTTTTGTTCTTATGATTATTGACATGTTGTTTAATACTTGAGTTTCACGACGGAATGCGTTGTTGAATATTTTCATGTGATTGGCCTTGTTTGCTGTTTCTTATCCTAAGAGTGATATTGTTGTTTGCTTCTAGGGGCTTTCTGCTTTTCTTTTGTTTCTCATATCTGATTGCTTCCGAGTGAGTGCTACACTTAAGTTGTATTTATTTGATGTAGGGAATGAAATCATGTTGGCCTTTGGGTGGAAGTTGGTTTTTAGATCTTATTGCAAACCTAACTTGTGAATATTGGCATGTTGTTTTATAATTGAAAATGTTGAGTTTACGATGGAACGCGTTGTTGAATATTTTCATGTCATTGGTTGAGTTCTATATTTGATGTAAAAAACAAGGATTTTTATTTTTCCGAGTTGCGGTCAACTTATTCGTCGGAGTTCTTAGTTTTATTTGAATTTGGTTTGCGTGTCATTTTCTCTCCTAAAAACATGATTTTTTATTTGCTTTTATCGGCTTTCTCATATTTCCTTTTTCCTCATATTTGATTGTTTTCGACTATGTGTTTACTATACTTATGTGCATTTATTTGATGTACCCTTGTTCAATGCTTATTTGGAATGAATTTTATTGGAAGTCTAGATACATGTTAGTAATCCCGGAGGGTATTGAGTAATTGGTGTATTTGAGGAACATATGATGTTATATATAAATGGTTAATGACTAGGATAAGATTGGAAGTCCTTTGTATTAAGTTTTGTGGATTTAGAAAGATATAGTTATTGGAGGATCAGTGCCTCTCTTGATTTATAGGTTTCTTCTCGTGGTATAGTGTTACGACAATGATCAATGATCTAGATGATTTTCTTACTTATGGTGGCATATGATCGTATTGGAACATAGGATTGAAGTTAATTATTTGGATAAAGTTGGTAGGATGGGTCTTCATTAAGAAGAGGTGAAGGCATAAGTCTTTAGAATTATTTGTTTATAAAGATTTTTGTCCGTGGTTCTAGTAGGATGATTGCATTTATACATGAACCTGAGTGGGATGACTATAATTGGATTTTAGGGTATAATGTGATGATCTAACAGAGTTGATAGTGATTGGAGTATGTGATATTGGGTTTAGAATTATTTGTTTATAAAGATTGGTTTTGGTGGTTCAAGTTGGATGATTGCATTGATACATGAACCCGAGTGGGATGTTTATAATTGGATTTTTAGGATGTAATGTGATGTTCTAAGGGAGTTGATAGTGATTGGATTATGTGATGTTGGGTTTAGAATTATTTGTTTATGAAGATGAGTTTCGGTGGTTCTAGCAGGATGAGTGTATTGATACATGAACTTGAGTGGGATGATTCTAATTGGATTTTTAGGTATAATGTGATGATCCAATGGAGTTGATAGTGATTGGATTATGTGATGTTGCAAATTTTCTATGGAAATTACATAGACAAGTCTAATATGAATATTGGAGAAGGGTCCAATTATACGGAAAGTAAAAAATGGTTTAGCTGCTGATATGTAATGGATGAAATCATAAGTGTTGGATTGCGATGCAGACATCATTCGTATGATTTGACGGGTGTTATGAATGACCAGAGAAAAGTTGGATTTTAGTGTCGTAGAGTTGAATATTTGTATTTGATGTGTTGAGTTCTATATTTGATTTTGAAGATAATGATTTAAACTATTTGTTGGAGTTTTTAGTTGATATTATTTGAATTGGATCTGTTCTCCGTTTTCTTATTCCTAAGAGTGAGTTTTTATTTGATTTAGACTAGAGGCCTTATCATATTTCTTTTCTTTCTGTCTGATTGTTGTATGATTATTTCACTTGCTCTTTTTGATGTTGCGATCTCATATTTCTTTTGTTTCTGATATCTGATTGTTGTATGATGATCTCACTTGCTCTTATTAATGTTGTGATTTAGTTTGGTTGTAGATGTTTCTAAGCGGTTAGTGTAGTCAGTAATATTAGAAAAGGCTTATCATTTATTTTTTATAGAACTTAGAAGTCTTTGGATAAAAGTATTTTTGTTGATAGGTTTAGTCAATGTGATGCTTTGTTAAATTGCACGACGAAGGAAAAGATGAGAAACATATGGTGAGGTACAATGTTTGATATAAGGAATAGCGATCTTTATGTTCTTGAGCTAAATTTGAGTTAGCCTAGTGAAGATGGATATGTGATTTTGTGTTTGTAAGCTAAGGTAGGAATGCTAATCTATTTATTTTATCCGGACGACTCTGTTCGCCATGTTGCTGTCGAGGTTTACCGCTTCCTACTGGTAGAGCTAATGGTGAAGAGATGCGTCTCGAACATCATAATGTGCCGTCAAGCTCGACATGCTCCTCAATCGGTGGCGTCTTGACTCGCAACGGACAGTGGTCTCAACCTCGCTGAACCATATGCCGATATTCTCAGGTACCGTCGCTTTCTTCGTCTGTTCTTCTAAGCCCGTTTTCAATACTGGGTCCTTCAGTGTCCCCTCTTCGACGCCAAGGTGAGGTCATCAAACAACCTTCTAACTAACAAACTCGTATCTACTGCTGCTCCTACTATCTATTTTATACTACAATCCTTTTGGTGGAGTTTTTATTACCTACAGCTTCTAATGCTTTTAGGTTTAAGTTTTCTCTGTGATTTTAAGTTCTGGGTACAGCAGTTTCTTGGGGCTACAATTGGAGTAGTCGGCCATTCTTACACAATGGATACGATGCATACTTAAATGAAAACATATTGTCAAATTATGCGCAGATCCATTTACTGTCGCACTGCAGTGTAGGCCCTTTATTTTTTATTTAAACAATAGTCATATATCTTGTGATATGTTGACACAGTACATGGTGTTAGTATATTGATGAATCCATTTTAAATATTTTAAGTAGCAGATGATGCTAATACTCCAGACAATAGAGGAAACGGAGATAAAAAATAACCATTAAGCATTCTATACATGCTACTGTCTATCATATATTTTTGAAACAAAATTTTGCTTGTCATATTTTCTGCTAATATTTTTAACTTTAAAATGACAGGCCTCTTTCCATTTGCTTGCAATTCAGAATGGTGTGATTTGGGCATCCCACAAAGCACATCAAAAGGTTCTGGCATAAAGCATCAGAACCTGAAATAGTTACGCCGGGTAATTTAAATTTGAAGTTGTTGCTACCTGGTTTTGTTTATATTCTCCTTAGAAGTTTTATATAACCGTTATTCCTTTTATAACGTTTATGCGCCTGATATTTTGTTATAGGTAAATACACCTTAGTTAACATTATTAACCGTTCAGAATGGTGCGATTTGGAATTATCAATTACCCCTTACACAGGTATGCTAGAGAAGATACGCACTACCTGTCGTATATATATATGACATGATGAGACTTAGACTACAAAGGGAGTCAACATGTGAAAATGATCTTCTAAAGTTGAACTTATGTTCTACTGTTTTGCTTTTGGTTTCGGTCTAATAAGTTGAATTCAAACCAATCAGCATTTTTTTGATATTGTCTGGTTCTCTAAATCAACATATTTTTATGTTGCCAATGTGCCATCCTTTTCTGTCCACATAAACCGGTGGTCCTGATATTACCGATGATTAAAAGAGCATTAATGAAATTGGCTTCCAGTTTTGTGAAAAGGAGTTGCGAACAAGTAAATCATATCTCTATATAAATGGATTTGTGTGTTATTACTTTCAATCAGTGCAGTTTCTTTATCTTTTGGGAATATAATATATTTACGTTGAAAATATGTGCTTCGCCTTCATGATGCGTGCTTATCCCATTAACTCGGGTGTGTTATCACAGGAACATGAGTTGGATGCAAATCAGCTGGCTGTTTCTTCTGTAAGAAATTACTTTCTTTGTTACATAATGTCACTCATGATTATTCTTTCTTGAATAGACATGCGAAAGCAACATGTATGTGGCACTTTTCCTATAAATGGTTTTATAGCTGTCTGGTACCAAATCTTGCTTTGGCAATATGTCATAACCTGCGCAATGACTGTGTCTTCGAGGGAGCGCAGCCCCTGGTGCACGACTTAGTGTCCAAGATCAAAGACGAAGCTAGGTTGTGGGCAAGAGCGGGTGCACTTGGCCTACGGGTCATTTTACCACCCAATTGGGATGTTCACTGAAGTTTGTAATCCACGTTTTCGCCTCTCTCGGATTGTAACTGAACCTTCTACCTTTTCAATGAAATAAAACGCAAAGCTTTTGCGTTTTCTCGAAAAGAAAAAATATGTCATAACCTCCAATGATTTTGAATTCTGAAAAGCAATGGTATATCAATGGAGTATATAACATGTTTTTTTGTTTATTGATCAAGATTCCAGAGTTATTCAATTTGGATGTGCATGTAATGGGCATATATCAAAAAAAAATCATACTCAGGTTATCATCCGAGAGATTATATATCTCCTCAACATGATGAGAGCACTGGCTATGTATCGCCAAATTGTTGGAGAGCTACTACTGTTTTCTTTGGATTTCTTCAATTGATATGTTGGAGAACTCGATGTGTTGGCTTCGCTGACTCTCCTTTTGGATTCAAAGAAAAGAAGACGCCTACAAGTACTGGATTCAAAATATCCATTTGTTGAGAATAACTTCGACCTAATCGTGGACATTGTATGTAATGCAACTGAAAATTCTAAATCCCCTTGAAGCAACAGCTGAGCGATTTAAGCAGACACGGCTTGAGGTCAGGTAGGCTGAAATTTGTGCATTTTCTTTTCTCATTTACGTTTTAATACGGATGATAAGTAATTTCTTTGAAATTATATGCAATCTTTTTCTGTTAGAACTGAAAAGTAAACTGACACTTGTGAAGTTATCAAAATGGCTCTTTTGGATGCTGTTGATGTTAAGTATTGCCCATTCTTTATTTTAGAAAAATATATTCCTGCAGTTATCTTTGACCCATCATTTTTATATGTTCTTCTGTTAAATACTTGTAATAGATTTTGAAGATAGAGTCACAGAGTCACTGGTTAGGTTTATCTCTGATCTCATTGTGTCGTTTCATTATTATTGGTTGGTTCACATTCTGTTTATTACTAGATTGAGATTAAAACAACACATGCTGACTTTGCTTTCCTATAACAAACCAAACTAGGCATTGTTTTTCTTGCCATGTTGAGTACAACAGGCTTTGATGCAATAACTTTGTATTTTACATGCCCAAAATATGTTAGTACATTTCCTAGCTATTTTAGTTTCTATGAAACGAGGACTGTGAATGTCTAAGGGGAAGCAACTAGGGGCTGAGCAATTTTGTCAAATATTACCGTTTTCTTTCTGTGACAATATTATAGGACTACCACTATTAATTTTCATCATTTTCAAGTGCAAATGCATTGTATTAGAAAGTTTGATCTTAGTTTTCAGTTGATTGTCAAAATTTTAATTCTATTATCATAGTTTTCAGTACAATGCTTTAATAGTAGATCGTGAGCTTACAAATTTGCCAGAAATTATCTGAAGCTAAAAGATGACTTCAAAGGCCACGACATACAATAGTGTGACTGGAATTACACAACTATCTACAGGATGCATCAGAAATTATTTACTGATCACTAGGCAATGGAAGTTCATGAAATAGCGAGCAATATCGTGTTAATTGTAGTTTTCTTGTTGCAGCAATAGAGCATTGTAGGTCTGTTCTTTTACTATTAAGGTTTAATGTGGTTGCTTATGCTGATGGGGATTACCCTGGCCGGTTATTCCACTTTTGCTGATACGAAGTAAGCAGCAATAGAGCACTGTAGGTCTGTTCTTATACAAGTTTAATGTGGTTGATTGTGCTGATCGGGATTAGTGCGGTACAATCATTACCACTTTTGTTTACAACAAGTAATACAAGAGGAAAAAATTGTGACAAAATATTATCTGTGTTATATCCATTTGAATTTAACCATTCTGTTTTCTTGCAGGATTGGAGTCTTCTTTTAAGAAGGGCCCGAACTCCGTGGGTTAGCCCAGCTCAGTTCGGCTGGGGTTTAATTTTGGCCCACTCTAAAACGCATTCAGTACCCTGTCCGGATTTTATTCACCTTGCTGGATTGTCTGGGAGGGGAGGAAGAAGCAGAACGTCAAGTGCGTGCGGTTCGACGTGGGCGGCGACTGCCCGTGCCAGGAGCTGCTGGTGGCCAACAGGGACATCTCCAGGGGGGAGATGCTCTACTACGACTACAACGGCTCGGAGCTCACATCAGGAGCAGCTCCACACTCAAGTTCTGCAATTGCCACGATCGCCTCTCTACAGAGTTTCACTCCCGGCGAGCCTCCCAGGCATCAGATGATACACGGATGCAGCCACTGGGCTTAGGAGTTTTCATCATCGACACCAGCTACCAACCGGCGGCTGCCATTTACATCAAAGCAAATTTACAAAGAACTACATCGGTTCTTATGACAGAAGCAGCTGCCCTCTGGCTTGGCGCTCGAACATCAAGAATTACGCTCAAGACATCATCAACCACAGCTCCGGAAACAATGCCAAGATCTTCGAGGTGCCAAGACAGCTGAACACAAAAGCTCACTTTTTAGCTTCTCAGGCTCTCACAAATTCAGTCAATCAGCACTGAACAATGTAATCCGTTGGCAGTTTAGCTGCTTCAACGACCAACATGTATATGGCTGCAATTTGAATGCAGCACTGAACAATGTATCTGGTGATTTCATAAGCAGAGACAGAAATATGTAATATCGAATCCATGCAAATATTTTTGTCACATGCTCAAGCAAACCAGCAAACTTTCAAGACTTTTTCAGTTCAGAAAGAAATGGAGTCCCATCGTACACCCTTAGTTTGTTTTTGTCAGGCTCAACTTAGAGCAACAAAACATCAAGATGACAAAATGGTGGAAATCATCTCCAAATTCACCCTCTCGGCCTGCTCTGGCTGGATAAAATGGTGGCCTTCAATGACGGTAACTAAGAACTTGTGGTCAGCAGCTTCTCCCACCACCTCTTGGGAGGAGTGGGCTTGTATCCTTGGGTTGGTCTGTCGCTAACCACGAGGCCATTGATGTCTATGATGTGGAAGTGGTCAACTGCATCTGGATGTATGAGGAGACACGTCCTGGTTCTTCACTAGGGGCGCCAACCATATTTTCCTGGTAAACAAGACGAAGGGTACGGACGTCTCCGCCGGGGCACCGGTAACCATATGCTGTAACGCAGTGGCCCATCCTCGGCCATGGCCACGGAGTGTCACTGACCTTGAACCACGATTTCTGCCTCCTGCAGTATGGCTCCAGAGCGTGGCGGGCATTGGTGTAGTGTGTATCGAAATCGAAGCAGAGCACCAATGGCCCAACGTCCAGCAGTTCGCAGAGCATCTCCCGGTAAAAAATGGCTGCCTCGGCTGCTTCAGTGGTGCGCGCGCTGTTGCTGAAGGGCATGGGCTTTGATTTGCGGTTGTGGAGTCTGCAGCCTGTGGCGTACCAGTCGTCTTGCAGGGGATGCCGTGGTTCTGCACAAGGTTGGCAAGGTCATCCATGGTAGATCCCTGCGTCGTGAGAACTCCTTTCCCGGCCGCCAGCTGAAGAAACCGGGGCAGGTCGACAGACAGCTGGTCGTTGTGGCCTTGCAGGCGAAGCCAGGCGTTCAGGCACTCCGCGTAGGTGTGCAAGCCGCACGATCCATCTGCGGAGAAGAAAGGTGTTAATTTTCGTCGTACGGACGAAGACGAACGCCGATGTACGGGCGGTGGCCGGCCATAGAGGTGGCGGCGCGTGTAGGGAGTAGGGACGGAAACGGGCTTACCGTAGCTCTCCGGCAGGACTCCGGTCAGCTGCGGGCGTGGAGCCTGCAGCACCTCCTCCCACGTCCTCTCCCCGTAGTGCTTCCACTCGCGGTTGGGGAGCAGCGCGTCCCAGTCAGCTTCCCCCGGTAGCACACCATTCCAGATGATTCCACCCTCCATCTGCTAAATCGAAGTAAAAATCAAGAGGCAACCAAAAACGGGGTTTGGGGTTTAGTGGAGCGAGGATGTATGTACCTCACTGGTGGTGGTGGTGTCGCGGCGGCGCCCCTGTGGAGGAGGATCGACGGAGGAGGGCGGCGGCGCTGGCGGTCGGCTCGATCGCTCGTCGTCGCCTCGCAACTTCTTGCTCGCGCCGCGGCGGTGGTTTGGGAGGCAGAGAAGGGAACAGTGAGGAGGAGGCGAGCAGAGTATAAGGGGACGGAAGGAGGAGAAGCTGGGGGTTCTTGGGCCGGGCGTCCTGCCGTCGAGTTCGGGTGGGCTGGGCCGAGTGTCTGGGCCGTGCTGGCCGTTCTATCTATATCTCTCTCTATCTCTCTCTCTCGCATCCGCTACGGGCGTCCTCTTTCTTTTCCCCTTCCCTTTTCCCCGGTTCGTCGACTCGCACCGTACACCAGCCCTAACCCTAGCCGACGCATCCGCAACCGCAACCGCGACCGCTCGGATCGGAGCAGCCATGGCCTCGGTCACGCTGACGGTGGCGGAGACGGAGACGGAGACGGAGGCTACTCCCCTCATCGGAGTCGTGACGGAGACGGAGCCTGCTCCCCTCATCGGAGTCGTGCCAGCGCAGGATGCCAAGGCCCCCCGCGCCGCCGCGTCCGTGGAGATCAGGTGCCGCCTCTCCCCGACGTGGAGGGAGGACCTGGAACGCCTTCTTCGAGTTGCCCCCCCGCCGCCACCAGTCAACCAGTCGTTGTTCTCGCGCCTCGCGCGGCTGTGGCGCCGGTGCTTCGGCCGGTTCGATCCCGACTCCATCTCCGTCTGTCAGCCGCTGACTGGGGAACAGATGGAGATGATTCGACGGTAACCCCTCGTTCCATCCGTTCCGTTTTCGATTCCCATTTCGATTGCGCATATTACAATTCAAAATGCCGTTCTATTCTATTTATCTATTCAGTCATAGTCAGCCGGGCCACTTCGAGCGATTAGCTATGGATCGCCAGCTTACCAAGGATTGCCTGCACTACTACAACCGAAAGAATCCGGTTCGTGATACTATGTGCCTATGTCTCCTCTCCAAGTAATTGTTGTTAGTGATTCAAAAAAGAAGTAATCGTTGTTAGTTAATTAGCTCCGGGCATGATTCGTGGTATGCATCCAAACACAACACAGGCTCTATTTACTCGTACCGGCTGATTAGCCTTGCATCATCTATACCAATCAAGTCCGCGGCTTCTGTTCAGATAAGGGCCACAACAAATATACATCTCGGTGTTTCAACATCCATTTTTGTTAGTTGTCCATGCACCCATTCCGATTACAGGCCACAGCCAGTACATTGGTTAGGGTTAATGCATCCATACCAATTAGAGCTCTGCAGCTTTGTCTCCTGATTAAGGTTGCAGCAGGTATACTGATTATGGTCGCACTGCGTACTGATTATGGGCGCAGCTTGTGCACTGATCAGGTGCCAAAGCATCTATATATTGATCAAGGTCCTAACTTGTGTTAGGATCACAAGTATAATGATTAACTTGTGTACCCATTAGGATCACAAGTATAATGATTAACATGTTTACTGATTAGGATCACAAGTATACCGATTAGGGTTCAGCACCAATTCCGATTAGTGGCCGATGCAACCCATTAATCTTGTTTTTGGTACTGTTTTTGCCCTGCTACACATGCAAATTTCCTTACCTCGTGAATGATTGGATTGGTTTGAGTCAGGGCAATGAGTATGAGCCTGCTCCAGGCAAGGTGTACCGGCACCCCTATTTTCACAATGGCATTTGCTGGTCTCATGGGAACTTCGTGGCTCGTAAGAAGCGCTCTGGTTGGTTCTCATCCCTTCGTGCCCCAAAGACTCTCTTTTTCTTCGAGCTTGCTCATACAAAAGATTTCGATGGCATCGTCACATGCACCCGCTTAGGTATGCTCTACTTCTTTCTTGATGCATCTTCTCTCTTGTTTCTCTTCTATACAACACACCTATCTTGTATGTACTCGTTGGAAGTAGATCATTACAATTGTGATCTGATCTGTTTGCACTTTTTTATATTGTTATATAAACAAACCTCATAAGTGCCTTTGCAGTTACATTGTAATGCTTTCTGTATAAATTAATTTTTTTTGCCTTCTGTTCCTTCTGTTTTCAGATGAACCAGTTACTGAATCCTACAGTGTCTTGGGTTTCCCTCTTGGGTTCTCTACTCGCCGTAGTGGCAAATGTATGAACCCCCTCTCCCCATCCTCTTTGTCTTGCTTCCTCTCTCACACAGACCTCACGATCGTTCACTTTACTCATTTTTATATATTGCTTGGCTTCGTGTGTTTTTGCAGTGGATTCCTATTGCAAGACGTGCTCCAGGCGCTCTGACGTTCCACATCCAGCATGTGAACATCAGCATGTGGAGAAAGTCTGTGGAATGTGCTATCTCCGCTCCAATGTGCTGCATCCGAGCCCTGGAGAATTCGCGTTTGGCTATCACAATCCTTACCGCACCTACCCTACTAAGCACTGATGTCATCGATGACTGTGGATGTGAAAACGAGCTTCTTAGCTTGCTACTTAAGATAGACTTGTCGGTATTGCTATAGTATTTGGCTTGCTGGGTGCAATGACTGTGTCTGTCTAAAGAACATAACGTTATGATTGCTTTCCATGTACTGAGTTAATTCGAAGCTATAAGTTATCCAAGTTGCTATGTCACTTGGAAAACCGTTTGTATATATGCTTTTGCTGGAGACGTGTGGAAAAATTTCAGCCTTTTCTATGCCTGCGCTTTTGTTTTGTGTGATACTAGGAAATGTGCCCGAGAGGATTCACCATTTTGTTATGCCATTCCTGACCCATGTCCAAACACCGTGAAATCTATACATGAATTCTTTCATGTAAGATTGATTGCTATTAATGGATTTTTCTAATTTAATAAATACGTACGTCCTTGTTACTAGAAGTTCTAAAATCCTTACAGTTTGAAACATATTGAAGGCAAGTTATTAGTCAACGGATACATCCTATGTCGCATCAACCTAATAAATGGCAGCAATTTTATATATGGTTCGAAACGGACATAGAATAACTTCACGTTGAATTGAGAAGAACTTCAAGTTGAGTTGAGTTTTTTTTTTCTCAATTTCAAGTTGAGTTGATTCAGGCTTGCACTTCAATTTCACATAGAACCGGCGCCGATTTCGTTGGGAAAAAATCCATTTACTAAGGGTTCCCAATTGCATTCATAGTTTTGATTTTGGTCTTGCTCACCAAATTACGTCATGTAAGTGCGTGCATGTTTGCAATGCAATCTTTACGCCACGATGGAAGATTAATTTTGTTTCATTCAGCCTCGACAGGTGCTTTATTGGGCCCATTGACCCATCCTATCTCTACATTACGTCATGTAATTGTGTATCCGTTCTGGAGCCTTGTCCATGCAACGCAGTTTCGCCTGACGCGCCGCCGCACGCCTTCTCATCAACCAACCCCGGTTTTTCGTTTTTTTCTACTCCCTCCGTTCTAAATTGTAAGTCATTTCAAAAAAATTGTAGAGTCAAAGTATTTTAAGTTTGACCAAAATTATTGAGAGAATTACAAAGATTTATAACATCAAATACGTATACTATGAAAATATAGCTAACGAAGAATCCAATGATACTTAGTTGACATTCTAATTGTTACTATCTTGTCATATAAATTTGGTCAAACTTGAGAAACTTTGACTCTCCAAAATTTTGGAACATATAAATTTGGTCAAACTTGAGAAACTTTGACTCTTCAAGATTTTTGGAATGACTTACCATTTGAAACAGAGGGAGCAGGAATGTGCCCCACGACCACATCGACAAGGCCGTGAGCAGTGAGCACCACGCCCCGCTAACAAAGTTCCTCATCTTAAATCCCACGGCGAGGCGACGTGGGTGTGAGACCCACCGTAGTCGCTACCTCCCTCCTTGCAGCCGCGCCCCCATGGAGCCTCTACAATGATCAACATCGTCTATGCTAAGGTGAGTGCGGCCTTGGCGGAATGGCGGCGAGGTGCGCGTGGTGGTGGCACTGGCAACAAGGTGCTCGAGCTCACTGCCGTGGTCGCAGTCGCAGAAACGAGTGCCTCCGTTTCCAGGCGCCAGCGAACAGCGGCCACGCACCCTGGTGCTGAGCCAGTGTCGACGGCAATAGCTAAGAGGCTCCACAGTGTGCGGCCTACAGTGTGCGGAACGGGAGGCAAGCTACGGCAATAGTAGCTTTTGATCTGAGGCTATCCTGGTCTGCACTCTGCAGGACCCAACACAAGTATTCATCCTTTCCAATCTGAAAAAGGTGTTGCCGAAAGCTTACACTCTTCAACACGAATGCTACAGCCGCTATCACTTTTGCAGGAGGGGAATTAGACATCTTGTTTGGTAAACGGAATTTTGACCTGCGCACTATTTCTAGTAAGTCCTGTATTCCGAAGATTATATTTTCAGTCTACAATGTCTGCACTGTGTAGCGTGGTTCTCTAGCATTAGTGAGTTAACATACTAGAATGTCACAGAAGTTTATGCTGTTATGGCTGAGCCAGGGGAGGGAAATCTTTCTACTGGTCTCTAGACATCTGCTTCAATCTTGGGCAGATTTTTCGGAATCCGCGGTAACTAAGGCCCATTGCCCTAGATTGTGCAATCTGCCTTCCAAAAGCTTCCACAGGATCCAAACAGCCCAACTCTATTGTACAATCTAGCAATGTGATTCAACCCGGCTTCTTGCACCTTCTGGATGTTAAAAGACAATTTTACCCTTCCCTATTTTTACGACAAGCACGAATCAATCCACCCTAGTCCGTAAATTTTCGTCTCCCTGCTGCACGCTTGACTTCCGTCTCCTGGTCCCCGCATCCACTCCTATCGCAACAACGGGGAAGTTTACATGTTTACCATTACTAGATGACCGGTTGCGCCACTGGCGCAGGTGCCGAAATCAAGACTGTAATGTAGCGTTAAGTTTTATATATTTTACGTATATTGTTATCCGTGTTCTATATTCCTACTTCTATCATGATGGTATTGTCGATCGATAAGATGTTTGTAAAAGTGGATTTAAATTGGTGAATGCACACAAATATAAAACCTAAATTGTTTGTCATGTTTGTACTGTTATTTTGATGAACTCCCTAATTTTGAGTAAACATTATTGATACTTGACATGCCTTCAGATTATCTTTAGAATTGATACTGATTACAAAGTGAATATTTGTAATAGCGTACTCATTCAAAATATTTTGTGCAATATTAAGAAGTAAGACCATATTGTTACCATAGGATTTCTTTGTTTTGCTACCCATCATTTGGTTGGAATTCAGCAGTTTTCGGACAGGTAATTGGTGGTCATTTTCCGTTTGAACGGCACATTGGATCTTAAATATAAATGGCACCACCAAGTTTGTAAGTCGAATACTTCAGTGCGAAGTAACATCTCGATACGTAATATGTGGTATTTGGAATCTATATTCTTCTAAACAGAGGGATATATTTATGAGTCATATGATTTTTCTCTTGGATAGTTTTGATCATATTTTTGCCTATATTTTCGCCTATAGTTTAGAATGACCCGATGTGACAGTCCGACCCTCCTGCCCAGAAAAACTTCGATCGGTCCTCCAATGGCGCCGGCGACGAGGCTTCCTTGGAGCAGAAGATCTACGGGGTACCCCTCCTAGCCCCCCTGGTTGCGCCGCCACTCTCTAGGCCTACCAACCGGCATGCGCCCTCGTGGCGCCACCCTCCCGCGCGCAGTCGCGGCCACGGCGGACGTCCGCGCCGCCAAGCCATCACTATTCGCCTGACTTCGACAACTCGAGGAGGAGGACGACCGGCGCCGGCGAGAGGACCAGATGTTGGAGATCCGGAAGAGCAACATCGACTCTCATATCTATTTTCTTTCTCATATCTGATTGTTTTCGAGTGTTGTATTTATTTGATACACCCTTGTTCAGTGCTTATTGGGAATGGAATCATGTTGGCCTCTGGGTGGAAGTTGGTTTTTAGATCTTATTGCAAACCTAACTTGTGATTATTGGCATGTTGTTTTAGATTTGAAAATATTGAATTCATGATGGAACATGTTGCTGAATATTTTCATGTGATTGGCTGAGTTCTATATTTGATTTAAAAGTCAAGGATTTTAATTCGTCCGAGTTGTGGTTAACTTCTTCGTTTGGGTTCTTAGTTGGTTTTAGGGTGATTTTTTATTTGCTTTTAGCGACTTTCTCATATTCCTTTGTTTCTCATATCTGATTGTTTTCGATTGTGTGTTTACTATACTTACGTGCATTTGTACCCTTGTTCAATGGTTATTTGGAATGAATTGGATTTTAGAGTATAATGTGATGATCTAACAGAGTTGATAGTGATCTGATTATGTGATGTTGGGTTTAGAATTATTTGTTTATAAACATTGGTGTCGGTGGTTCTAGTAGGATCATTGCATTTATACATGAACCTGAGTGGGATGATTATAATTGGATTTTAGGGTGTAATATGATGATCCAAGGAAGTTGATACTAATTGGATTATGCGATGTTGGGTTTAGAATTATTTGTTCATAAAGATTGGTTTTGATGGTTCTTGTAGGATCATTGCATTGATACATGAACCTCTATGGGATGATTATAATTGGATTTTTAGGGTATAATGTGATGACCTAAGGGGGTTAATAATGATTGGATTATGTGATGTTGGGTTTAGAATGATTTGTTTATAAAGATTGGTTTCAGTGGTTCTAGTAGGATGATTGTATTGATACATGAACCTGAGTGGGATGATTATAATTGGATTTAGGGTATAATGTGATGGTCTAAGGGAGTTGATACTGATTGGATTATGTGATGTTGGGTTTAGAATTATTTGTTTATAAAGATTGGTTTTGATGGTTCTAGTAGGATCATTGCATTGATACATGAACCTCCGTGGGATGATTATAATTGGATTTTTAGGGTATAATGTGATGATCTAAGGGGGTTTATAGTGATTAGATTATGTGATGTTGGGTTTAGAATTATTTGTTTATAAAGATTGGTTTCGGTGGTTCTAGTAGGATGATTTCATTGATATATGAACCTGAGTGGGATGATTATAATTGGATTTTAGGTATAATGTGATGATCTAATGGAGTTGATAGTGATTGGATTATGTAATGTTGGGTTTAGAATCATTTAAGATTGGTTTCAGTGGTTCTAGTAGGATGATTACATTGATACCTGAAGCTGAGTGGGATGATTATAATTGGATTCTTAGGGAGTTGTACTGATTGGATTATGTGATGTTGGGTTTAGAATTATGTGTTTATGGAGATTAGTTTCGGTGGTTCTAGCAGGATGATTGCATTGATGCATTAACTTGAGTGGGATGATTCTAATTGGATTTTAGGGTATAATATGATGATCTAAGGGAGTTGGTATTGATTGGATTATGTGATGTTGGGTTTAGAATTATTTGCTTATAAAGATTGATATTGGTGGTTCTAGTAGGATCGTTGCATTGATACATGAACATCTATGGGATGATTATTTGCATTTTTGGATATAATGTGATGATATAAGGGGTTGATTGTGATTGGATTATGTGATGTTGGGTTTAGAATTATTTGTTTATAAAGATTGGTTTCGGTGGTTCTAGTAGGATGATTGCATTGATACATTAACCTGAGTGGGATGATTATTGGATTTTAGGTATAATGTGATGATAATGGAGTTGATAGTGATTGGATTATGTGATGTTGGGTTTAGAATTATTTGTTTATAAAGATTGGTTTCGGTGGTTCTAGTAGGATGATTACATTGATACCTGAACCTGAGTGGGATGATTATAATTGGATTCTTAGGGTATAATAATGTGATGATCTAAGAGAGTTGATACTGATTGGATTATGTGATGTTGGGTTTAGAATTATTTGCTTTTAAATATTAGTTTCGGTGGTTCTAGTTGGATAATTGCATTGATACATGACCTGAATGGAATGATTATAATTGGATTTTAGGGTTTAATGTGATGATCTAATGGAGTTGATAGTGATTGGATTATGTGATGTTGGGTTTAGAATTATTTGTTTATAAAGATTGGTTTCGGTGGTTCTAGTAGGATGATTACATTGATACCAGAACCTGAGTGGGATGATTATAACTGGATTTTTAGGGTATAATAATGTGATGATCTAAGGGACTTGATACTTGTTGGGTTATGTGATGTTGGGTTTAGAATTATTTGTTTATGAATATTAGTTTCGGTGGTTCTAGCAGGATGATTGCATTGATACATGAACCTGAGTGGGATGATTCTAATTGGATTTTAGGGTATAGTATGATGATCTAAGGGAGTTGATAGTGATTGGATTATGTGATGTTGGGTTTAGATTTATTTGTTTATGAAGATGAGTTTCGGTGGTTCTAGTAGGATGATTTTATTGATACATGAACTTAAGTGCGATGATTGTAATTGGATTTTTAGGTATAATGTGATGATCCAATGGAGTTCATAGTGATTGGATTATGTGATGTTGCAAATTTCCTATGGAATTCACATAGACAAGTCTAATATGAATATTGGAGAAGGGTCTACTTTTATGGAAATTAAAGAATGGTTTAGCTACTTATATGTAATGGATGAAATCATAGGTGTTGGATTGTGACCATTCATACGATTTTGACGGGTGTTATGAACGACGAGAGAAAAGTTGGATTTTAGTGTGGTAGAGTTGAATCTTTGTATTTGATGTGTTGAGTTCTATATTTGATTTTGAAGATAATGATTTGAAATATTCATTGGAGTTTTTAGTTGATATTATTTGAATTGGATTTGTTCTCCGTTTTCTTATCCTAAGAGTGAGTTCTTATTTGATTCTAGAGGCCTTCTCATATTTCTTTTCTTTCTGATATCTGATTGTTGTATGATTATCTCACTTGCTCTTATTAATGTTGCATCTCATATTTCTTTTGTTTCTGATATTGATTGTTGTATGATTATCTCACTTGCTCTTATTAATGTTGTGATTTAGTTTGGTTGGAGATGTTTCTAAGCGGTTAGTGTAGTCAATAATATAAGAAAAGGCTTATCATTTATTTTTTATAGAACTTATATGTCTTTGGATAAAAGTATTTTTGTTGATAGGTTTAGACAGTGTGATGCTTTGTTAAATTGCATGACGAAGGAAAATATGAGAAACATATGGCGAGGTACAATGTTTGATATAAGGAATAGCGATCTTTATGTTCTTGAGCTAAATTTGAGTTAGCTTAGTGAAGATGGAGTAATAGTATATTTGATTTTGTATTCGTAAGCTAAGGTAGGAATGCTAATCTATTTATTTATCCGGGCGACTCTGCTCGCCATGTTGCTGTCAAGGTTTACCGCTTCCTACTGGTGCTTGCCATGTCTCTGGAGCTAATGGCGAAGAGATGCGTCTGGACATCATGATGCGCCGTCAAGCTCGACATGCTCCTCAATCGGTGGCATCTTGAATCGCAGCGGACAGTGGTCTCAACCTCGCTGAACCATCTGCCGATATTCTCAGGTACCGTCGCTTTCTTCGTCTGTTCTTCTAAGCCCGTTTTCAATACTGGCTCCTTCAACGTCCCCTCTTCGATGCCAAGGTGAGGTCATCAAACAACCTTCTAATTAACAAACTTGTATCTACTGCTGCTCCTACTATCTATTTTATACTACAATACTTTTGGTGGATTTTTTATTACCTACAGCTTCTAATGCTTTTAGGTTTAAGTTTTCTCTGTGATTTTCAGTTCTGGGTACAGGCAGTTTCTTGGTGCTACAATTGGAGTAGTCGGCCATGTATGTCTATTCCAATTAACAACGCTCTTAGAAATCATGATACTAAGTGGGACTCTTGGGTCATCCTTTCTTTGTTAATTGATGCGTGCCCGCCGGCTCTTACAGAATGGATACGATGCATACTTAAATGAAAACATATTGTCAAATTATGCGCAGATCCATTTGATGTTGCACTGCAGTAGGACCTTTATTTTTTATTTAAACAATAGTCATATATCTTGTGATATGTTGACACAGTACATGGTGTTAGTATATTGATGGATCCATTTTAAATATTTTAAGTAGCAGATGATGCTAATACTCTGGACAATAAAGGAAACGGAGATAAAAATAACCATTAAGCATTCTATACATGCTACTGTCTATCATATATTTTTGAATCAAAATTTTGCTTGTCATATTTTCTGCTAATATTTCTAACTTTAAAATGACAGGCCTCTTTCCATTTGCTTGCAATTCAGAATGGTGTGATTTGGGCATCCCACAAAGCACATCAAAAGGTTCTGGTATAAAGCATCAGAACCTGAAATAGTTACGCCGGGTAATTTAAATTTGAATTTGTTGTTACCTGGTTATGTTTTTCTCCTTAGAAGGTTTATATAACCGTTATTCCTTTTATAACGTTTATGCACCTGATATTTTGTTATAGGTAAATACACCTTAGTGAACATTATTAACCGTTCAGAATGGTGCGATTTGGAATTATCAATTACCCCCTTACACAGGTATGCTAGAGAAGATACGCACTACCTGTCGTATATATATATATATGACATGATGAGACTTAGACTACAAAGGGAGTCAACATGTGAAAATGATCTTCTAAAGTTGAACTTATGTTCTACTGTTTTGCTTTTGGTTTCGGTCTAATAAGTTGAATTCACACCAATCAGCATTTTTTTGTTGTCTGGTTCTCTAAATCAACATATTTTTATGTTGCGAATGTGCTATCCTTTTCTGTCCACATAAACCCGTGGTCCTGATATTACCGATGATTTCTGAACCAACTTGTTGTCAGTTTTGGCTGACAAGAGCATCCAAACAAGCATTCTGATATGTTGCTTTGGCTATTGCAGGTTTAAAAGCGCATTTATGAAATTGGCTTCCAGTTTTATGAAAAGGAGTTGCTAACAAATAAATCATATCTCTATATAAATGGTTTTGTGTGTTTACTTTCAATCAGTACAGTTTCTTTATCTTTTGGGGATATATTACTTTTACGTTGAAAATATGTGCTTCGCCTTCATAATGCGTGCTTATCCCATTAACTCGAGTGTGTTATCACAGCAACATGAGTTGGATGCAAATCAGCTGGCTGTTTCTTCTGTCAGAAATTACTTTCTTTGTTACATAATATCACTCATGATTATTCTTTCTTGAATAGACCTGGGAAAGCAACACGTATGTGGCACTTTTCCTATAAATGGTTTTATAGCTATCTGGTACCAAATCTTGCTTTGGCAATATGTCATAACCTCCAATGATTTTGAATTCTGAAAAGCAATGTTATATCAGTGGAGTATATAACATGTTTTATTTGTTTTATTGATCCAGAGTTATTCAATTTGGATGTGCATGTAATGGGCATATATTAAAAAAATCATACTCAGGTTATAATCCCAGAGATTATATAGCTCCTCAACATGATGAGAGCACTGGCTATGTATCGCCAAATTGTTAGAGAGCTACTACTGTTTTCCTTGGATTTCTTCAATTGATATGTTGGAGAACTCGATGTGTTGGCTTCGCTGACTCTCCTTTTGGATTCAAAGAAAAGAAGACGCCTACAAGTATTGGATTCAAAATATCCATTTGTTGAGGATAACTTCGACCTAATCGTGAACATTGTATGTAATGCAACTGAAAATTCTAAATCCCCTTGAAGCAACAACTGAGCAATTAAAGAAGACACGGCTTGATCAGGTCAGGTAGGCTGAAATTTGTGCATTTTCTTTTCTCATTTACGTTTTAATACGGATGATGAGTAGTAGCATTGGTGCTTAAGTAATTTCTTTGAAATTATATGCAATCTTTTGCTGTTAGAACTGAAAAGTAAACTGGACACCACGAATGACTAAAAAAGCCTCATGGCCAATCAATGGAAGCCTGTGAGTTTCCCAAATGAAGGTAGACCATTCTGGATCACCAACAGCACGCGCTTGCAGCTGTGAAGTTATCAAAATGGCTCTATTGGATGCTGATGATGTTAAGTATTGCCCATTCTTTATTTTAGAAAAATATATTCCTGCAGTCATCTTTGACCCATCATTTCTTATATATTCTTCTGTTCAATACTTGTAATAGATTTTGAAGATAGAGTCACAGAGTCACTGGTTAGGTTTTATCTCTGATCTCATTGTGTCGTTTCATTATTATTGGTTGGTTCACATTCTGTTTATTACTAGATTGAGATTAAAACAACACATCCTGACTTTGCTTTCCTATAACAAACCAAACTAGGCATTGTTTTTCTTGCCATGTTGAGTACAACAGGCTTTGATCCAATAACTTTGTATTTTACATGCCCAAAATATGTTAGTACATTTCCTAGCTATTTTAGTTTCTATGAAACGGGGACTGTGAATGTCTAAGGCGAAGCAACTAGGGGCTGAGCAATTTTGTCAAATATTACCGTTTTCTTTCTGTGACAATATTGTTGGACTACTACTATTAAATTTTCAAGTGCAAATGCATTGTATTAGAAAGTTTGATCTTAGTTTTCAGTAGATTGTCAAAATTTGAATTATATTATCATAGTTTTCTGTACAATGCTTTAATAGTAGATCGTGAGCTTACAAATTTGCCAGAAATTATCTGAAGCTACACGATGACATCAAAGGCCACGACATACAATAGTGTGACTGGAATTACACAACTATCTACAGGATGCATCAGATATTATTTACTGATCACTAGGCAATGGAAGTTCATGAAATAGCAAGCGATATCGTGTTAATTGTAGTTTTTTTGTTGCAGCAATAGAGCATTTGTAGGTCTGTTCTTTTACAATTAAGGTTTAATGTGGTTGCTTATGCTGATGGGGATTACCCTGGCCGGTTATTCCACTTTTGCTGATACGAAGTAAGCAGCAATAGATCACTGTAGGTCTGTTCTTATACAAGTTTAATGTGGTTGATTGTGCTGATCGGGATTAGTGTGGTACAATCATTACCACTTTTGTTTACAACAAGCAATAGAAGAGGAAAAAATTGTGACAAAATATTACCACTTTTTTTAGCTACTAGTATTAAGAAGCCCTGTAATAAGAACGACTCTGCTGCATCTTCGTTTTCGGTTTTTGTTTTTTGGTTACTCTTCTTTCGAAATACTCTTGTAATGGTGGGCGGTTTCTTTATATGAAATCGACGGGGGTGCTCGTTTGTTCTAAATTTTTTTTGGATTTAACAATTCTGTTTTCTTGCAGGATTGGAGTCTTCTTTTAAGAAGGGCCCGAAACTCCGTGGGTTAGCCCAGCTCAGTTCGGCTAGGGTTTAATTTTGGCCCACTCTAAGACGCATTCAGTTAAACCCTGTCCGGATTTGATCCACCGCCGTCGGCCTCGGCCAGCGACTCAACCCGTGCCCAACTCTCTGCCGGTACCAGCAGCAAGCAGAGCAGCCACGTGTCGAAGCTGCCGGTAGCATCCTCACAGTGCCGCCTACCTTCTTCGCCTTCCTGAACACTGCCTTCTTGGACGACCGCCTTTCTTATCTCCGCCGGATGCTGTGTCAAGCGATGTGGCCGCCGCCGTCGCTGTGTTTCTTTTATAAAGCAGTGAAACGGGGAATGAGCGAGTTAGTACGTCGGGGTATTAGTTGCTGTCTATTTGGAGTAAGGTATGACCCACGAAAGTTTGTTTCAAAAGGAAAAACATTGTGCCAAGCAGATTTAACGTTTTCGTTTCATGCAGTTTAGCGGCAGCTTCTGTTTAACACACAGAATATGTAGCTGTGCTGGGAGGTTACTAAAGGCTGTACGAAGTGGAGTCCGCCGCAGGAGGGTCTCGTGAAGCTCAATGTGATGCTGCATATTACCCAGGTGATGACCATGCGTCCTGGGGGGTGGCAGTCAGAGATCATCTTGGAGACCTGGTGATACAAGTGCTGGGAAGACGGACGGAATTCAGAATGTCTTCAGTGCAGAGCTGAATGCTTTAGAGCGGGCTGTCAACATTGCTGTGGATATTGGTGCCATACGTGCAGTCTTTGAGACGGACTCGGAACTCCTGGCCTTGGCACTGAACAGGCGCGGCCAAGACTTTTCCCACAGTTATGGTCCGGGTTTTCCTGTAGCGAGGTTGTTGCCTGTAGGCGATCCGCGAATATAGCTGCTCATGAGCTAGCTAGTTTAGGCAGGCAAAAACTGTAATGGCCGAGAGGCCTTAGTCTGGGAAGTTGATGTACCCATATGCTACTGTAGCCGAAGTTGTGTTGGGTGATTTGCCCCCGTTATCGTAATATAGCGAGATGTTTTCCCCTAAAAAAAGCCTATTTGTATTGGAAATGACCCATATGTTTTAAAAATTTGTGGAGTGTTTGATCACAAGATTTGTTCTCTGCTTCCTCTGGAAGATACGCTGTGGCAGCAGAATAGCATCCATCTGCAGTCCATTTCCAGCGGACAGTGTCGGGGACACCATCACGGTAAGTGAGCGGTTGGGCTGCCTCCCAAAGCTCGCACATCTCCCTGGTGACCTGTCAGGAACCTGTAACTGAAGCTTTCTGAACTTAGAACCAGTGCCGGATTCAAACTCCACCGTTCATCTCGTGACCTACGTCTCTGGTGCATCCCTACCGCTTCGCGCCTTAGTGATTCAATCAGAGCCGTTGATCGCTTGATAAACGGTGCAGGAGGGCCACACTGTCGCTGTTTGAATCCTGACACTGTGCTTTAGGTTCAGTTAGCTTTAGCCACCTGCTCCCTTCCTTGTCTCGACTCTATTTAGCTCGGATCCGAGCCTGTATCGGGTATCTCTGTATTATTGGGTTAAACCCTAGCCGTCGTTGTTCTGGCTGGCCTAGCCTTCCTTTTCTCTCTCAAACCCTAGACTCAATCCTTCCTCTAAACTAAGCATTCCTCTGAAATTCGGCGGTAATAAAGCGAGAGATGAAGTCTGAATTCGTGTTGATTGTGTTGTTTCCATTCAATTGTTAGTCTAGGCCTTACAAAGTGGTATCAGAGCCACCGAATCCTCGGAGGCGAATTGGATCTAGGAAGGGACGGAAGTTGGGATCTCCTGTGAAATCCTTCCTTTTCTCCCTGGATTCCGGCGACGGTGTTGAGCTCGTTCTTCACGAGCTGTCGGAGGTGGTTTGGCGGCGGCGGCACAGTTCGGGTGCAGTTCAGGAGCGGAGGTGGTTGCCGGAGAACAATCCTCAGGTAATAAAATCCCACCCTTTCCCTCCCTGTTCGGTGTACCTTGGTGGCGCGTGTAGCTGGCGGTGGTAGACTGGCGGCGGTAGAATCATCAGCTTGGAGCTTAAATCCTTGATCTTGGATGTCAAGACCCTGCAACGAGTTCGTGAAGAAGATAAGCTGGAGTTCACGAAGTTCTCGGAAAAGGTAGAGAAAAATTTCGTCAGTATTCAGGAGAATTTTGATAGTATTCAGTCGAGTTTAGAGAAACTGCTAGCAGTTGTTCCTCCTTCTGACCCACCCGCCTCTCCTCCTCCACTGGGCACGGCAGCTGCAGAGTCTTCGGCGCAAGGTAGTGTTACTCAACAGGTAGCCAAACCTAATCTGACAGTGGTAAGACCTATTGGCATAGCTACTTTACATGATCTTACAGGTAAGGAGCTGAATTTGGATGGTTCCGAGAAAATTACTTACCGGCACCCCAATTCTGTAGCTCCACAACCACAAATCTTGTCTCAGCGTGGTGAGGGACAAAAGAACTTAACAGTGCAACAGCACCAACAAATCCATGATCACCTAGTTGATGTGGAAAGAAGAGAGCTAGTTCCTAGAAACAGAGCTCTATTTCAGAACAATGATACTGTCAGATATGCACCTGCAGTGAAACCAGCCAAGATGAATATACCTGAATTTGATGGAGTTGATGCTGATTCATGGATACAAACAATTGAACAGTATTTTGAGTCAGCTAGAACACCTCTAGAATAGCGCACTGAGTTAGCAGTTACATACCTGAAGGGTCCTGCAATGCAGTGGTGGCGTGGTACAGGATTTCCACCCAATAACACACCCTGGCATCGTTTCACTCGTTACTTGACTGACAGATTTTCTGAAGCTTCTATCTGTGATAACTTAAAGAGTTTTCATCAGCTCACACAAACTGGAACATTAGCTAAATATGTGTTGGAATTCGAGAAGGCATTGAACCTCATGCGCAGAGATAACCCCAGTATACCTGATGACTATTATGTTAATAGTTTCATTTCTGGGTTAACAGTATACATTCAGAGTCATTTGCAGTGTTTGAAACCAAATACAATGACTGAAGCCATGTGGTTTGCTAGAAGAATTGAACAAGCACAGCCTAGAAGCAGGCCAAGCTATCCCATGAATCAACAGACAGTAAGAAGGACCATCAGCAATGATCAAAACCAAAAAGGGTTAGCTGAGGTGATTGAGCAAGCTAAACAGAATAAGGTGTGTTTCAGATGCAATGAGCCTTGGTTTCCTGGACACAAACAACAATGCAAGATGTATAGTAAAGCAAAGCTTAATGCCTTGCAGCAACAAGAAGAAACACATGCTGAGTTGATCTATATTGACTATGATGATTCTGATGATGACCAACAGTTGCCTGAACCAGATGCTAAATTGCTCATATCTATGCATGCTATCAGTGGTAATAGTGAAGCTCATTATGCTTTTACATTGACTGCTAAATTTGGCAACCATATAGCTACTGTTCTAATTGATTCTGGCAACACTGGTACTTTTATGTCCAATAACTTGGCAAAAAGAATTAAGTGCAACATAGCACCAGCTAAAAGAGTACAGGTTATGGTTGCTAATGGCAGTGAACTGGTGTCTGAGTTTAATACTGAGCAGTGTTTCTATGATATACAAGGACATAAGATGAGTTATAAATTCAAACTGTTACCCTTAACTGGTTATGACATCATTTGTGGCACTGATTGGATAAAAGATTTCAGCCCTGTGACTATGGACTTCAAGCAAATGTTCATCTCTCTGAGTGCATCTGATGGCCAGTCTATTAAGTTACTAGATGAGTCCTTGCCTGGCTTATCTGATACTATCATAATAGATGAATTGCTATCCCTGAAGGAAAAACCAATCTGTGGAGCATTTATCTTTTTGCAGCAAGTCATGGAGATGGATAAAGACATCAGCAAATTACCTGCAGTTCCTGCATTTCTGCAACCCTTAATGGATCAGTATGCTGATATTTTTGCTGAGCCTACTTCATTACCTCCTAAAAGAGAGTGTGACCATGCTATTCCATTGGTACCTGATGCCAAAATCATTAATCAAAGATCATATAGGCTGCCACATCACCAGAAGAATGCCATGGAAGAAATTATTCAGAAACTGCTCAAACAAAATGTCATAAGACCAAGCAGTAGTCCTTATTCTTCTCCTGCATTAATGGTGAAAAAGAAAGATACTACTTGGAGAGTAGTGAATGACTTCAGAAAAATGAATGAACAAACAGTGAAGAACAAGTACCCAATTCCTGTTATTGAAGACCTACTGGATGAATTAAATGGTGCTTGTATATTCTCCAAAATTGATCTGCGTAGTGGATATCACCAGATCAGAATGAAAGAAGAGGACATACCAAAGACTGCATTCAACACTCACATGGGCCATTTTGAGTACTTAGTAATGCCCTTTGGTCTGACAAATGCTCTGCTACATTTCAGTCACTGATGAATACCCTACTGGCTCCATTCTTGAGAAAATTTGCTTTAGTATTCTTTGATGATATCCTCATCTACAACAAAAGTGAAAAAGAACACTATAAGCATTTGGAGGCCGTGTTCAAGGTTTTGCGTGATAACAAACTGGCTGCTAAAAGTGAGAAATGCACCTTTGGTCAAACTAAGGTAGAATACCTTGGCCATATCATACAAGGAAATGGTGTAGCAACTGATCCAGTGAAGGTAGAGGTAATAGCCAATTGGCCTGAACCACAAAATATCTCTGAACTGAGAAGAATATTAGGCATGACTGGATACTACAGGAGATTCATTAAAAACTATGGGATAATCTGTCGACCACTGTTTGATTGCTTGAAGAAAAACTCATTTATCTGGTCTGATACTCAAGCAAAAACATTCCACACCTCTCTAAAAATGACACCATTTCAGGCATTATATGGTTTTCCTCCTCCACAAGTGGCAGAAATGTTTTTACCAGATGCTACAACTGAATCTGCTGCAGATATGATGCTACAACTGAATCTGCTGCAGATATGTTACAGAACAGAGAAGCAGCTAATGCAATCATCAAGGAAAATTTGCAACAAGCTCAAGACAGAATGGTCCATTTCGCTAACAAAAACAGAAGTGAAAGGCAATTGGAGATTGGGGATATGGTCTACTTGAAAGTGCAGCCTTATAGGCATTCATCACTGCACATCCACAGAAGCATCAAGCTGCACTCGAAATTCTATGGACCTTTCCGTGTGCTATGTAAAGTGGGAAATACAGCATACAAATTGCTGCTCCCTGAGGGATGTACCTTACATCACACATTTCATGTCAGTCAGCTTAAAAAGCACCATGGACCAGTGGCGATCCCTACACCTACATTACCCTTGATTGATGCGCAAGGAAATATTCAAACTGGTCCTGAAAAAGTACTCGACCGCAAGCTGATTCCAAGGAAGCAAGGTGATATTGCAGTGCCAGTGGTTCAATGGCGGGTGAAATGGATCAATCTACCTGAAGATGCAGCTACATGGGAAGACTCAAGCTTCATCCAGAAGATCTTCCCCGACTTTCAGCCTTGAGGACAAGTCTGAGCTCGACGAGGGGGATCTGTCAGGAACCTGAACCTGTAACTGAAGCTTTCTGAACTTAGAACCAGTGCCGGATTCAAACTCCACCGTTCATCTCGTGACCTACGTCTCTGGTGCATCCCTACCGCTTCGCGCCTTAGTGATTCAATCAGAGCCGTTGATCGCTTGATAAACGGTGCAGGAGGGCCACACTGTCGCTGTTTGAATCCTGACACTGTGCTTTAGGTTCAGTTAGCTTTAGCCACCTGCTCCCTTCCTTGTCTCGACTCTATTTAGCTCGGATCCGAGCCTGTATCGGGTATCTCTGTATTATTGGGTTAAACCCTAGCCGCCGTTGTTCCGGCTGGCCTAGCCTTCCTTTTCTCTCTCGAACCCTAGACTCAATCCTTCTCTAAACTAAGCATTCCTCTGAAATTCGGCGGTAATAAAGCGAGATATGAAGTCTGAATTCGTGTTGATTGTGTTGTTTCCATTCAATTGTTAGTCTAGGCCTTACATGACCTCCATTCAGGGGTTAGCTTTTATATGGTGCATCCATCTATTGTTACCCATAGCGTCCCGGAGGCACATGTGCCGCTTGATGCAGTGCCTGGCAAGCGCAGGCCATCGGTCAATTGGCCGCTGTCCGCAAATCTGCCATCCCCGATGATCATTGTTGTTGAAGCACGGAAGAAGCTGTTTGTCTCGTTGTGGGCAGGAAGAGGAAGCCCCTGCCAAGGTCGAAATGGGTCCGTCCAAGTGAGCCACAGCCAGTGCACCGGAAGGGCCCTGTTGTGCTTCTGAAGATCAGTCATGCCCAGACCCCCATTCTCCTTCGGCCGGCAGACCTGCGACCAGTGAACCAAGCATTGTCCGCCCGTTGCTATTTCAGACTTGCCCAAACGAATCCCCGTCAAAGTCTGCGCTTGCACAACCATGCCTGCGGCGGGATGAACATCATTTGGATCGTTGCCATTGCAGATAGACATGATTTGACCAGCTCAACTCCGACCGGCAGGGACAAGAACTTACCTTCCAACCGCAAAGAGGTTTGAGCAATTTGTCAACGATCGGTTGGTAGCTCACCCGACAGAGCCTAGCGTCCGACAGGGGCATGCCCAGATAAGCAATGAGGAAGTTCTTACCAAGGTTACTATTCATGTGTGGTGGTACATTTGTATAGGACAAGTGTAGTATACAGGAAACAACTGATTTTTATGTATAAATGGCTCGAGACGATTAATAGCACGACTTATCAAACCAGCACAAATGGGATCCTGACTTGTATCCTGTGTGGCACTGCAGTTTCTTTACCACTGCATAGAAAACTGATCCGTTGCTTTACAAACATACTCATGATAAGGGCTGGAGAAACAGAACCAGATCACATTTTTCAAGGTTCTAGCATAGCACTACAGTTTCTTTACCACTGCAGAAAATGCTGATCCGTTGTTTTACTACATCACCTCTTCAACCAACAAAGCACCTTAACAGAAGTGACATCACAATCATCTCATCTGTTGTTCAACAGTTGAGCTTGATCATGTCCACCATGAATGGTAATACCTACAAGAAGAATTCTTCAATAAGTGAATCATAATTATGGGCAAACCTATAAGAGATGGTGGCATCTAGATGAAGTGAATGTTATATACCACCCACTGGACAAAATATTTTCGCCATAAGCTTAGAAACAGTTGGGGAATCAAGACATGTACACCACCTACCTGTGAACGAAGGGCAGCATATTCAGTAGTATACTTGCTAGGAACCATTTTTACTTTTAAATATTGTTTTGATGTGATCCCGTTCATTGTTCAAGTCCAGCAAAAGAACAGAGCATACATTTGTATTTGAGTTTTATTGGCACGATACAGCAACAAATACCAGAACAAATGTATTTTTCTTACTGTCCTGAACAAAGAATACCAAACAGAGAAATAAGAAACAAGGATCATACCCTAAATTCCGATAGAACATGAAGCTCAAGCAATTAGACAAGGCACATTGCAAACATTAATCCATTAGCTTAAACTAAAAAGAAAATGAGTTTTTTTATTGAATCGCTAATTGGGAGGGTGTCATGATATCATGCAACACTGAAAGAAACGAAAGAAAGGCCGACCATACATCACTTTTATTTTCTTAAGTGACTGATTCCCTTATTGTCAGTATGATTATGTTATTCAACACAACATCAAGGCAACAGTAATATCTATATTGATCAATATAAGTTTATGGTAAGAAAAACACATTAAACTATGTCGCACTGACTAAATCTTCAATGGCAATCTCTGGTAACAAACATAATCCACTGTGTCCAGATCTAAGTATGTATGGCCTAACAGACTATCAAGAAAATATTTTCTCCACTGTACAAATTAACTAATTCATTATACTAATCAAATGTAGGAGTTGGGTCTGCGTGAAGAGTAAATATGTGGAACACATGCAAGTAAGATGACAGGACTTCTAACATTTTTTAGTATAAAGGGTTATTTCCAACTCGCGCGGGACTGTGTGAGTTATTTGTTGTCAGTAAATTGGTGTATCACTGGTAAGAAAATGACATGATGAGTAGCTCTATGACAACCGGTAGCAGCCAGGAGGGTTTGGGAAGCAATAGTTTGCAGAGAGCAGAGTATGAACTATGGCTCTTAGAATTCAACACACAGACGACAATGTAGCCGCGGTGTGGAAGATTGATTAAAGTGAGCTCTGCAGCATCACAGACAATGGAAGTACCTGGAGAGTAAAAACTCGCGTAATTATATAAGGCAACACTGATGGAATGCAGATCATAGGTCACTTTTGTTTTCTTGATTGACTTATTCCCATGCTTTCAGTGTGATTATGTTATTCAATACCACATCAAGGCGACAGTAACACTTATATTGATCCATATAGTTTGTAGATTGCAGAGTATGAACTGTGGATCTTATAATGCGCAACATACACAACATAGCTGAAGTGTGAAGATTGATTAAAGTACGCTTTGCAACGTCACAAAAAATGGAAGCACCTGGATAGTAGAAACTCGCATAAGGAAAAATGCTGCCGTAGTTGCCTTTCTCTGACACCTCCTCAATCTGCATGGACTTGAGATGGATCATATAGACGCTAGGGTGCACATAAATGAAGATCACGCCAGCATCTTCAGCAAAACCAATTGGCTCCACTCCGACCGTACATGTCGCCAACACTTGGGGCGCGATAAGCTTGTTGATATTAATGACCCTTTGACGTGTCCATGTAAGCAGCCCATCCTCCGTCGGCATGATGATAATCCC
Source organism: Poa pratensis (assembly GCA_947311845.1). Lineage (NCBI taxonomy): Eukaryota > Viridiplantae > Streptophyta > Magnoliopsida > Poales > Poaceae > Poa > Poa pratensis. The sequence goes on from CAMZMU010000117.1 coordinate 113,760,162, forward strand.
CCCCCCCCCCCCCCCCACACATAGCTAGCTAGCGCGTCGTATGGAATTGTCTCTGTCAGGCCCAGCCTATGATTATCCAAATCAAACTCAAAGATGCTAGAATTATCCAACAGCCAGTAGAGTGTGTTCCCAACAAGCGCAGTCGGCTTGGACTCAACTGCTGAATATGGCATGGCGATCGAGGTGATCTCACTCCAGATGCCGGTCTCGGAGTAGACGCAGGCACAGGCCATGTAATTGCTTGGACTGCACACGTACACCACCAGGAACGGGCACCTCGAATGGCAGTCGCCGTGGCCGGCCGCGCGGAGAACCGCGGCGTTGAACACGCCCCCACAATCCGGGGCAGGGGGCACGGTCACGTAGCACGCGTCGCCTGTCGCGAGGTCCCAGACGAGCAGCTTCGAGGTGTGGCGGTTTTCCAGGAGAGCGAGGCCGTGGCGGCATTCCAGAGCCCACCAGTCGTCGTGGGACATCGTGGCAGCGGCGGAGGCCGCGAAGGAGCCGGCGGTGGGGACGAAGAGGGGAGGGCCCGGCTGGTTGTTGAAAAGCCAAACATGGGAGGCATCCCCCCGTGGAACTCGCGGAAGCGGTGGAGGAAGCCGGCGTCGTCGACGAGGCCGCGCCAGAGCTTGGAGACGAGGGAGGCGCGGCGGAGGTATATTGGATACGGCGGGAGGCGCAGGAGGACCTCCAGGAGGAGTTCGTCCGGGAGAATCGGATGCGGCGGCGGCGGCGAAGCGGCGCTGCGGCTGGCGGCGAGGTCGTCCATTGGGTCTGGGAATTGAGGAAAAAGATGGTGCCAAGGTTTCGTTTGATTTTTTACCCCGCTGGCAAAGTGTCTCAAATAATGTCAAAGAAAGTGTCCTCAAATTGAAATACAAATTAACTATTTAAGACAAAATCTCAAATAAACGGCCGTTCCTTTGTTAGAAAAAAAACGAGTTGCCTTGTCGAAACTTTAAACGTGTCGGTGGTTGTTTTATACCGAAAAAATGTACAATGTTAGGCTGAATGCACATGCGACAATTGGAAAAATGTTCATTCTTTTTTGTTTAATCTTTTGCATGGAATTCATCGATGGATTCCATTTTTTGTAACTTTCTCCATCTAAAGCCACGAATATAGCAAATTCACCTCATAGGGAAAGGGTCATCTAACCAGACAACTTGAGAGTAAGGACGTGAAACTGACTCGACCGAGCGAAATCCTAGACATTGTTTCCTTCCCCTCGTCGCCCACCTCGCCGCCAAAGAAGAAAGTCGATAGGCAAAGTCTATCTCGTGAACAAGGCATGCGTCGTGAAAATATGATGTCGACTGTTTGGTTAGAAAATAACTCGGCCGTGGTTTACACATGGCAGTGCCTGAAAATTTCCGAAAACCACTGTCCATTTTAACTAAACTTTTTCTTTTGATATGAGTATTAGATTAGATTTCTCCCTTGGGCAAAAATAAGCAAACAAACCCGGTGCATCAAAAGACAAAAGTCAGAACTCGATTTCAAGCACCAAAACTTGTGGTTTTACACAGGTCGCAACTCGCAACAACAACAAAAAACATGCAAGTACATATGTGAACTGAACATGTATCTAATGTTTTTCGACAATCGGAAAACAGTTTTTTTTTTTTTTTTGCAGCCGAAGCTCATCTGTGATCAAAACATGCATGGTGTATAGTAATTGGCGAGTAATTAAACCATAGGAGTTCACCCTGCTGATTTAGCAAATGCACCACATGGAAATGTTTTTCTGAAACGAAACTACCAGCCACTGCAAGGTGAGATCCAGCCACTGAACCTAGGTGCACAAGGTCCTGTAAATTCCGGTGCTCAAAGCCAGCTCCGGGTGCAGGATTCTGCTCATGTATCCTGCTGGCACAACGTCAAATGATCCAAACTAACTTCGCTCTCGAGTAATGTGGCAGCTCACACTGAGTTCAATCTACCGTGACAAGTATGTGAGCACTAGTTTTCATTCTATCCACTATCCAGCGTACTATGGCAGCTGAAGGATGACGCACATGAGTTATGTGTATACATTCTTCTGAAGCTACTACAGTGCAGGCACCTCTCTCCAAAAGAGGGGAAAAACTGTCAAGTGATTCACAAGTCTGAACCCTCAAAGATTCTGAAGAATATGCTTTCTGCATTGTATCAGCAAAAGTATCCTCATCTGAAGCTATATTTTTAAGTTTCGTGGAAAGTTTGCATCACCACTTGCCTGGACCCTAAGGTACCTGCATAGCAAGCGATCTCATCAGCAGAGCCGACTTTGACCGCTCATGAGAGGCACAAGTCACAACAAAGAATATATGATAGGAAAACAGTTTTTACGAGAAAACATGCAACAATCAAAAAACAATAGGCTACTAGAGGTGAACATGTACTATCGAGCTTATCAGCCATGTGAGGAAAAACATTTTATTCCTATTTTCTACTTTTGGCTTAGCATGATTACTAGCATGTTACGATTTATCGAAACCATGGCACGGATTTGGAGGATAAAAATCTTCCGGTTACTGTTTCCTCAAATGCAGAACTCAGCTCATAATAAGTGTACCATATAGAAAATGTAACATTCGCTAAGTGATATAAACTAACTGACATGATAAACTGCATCAAGGTAGCACATCAGAACAAATGCACAATGAAGTGTGCAGATTCAGGAGGAAGTGGAGTTCAGCTACAAGAGAAAAAAACGACTAAACTTTGGAAGTAGAGTCATCTAAGGCTAGAGAAAGAGAACTAAAGACTTCTCTTTCCAACATTGTAGGATTTGGATCTGGATGCAGGGCAAACGTGTGAAACACTTGCAAGTGAGAATCACAAGACTTTCTATACATTTTTTAGTTATGAAGACTAAAAGGGTCATATCAATGAGAAGAATCCGAGAACCGATAGCAGCCAGGGTTATGGGTATCAATATGCAGAGTATTATGAATGGTTCATCATTTAATGAGCAGTTATTTCAAAATATTTTTCATGAAATCTTGTCATATATATACAGGGGACAAAAGCCCATATACATGAAAGCAACCCATCTCCAGGTACCGAAATAATCAGCTCACATGGATCGAACTCATTTAGATCAGTGTAGGAGCAGTAGTGTGCATTCCATCTACTATATATAAATGCCTTGAAGATTAACCCAAACCCTGAATCCAACTGAAACGTATGGTTCTCTCCCTATAAAAAGCCATCAAGTGGCTCACAAGTCTGAACCCTCAAAAATATCTGAAGAATTAACTTTCTGCAATAATATATCAGCCAAAACATCCTCATCTGAACCTAGAATTTTTATTCGCTGGATTGCTTCAGAAACAACATTAACGCATTGAAGAGTTGAACCTAACTGCATTACTTAACTTAGCATAAGAAATATGCACACAAGTCATATCTTGAAACCAAGAACACACAACAGGTACCAAGCTCATAAATCACTTCAGAAAACCTAACAGAGTGATCTAGCACCAATGCACCACACAACATTACTAATGGCACAGATGGACCGGCAAAGGCAAAGCAAATGTCATCTTCGCAGCAATAACTTTCCAAAGCATGGCGTAATTTTTTTCCAACCACCATTGCAGTTGGTTAACGCCTATAGAACTCGCTAACGATGACATCCCATTTGGCAAGTAGTACAAGTTTGTTAACCGCCACATTAAGCATTCAACATTTACGGCATCACCAGGCAAAAGACTGAACCACCTGCATGAGTAAGTTGTTTCTGCAGTCACAGCAACAAAGAACCTAGGTACCTGCATAGCAAGCAATGTCATCAGCAGAGGCGATCTTGGCTACTCACAAGGGGCAGAATTCAGAGCAAAACAACATATGCAAGTTCAGACAGTAATAGGAAAAAAGTTTCTACGAGTTAACACGAAGCAATCAAACAAACAAAAGGCTGCCAGAGGTGAACATGTACTACCAAACAACAGTCATGTGTGCTGGTACTTATATCATATATGAAAGTGGTATATCATGTAAATATCATGACATGGAAAGTAGAAGAAACATTTCATTGCTATTTATACTTTTGGCTTAGCATGCTTACTGGCACATCACGATTTATCCAGACCATAGGGTCACACTCACATTAGGTGGATTGGAAACCTTCCTGTCACTGCTTTCTCAAATGCAGAATTCAGTTCATAATTAATGTACTATATAGCAATCGTATATTCGAGAAATGATATGAAATTAATGAAGTGTAAAGATCCAGGAAGAAGTGGTTCACAGCTCCAAGAGAAAAAACAAATAAAGTCTGGGAGATGGCTAGAGAAAGAGAACTAAAGATTTCACACTAAAACTTTGCAGTTGACAAAGGATAGGAAAAGGGGCAAAATAATCATATTGTTCAAGGGAAAAAGGTTTAGACTGCATTCCGTGATGCACTGGCACTACAACTGCAAAGAGTATTGACATGTTCCTTTACAAATGTATGAACTAAAAATTACAAATCATGTGAGAAAAATAATAGAAATTTATTCGAAGAAAGTGTTACATCACCTCTTCAACCAACAAAATGTGATAGCAGATGTGACAGCACAATCATTAATCATCCCAAGTGCCGTTCAGAAGTTCACCTTGATCATCTTTACCACCAATGGTGATTCCTATGGGAAGAATGACTCAATAAAACCGACAACAATTGGGATTAAGGAATCATATATGCAAACAATTCATCGATACTTGACACCATCTATCTCAGAACAAAGGAATGCGGTATTCAGTAATTTACTTGAGTACTTCACATGAATTTTTTGAGAGTTTTTTCACTGTGAATATTTATTGTTGTAAGTCCAGCAAAAGAAACGAGCATACATATATATTGAAGTTCCGTGTGCACATTACAGCGAAAAATACAAGAAAGTTCACATACGATCTTGGAGTAGGATTTAAGTCTGGATACAGTGTACACATGTGGAAGAATGCCAGGTTAGTTGTGAAAAACAAAAATCGTATGAGTGAGTTGTTTGTAAAATGGTAAGAAACCCCAAACAGGATGTGTTATGTGGTAATCAATAATTTGCATTATGAATAGTTCCTCATTTAATAAGCAGTTCTTTCAAAAGAAGTTTCTTGAAACTTGCTGTCTATGCATATACTTGAAAACATCTATGTAGTAGAATGGTAGTTACAGTTCGGAAGATTTAATGACTTTGCAACATCGAAAGCAATGGAAATACCTGGAGCGTAGAAACTTGTATAAGGAAAAACGAACCAGTATGTCCCTTTCTCTGACACCTCCTCGATGTGCATGGATTTGAGATGGATCATGTAGACACTAGGGTCCACATAAATAAAGATCACACCAGCATCTTCAGCGTATCCAACTGGTTCCACTCGAAACCTACACGCCGCCACTACTTCCGGCGCAAGAAACTTCTCCAGATCAATGACCATGCGGCGTGCCCATGTTACCACGCCGTCAATGTTGGAAACCACTGGCCACAAATGGAGACTGAATACATCAACTTCGGCGAAACCAAGCTGTCCATCTTCTGCTGGCATGATGAGAATCTGCATATCGTAGCTATAAAGAGCGTTGTATGGCACATCCCCGAAGAAATCCAAGCTACGTTTATCCAAATCAAACTCAACGATGCCAGAATCATCCAACAGCCAGTAGAGTGAGTTTCCAACCAGAGCCGTTGGCGCCATTGCAACTGATGAACGTGGCATAGCTACCGAGGTGACCTGACCCCAGACGCCGGTCAGGGACGAGTATACGCAGGCATAGAAATGGTTCTGGCAGTTGAACACGAACGCCACGATGAACGGGCACGAATGGCAGTCGCCGTGGTGGGTGTGGCCGGCTGCGCAGAGAACCGCGCCGTTGTACCCCCAGATCTCCTCCTCCTCCTCATATGCCGCTGGCCGAGGCAGGTATATCTTGTCGCCGGTCATGATGTCCCAGATGAGCAGCTTCGCGAGGCGGTGGCTTTCCAGGAGGGCGCGACCGTGGCGGCAGTCGAGAGACCTCCTGGGGCATCTTGGCAGCGGTGGACGCTGCGAAGGCTCCGGCGGTGGAGACGAGGAGGGGAGGTCCTGACTGGTTGTTGAAGAAGCCAAGCACGGGCGGCTTCCCCCCGTGGAACTCGCGGAAGCGGCGGAGGAAGCCGGCGTCGTGGACGAGGCTGCGCCAGTGCTTGGAGACGAGGGAGGCGCAGTGGAGGTAGATGGGATCCGGCGGGAGGCGCAGGAGAATCTCCAGGAGGAGATCGTCCGGAAGGGGCGGCGGCGGAGAATCGGCGTTACGGCGGCCGCCGGCGAGCTCGTCCATCGGGTTCGGGGATTGGGGACAAAATGGCGTCGAGGGTTTCAGTTTCATTTCTCATCACACGTGACCAGGTGTTCTCAGATGCACGTGACTCTTTCTTAAGAAATGAGCAATTATGGGTTCGGAGTGATTTTTTTTTGTAAAATCTCAGCTCTAAAAAGTGTGCAACTAAAATTTGGATTGTGATTTAGAAACTTAAGCAGCTAAAATTAGCAAATATAAAAGTGTGCATGACACGTTGGACCAATAAGTCGGATATCTCTAAAATTAGCTCTAAAAAGGAGTATTAGAGATGAAGATGTGACCCTCTACAACTATGGTATTTGTTGGCCAGCTGTTAGGATACTTTGGTTTTGAAATCTTCAGTTTATAAAATGGTTAGCTACCAAACATAGCTTAAACTATAAACATAGCCTAAACTATAAGGGCAAGTGCACTGGTTGAGACGCATGGAGTCTGTAAAAGACCTCCACATCAGCTATACACAGCACTACAAAAAATCTGTACAATCGACTGTCTATACACAGCACCAACTGATCGTGAGTTTATTTGTGTAACCGTCCCGTGTAATCAGGTCTGGAAAAGCGTTTCCTTTTTTTTCGAATTAAAGGGCTTCATGCCCCCGATTTCGTTAAAAATGAAACCAAAGTTCGGTAAATTGTTACAGACTCTCAGCATCCACCCAGCACTACCACTACACCAAAGAACACCAAACCTACCAGGAACACTACCACAAACCTCCGCAACTCCAGACTTAACAAACCAGCATCCATCTACGGAAGATAACACAGCAAAACATCTATTACAGACCAAACTTCTTTTTTCATTTAAGTTCCTCCAAGCACTCTTCCTTTTCTTTTTTAACCTTCAGCCAACTCCAATGCGTTTTGTCATCGGCCCCCAGCCAGCTTTCCTGCTGAAGACCTCACTTGCCACCCCTGCCAACCGTCGTGCCGCGCAGCGTAGGCCCTGCCGTGCGTTTGGTTTCTGTAAAAGTGCCCAATAATCAATCCAATTAGCTATACTATACATTATGGCAGTAGGATCACGGGTAAACATGATCAAAGACAGCAGCATTTCTGGCATACATTCAGGATCACTATGTATCAAATCAAATAACAATTTATTCCAGGGAAAAGCGTTTCCCTGGAGGCTGGAGCACGATTTTTATCTTTTGGAGCCACACGTACCGATAGCAACCATACAATAGCAGGGGAGGCGTCGCTATCGAGCAAAGTTTGCGAAATTATACCGTATAGACAATTACCGACGGACTCCCTCTCTCTCCTCCTTCTCTCTCCTCTAACTGACAATAAGTCTTGCGTGCCATTTGTTCTAGACGGCTGATGTGGCCCTAATGCTCATTTTGTTTTAAAATGCAACTGATCGACACATCACAAGAACTACTCAAGTTGGTGGGGTCCCCCTATAACCACTCTCAATCCCAAAAAATGTCAAAATTGCTAAAAGAAAAGGCCAAAACAGTGCACCCCGCCCCGCTCCCATATCGATCCCAATCCTAAAAAATGGGAGCTCCTACCTACCCTACAAATATGGACTTCGGAGTGACTCGCGAAATCTGACCCTAACATATTTTTCAATGTGTGGGAGATGTAACCACCAACTCGGAAACTTCTCATGCCCACCTTGTCGTGGCGACTAACCCCCTCCTCTGCCCTCCCTCGCTCTTCATCGGACCCGAACAAATAGCAGATTACTTGACAAAAGGATTAGCTACTAAGAATGTTCATTGGCATGTAACAAGATGGAATGATAGATACATCACTCATCTTGAAAGGGGCGGACCCAAAGAGGCTGAGTGGGGGCCTATGCCCCCCACTCAAATTTTCAAAATCCTTTCGAATTCTTAAGAAAATATTTGAAATTTCTTAATCTTCAAAGGAAGTGCCCCCACTTAAAATGTTTGCCCCCACTCTAATGTTGTTCTGGATCCGCACCTGCATCTTGAGCAGTGGCGGGGCTAGGGGGACCAGCAGGTGCCCTGCCCCCCCCCCCCCCCCCCCCCCCCCAATGCCAGCGTAGGGCATGAAAGACTATGTACTTAGTGCTAATTTAGAGCATAAAGTTTAAGCAAAATTAGCCTCCCCCCCCCCCCCCCCCCCACCCCCCAATTGAGATTTGCTATGTCCGGCCCCCTTCAACCTTGAATCCTGCCTCCGCCCCTGATCTTGAGGTGGAGTGTTGGAGTATAAGTTAGTGTAAGTTAGTGTACTAGTACTACTCTAGTATAGTCTTGAGTATTCTAGGAAAATGTTAGGTCCGTGCTAGTATAGTAGTAGTGTCCTATTATAATCTAGATTGTTCTAATGTATGAGTGAAGATGTAAGACTAAGTTAAGCTATATATAGGAGAGTGGTGGAGGTCCAATCACCTCAGCCTATCCAGAAAATCCCCAAGGAACAACACCACATTTCCCGGAAACAAGAGAAAAACCAAAATGAGTCAAACAAATCAGAGCGGAAATACTGGGAATGAAACCATTGACAAAGACATCGATGACTTATATTCACGAATTCAGGATCTGGTTCTTCCTCCAACCATCAGCAGCATTTAAAGATTAAGGCAACAACTCCAAAAAAAAACAATAGTACATACTAAGACAGACAAACACACAATCAAGGTCAAAGTCTCCGGGCGTGTTAGCACACTCTGATATAGATCACGACTTGCATCTACTTACTTTATGAAACAAACCAATCAATAATTGATGGATTGGATAAAGTAGCGAAGAATGAAAAAGGAATAATCAAACGAGCAGAGCCGCTCGGAATGTGCTTTCTCGAAAGCAAAAAATAGATTCTTGTTATAAGTCTATAAAGAAGTTCAAAAAAATTGATCGGTAGTAGTCCGGTCGCACCCGAATAATAATATTCCAGAGGAAAATGCACCTAAGATCAAATAGAGCCGGCTTCCGTGGAAAATTCAGACTTTCTTTTTTTATGCTGCGATCACATAAAAACATAAACTTGCGCCAAAGTCGTCTTGGGATTCTGTCCCTAATGCATTAGATTCCACAGGTAAACCCGACTCAGGTGATTCCGCTAATAACTCTTCCATTCGAGGGCTATTGGGGAAAATAGCTATATTCAGCAGAGACAAACTTACTCGTATCTATTTAACCTGTTCTAGTGCACTGCTTGCATACATGTAACATGAGTAGTTGGCATCCAACAATGCAAGGACCATCAATAGACCTGCTAGTCTTCGTAGTATGCATCTTCTTTCCAGCAGTGGCAACAGTGGCCGGAGCCTCTTCCGGGCGCTCCATGTCGTTGCCAGGTTGCGCCGACAAGTGCGGCGATGTGCCCATTCCATACCCCTTTGGTATTGGGGAGCACTGCGCCGTAACCAGCCTGAGCAGCTACTTCAACCTCACCTGCAATGGCACGACCGATTCACTACGGCCAATATGTCGGGGATCACAAGGGACATGTTCAGATCGTTGACAATGGTCCAGGGTACTTATGTCAGTGCTCCAAAGGACACGAGGGAAATCCTTATCTTCTGAATGGCTGTCAAGGTTGATTGTTTACTCAATTTTAACTCGTGAAAAATTCTATACGGCTTTGAAAACTGATAGAATTTTAAGCCAGAGCCCAGTGTTTCAACATTGACTTTGGTATCAACACCAATAGAAACTTTAGGAAACCTATTCTTGCACATGTGTGCATATGGCACCGACACTCATATTTGGTTTCCACCACACCTCCACAAGGAACCGAAAAATCTATGGTGTTATTTCTGGTGTGAATTTAGAGGAAGTTAGAAACGGCAAGTATTGCAACATAACACAATGAATTGACTAGTTGGATTATTACTTGTTGAATCTTTCTTTAGCCGACATGTAATTACTGAAAGTAATATAGCGGATTATGTTGGGCTTGAACGTTCTGAGTGGATGTTTCATTACTGTCTACAAGCATAGACGAGTACACACTGCGTAAACAGGACCCCAAGTATGGAGATTTGTATACCAGATTGGCTGGTTTGAACCTACATTACATGGCGAAGCCAATTTGTTCCCTGAGGACAATAGAAAAATAAAATGAGGCGAGAGGTTGAATTCTTCCTCCAGTGGTAAGAAAAAATAGTTCTGTTCAATTAAAAATTAATGAAACAGCGGCAGAAAATAATATAGACTAAGGCTAACACCAAGTCAAGCTCAAAGTCTCTGTGCGCGTCAACTTGCTCGGGTATTGCGGCAGGGCATGTGGTACTTAACTAACACAAGTGGATTATCCCTCCCATATATCTGATCAGTACTGTATCACAACATGCACTTAGTTATTTACAGAGACAGATCTACTTCACATCGATTTAAGCAGGTCCAGCTAATGCGGTGTTTGCCTAACATGAGAAGCTGGCATCCAACCATGTCAGTAGAACCAACAGTCATGCTAATCTCCATAGCCATCATCTTCTTCCTAGTAGTGGCAACACCTGCCGGAGCCTCTTCTGGACGATCCACTTCTTCGCCAGCTTGCCCCGACAAGTGCGGTGACGTACCCATCCCATACCCTTTCGGCATTGGTGCGCACTGCACGGCGACCAGCCTGAACAGCTACTTCAACCTCATCTGTGACGACACGATCGAACCACCACGGCCAAAGGTTGGGGATTCTGAAGTAGTAGTTGAGATCGCCGACATCTCACTGGAGCACGGCGAGATGCGCGTGTACAGCCCCATCAACTACATCTGCTTCAAGTCCAATACCACATTCATCAAGTTCACCGGAGGGTATGAGCTGGCGCTCACGCCCTTCCTACCATCACCGACGCGCAACCGCTTCACAGTCATCGGATGCAACACCCTGGGGCTTATCAGCGGCTACAAAGACACCGCGAACCAGTACGTGGCTGGCTGCTACTCATACTGTGAGGGCATCAACAACACGTCTGAAGGCGCGCCATGTGCTGGGATGGGCTGTTGTGAGGCTGCCCTTCCCAATAACCTCACCTCCTTGGAGGTCGTGTTTGAGATGAAACAGAGCAAGGTATGGCGCTTCAACCCGTGCTTCTACGCCGTGGTGGCGGAGGTTGGGTGGTACAACTTCAGCCAGCAGGACCTTGTTGGCGCACTTGGGTTCATCGATGGTCGAGCTGATAAGGGTGCTCCAGTCATCGTTGATTGGGCCATAAGGAATGGCTCATGCCCAGAGAAGGGGAAAGACACACCTAATGACTACGCCTGCATCAGTATAAACAGCTATTGCGTGTCGGCGAACAATGGTCCAGGGTACTTATGCCAGTGCTCCAAAGGATATGACGGTAATCCTTATCTTCTCAATGGCTGCCAAGGTAAATTATTTACTCAAATTTAAATTGTGCAGATTTCCGTGGATAATTCTCTTAAAACTGTTATAATTTCAAATCATAATTCAGTGTTAAGTCAACCAGATTCAACTTTCATCTTGTGTATCAACACGAACAGAAGTCCGCAAGACTTCTGCCCACTTGTGCAAGCAAAACTTTGAACAAGTTACTTTGCCAATGCGAACTGTTGATACGTTATGTAATATTTTTAGGAAGTTGTGAACAGCGAAGTTGCGGCATTACATAATGAAATGATTAGTTGGTTTCATTAGTTGTTGAATCAACCTTTAGCTGACATAATAATGAAAGCATAATAAATATAGCGAAATCGTGTTCAGTTTGACTCTTTTGAGTGTATATTTTCATTATTTCTTCAGACATAGACGAGTGCACATTGCGTAAGCAGGATCCCAAGTATGAGGATTTGTATCCATGCACAAAAGGGGTCTGTATCAACACACCGGGAAGGTACTTGTGCAAATGCAAAGGAGGAACACGACATGATGGTACAAATTTTGGATGCCAATCTCGGTATTCAGCATCTGAAAAATTGGTTATTGGTAAGCACAATTTATTAAAGAGTTAATCTCTATTTCATAGTTTCATCTACATTATGATGTGTGTTGTAAGAACAAGCACTCGTGTAAATAGTAACAAACATATTAAATCCAAACAATATTTAGAACCGAAAGAAAAACAGTAAAGTCAATTTGTAATAAATTTAACTAGCATCAGTTTTAATAATAATAATGAAATTGTGCAGGACTCAGTCTTTCTGCAATTGTGGTGATGGCCTCCGCATGCTTGTTGCTCATGCAATTTCAAAGAAAAAGGCACAAGATAGAGAAAGATGAGTATTTCAAACAAAATGGAGGTCTCCAGTTATATGATGAGATGAGGTCAAGGCAGGTCGACACAATTCGCATACTTACAGAGAAAGAGATAAAAAGAGCCACTGACAACTACAATGAAGATCGAGTTATTGGACGTGGTGGTCAGGGGATGGTCTACAGAGGAACTTTAGATGATCGAAAAGAGGTAGCAATAAAGAAGTCCAAGGTAATAAATGATGATTGCAGAGAAGAATTTGTTAATGAGATAATAATCTTGTCAGAAATCAACCACCGGAACATTGTGAGGTTAATAGGCTGTTGTCTGGATGTAGATGTCCCAATGTTGGTCTACGAGTTTGCCTCCCGTGGTACATTATCTGAATTTATTCACAGTACTGACCGTAGAACATCACCAATCCCATTAAATCTTCGTCTGAAGATGGCTACACAATCAGCAGAAGCTCTAGCTTACTTACATTCATCGACATCCCGCACAATCTTACATGGGGATGTAAAATCTGCAAACATTTTGTTGGATGATCAGCTCAACGTAAAGGTTGCAGATTTCGGAGCATCAACACTGAAGTCCATGGATGAAAGTGAATTCATCATGTTTGTGCACGGTACACTTGGCTACCTTGACCCAGAAAGCTTCATCAGCCATCGTCTCACTGACAAAAGTGACGTATACAGCTTCGGAGTGGTTCTTCTGGAGCTAATGACGAGAAAGAGGGCTATATATAAGGACAACTTCAATGAAAAGCAGTCACTGTCTTACAGTTTACCCTTGAAGTTTCACCAGAAGAAGCACCAGGCTATGTTGGACCCTGAAATTCTAGAAGATGCAGGTATGGGCATGGTTTTAAAGGCGTCCAGGCGTTTTAAGGCGCTGGGGGGGCGCCTCGACGCCTAGGCGCTCAAGGCGCTCTGCAAGGCGACACCTTAGTCAGTTACTAAGGCGCCTAGCTCAGCTCTCAGGCTCTCAGCTCACATCCACGACATCCACAGAAACAGAACAGAGCGGAGAGCATGGCGGAGAGAAAAGAAACCAGGAGGAAGGAAGAGGAGATGTACCTTGCTTCCCTGCTGGGGAATGGATGCGCCTGGTGGAGGAGAAGCCCTGAAGCTTGGCCAGAGAGGAGGAGGCCGGCGGAGGAGGGAGGATTTTGGCGGATCTGGCGGTGGACGAGGTGGCCGCCAGATAAGGCGACGATTTTCCCGCCTAGGCGACGCCTCCGACGCCCAGGCGGACGCCCTGGGACGCCTTGCTCGCTCGCCTAAGGCGACGACGACGCCTTGCCGTCCGCGGGCGCCTTGACGCTAAGGCGACGCTGAGGCGACGCCTAGGCGACGCCTTTTAAACCATGGGTATGGGGTGCTCGACAACATGGCCGAACTTGCGGTGCAGTGCCTTAGCCCAAGGGGAGATGACAGGCCAACGATGAAGGAAGTTGCAGAGAGGCTATAGTTAATGAGGAGACTCCATCTTGAAGCGACCGGTTCTCAAGGAAACAACAGCTATGCAGAAAACTATGGAGGACCATTCCCGGCTGTTGTCCCTTTCGACGAGACAACACACAGGACCATCGATATGTCCGAACTGGTTGAAGATCTTGCAAGATGATGTTTGTAATTCCGAGTGCACAGCTCAATCTTTGGTTTATGGAATGCAATACCAATCCTACCCAGTGTTGTGTGCTGTAATAAGTTAAACCGGAGAAATGATCATAACGTCCGATTTGAGGCGCCGGAGAAATTGCTGCAGACGCCATTTTGGTATGCAGCATATAAATTTATAACTGTGTAATTTGATCGTGGATATCGAGCTGTTGGTTTGGCAAATTCATTTGTTCGTTGTGGCCACCTGAATTGTTCCCATTCTGAACTCTGAAGATATTTTTTACACATCCTGTTATTCAACTAATGGCGGATTTCAATGGTTCCATGATTGACTCGAAATTTACCTGTGCCGCGATGGGATTGAGCGACTCTTGTTCTAGCGGCTGGACATCCGTTCCGCCGATCCAATCGTGGGCCGGCGGCGAGCAGACTGAGTCGCCGGCGTCACGACGAACTGGTCCAAATCCACCAGCTCCGTCGCCTACCACCCATCTCCGCGCCGCGCCGCACGAACCCCTCCCTTACTTCCGGTACGCCCCGGGGTTCGCTCGACGCACCCCGCAGCGGCGTCCCGGAGGAGCCGCCCCGCCCGCGCGGGTGCTGGCCTGCTGAAGCCTCTCGCCATGGATACCCAGCTTCGCATTTCCCTGTCCGTCCGTCCGGTCGACACCTCGGCACGGCGGCAGGGTCGGAAGCTGGCCGGAGCGGCGATTTGGGTCGACAGACGCTCGCTGGAGCAGCGGAGGGAGCGCAGAAAAACGAAGCCGTATCTGGACTTAGAAAGCGTATTGAAGTTTCCCGCTTTCGTCCATGCTTTATTTTAATTCTTCTATTTTAACAAATGGATCATCCTTACTTTTTTTTTAACGGGGATCATCCTTACTGGACACTGCCTAAGAATGTCATACAAAGAGCACAAGCGATCACCTTCAGATACATAGTTCCAGCACCATGGGTTACAGGAAGAGGATTCTAATCCCCCATTTGGTGCGAAGTAAGATCTCGATTGTAAGTTAGCTTATGGTGTCACAACGACATCACTAAAACGGTTTATGGCGGTGTTGTTTTGGATAAGAGTCCTCTACCTCCCATTGGGCATTGGAATCCGGGAGTGTCAATGAGCTTTCTTGTCGTTCTACACCGATGACATGTTAGTTCTTTGTGTATGTCTAGATTATCGTGGTGCCCCGTCGCTTGGCGCGATTGCCAATCTCCTTCGCACGCGACGGTCTACTAGGAGGTCTGTTCTCTACATGTACTAGACGAACAGCGCGCTTCGCCGCGCCGCCTGCATCACGTTTTGACACAGCGTGACCGGTGCGCTAACTCGTGTTGTGACAAAAGTTTAGGACTTCGGCATTCTGGCTGCATGCATGCGGTCTTTTTAAAAAACTTGGTCAAACTGCATAAACTATATCCTCGACCTTCTTCTCACTTAGAGTAACTTCTTTCACAAAGCCTTCTTCTCACTTAGAGTAACTTCTTTCACAAAGGCTTTCTCAAATGAACATTGTAATAGTCACTGAGCGAAATGCGGCAATTGATAATCGTAATACAAACCAAAAACAACATGGGGTGACTCAACGCCCTTGTCACCAATTCCTTGCCCAAATTTAGCAAAAAACAAAGTATTACACAATGGAAAAAGAAAATCATCTAACGAATCCGGAACCACGCTAGGAAAGCAATATTTTGTCAGCTTTGTATACAGATGACGCAAACGCAGCAAAAACAGTGGGGCCTTCAAAACCGTATCGAGCATGGAAATATAGATGACAAATATAGATGACGCAAACGCAGCAAAAACAGTGGGCCTTCAAAACTGTATCGAGCATGGAAATATATGTCATCTCTCGGGAAGTAATACTAAGAAATGGTGATATCAACAACATAATTCCTCCAAACCAAAGTGCAGGCGCAATAGACACCAAGCATAGGTTTTGGCCACCAGACATTAACACATTTAACAATAAAATCTTGGGCTGTGGCACAAAATATAATCACCTCAACAACAAAGTCTTATCTTGCTGCAACAATTGTTCTTGCATTACATCAGTAATATATAAATCCTATGAAGTATACTGACGGTGACACAGGAACTAAATGTAGAGTTCGATTTGAGAAGGTTGCACTGACTTTTGGCTCACGGATTTGTTTGAGCATACTTACTTGGAATACCTGTAAACAGTACCTCCTTGAACCCACTTCCAGGTATATCCATCAGATGAAAAAACCACCAGCTCTGGTTGAGCTGCAATCCATCGATCTTAATTTTGCATTTGAACAGTTTACCATGTGAAACACACTGCAAGATCATATTTAATGGTTAAAAATCGATTAAACAACAAATAACAGACAAATCTGCTACACGGTCATCTAATCTTCATTCGATTAAAATTGGCATCATTTTCTCACCAATAATTTCAATAGGATACAAATATCCCTGCACCTATTGTTAGGAACTGCTTACCTGACGTACTGTATACTGAAGATTTTGAAGCCTGCTCCTTCATGTTGCTGCTTTCAAGATGGACCGTCCATCGTCAACCCGACACTCCTCACCGCTTTGGGCCAGAAGTCGACGATGTGAGTAAGCGATCTCCTTACGTCAGGACAAGCTAACTGTTGGTGTTTCAAAACCGACAAGCCACTTTTCTTGTCAGATAGCTTTGTGCTCACCTGCTCCCTTGTTTGTCGTTTTGCCATGACAATTTAGCTCGGATTCGAGCCTGTAATCCTCATTCCTGTATCTTCTGGATTAAACCGTAGCCGCCGTGTTACGGTTTGGCGTGACTTTCACTTAGTATTTCTTGCAGCACGTATGGAAAAATCTTACAAAAACAGGCAATGCAAGATTTCAGTCTATACTACCAAAAGGGTAAGGGCAGATACTTGAGAAGACATGTATCAACTTTTAGCAAAAACTATTTCTTTTAACCGTTAATTTTATGTTATCATTTCAAGTCTCAGATCAAGAAACTGGTTGAAAATACTTGAGCTAGATGGAAATGGCACTGTAAGTATGGAAAGCATGTCTTGTTTTCTTTTCAGAATTACGTATTGTTTCTACATGCTCTATAATAAGTCACTGAAATCATGCTGCATCATAGCGCATTGCCTTTAGATGCAACATTGTTATGACCATGGTTTTAAAGGCGTCCGCCTAGGCGTCTAAGGCGTCCGCCTAGGCGTCAAGGCGCCCCCCCTCCGCCTTGGAAAAACGACCGCCTTAGGCGCCTAGGCGCCTAAAGCGTCCGCCTAGGCGTCGCCTAGGCGCCAAGGCGCCCCCACTTCGCCTTAGGACGCGTTAACGCCTTAAAAACCATGGTTATGACATGTAAGTTTACCTATGCAAAAGACATTTTGGATTTGTACCAATGGCTGAATTATTTCAGCAACGATGGCTTCCACTCCGTGTACTATCGTAGCTATACTAAACATGGCAACAGCGAAAGTAAGCAACAGTTAAACCTAGAAAAATGGCACCCTTTAGTTACCTATGCATAGAAAAAACGATTTATAATTTAGTAAATCTGTTTGTAATTTAGAATTATGGATGGAGAATTGTCCTTACAATTAGCCTGGTAAGTGTATCAATTATTTTTCTAAAACTTCAACCTAGATGAGTGAATCACCGAAATATTCATGTGACTCATCTGCGCTGCCGGATGTTTGGCCACTGCTGCTACTGCCAGACCGTCTGCAAACAATAGAAGATCTCCTCCGCCATGCATCCCTGTTGGAATGAAAATTAAACGTATACAAAAAAGCTGCTGCTGAGAGGGAAGACAGTCTTATCTTATGTACATTCTCTTTTCTCTTCATAAAGCTGCCTCGCCCTCTCTTCTTTCTCTCTACCATGTGGGCCTATTATGCTTCCTCCTGACACACATGCGTTAGAACCTAAGTAACTTTTCACAAAAAGCAATCAGGTGGCCAGTATTAAGTGCAAATTCTGTGTAGAGAGCATAAACAAAAACGACAGTTGCGGCCTCGTCAATATGGACCAAAAGCTTGTCTGACATTTGCACCAAGATAGAATTTAATTTAGCAGATGTAACTGCATGCGAGGATGCCAGGTTTCATCATGGAAGTCTAATACGCACTTGCTGCATAAAGTTATAATTTCTTATCACTTGACAATTCGAATTTAAAAATATCAAGTATGCATGTATCGATAAAGTAAACTATGCATTTTCATGAAACAGGTTTTACAGTCACGTATATTGACAGTCTTGTAATTGCGACCGGGCGGCAGGCCCAGTCAGCACTTCAAATCTTGAAAAAAGACTGTGTTGTAATTGTTGACTCGTCATTGCAAATAATATACAGAAAAAAGGCAGAGTGCAAATACCTTCGCCGCTATTACTCTATGTGCATGGCAAACATGAGATCACATTGTCCACTTCATTTTTTCTCGAGTACTACTCACTTCCCATCGCTTCCTTGGCTTAGAAGGATCTCTTTTTCACTCTCGCCTTGGTCTCCTGGGATTCTTAACACAGGGAACTTATCAAAGGTGATCAGCTACTCCAAATAATACTGGCTGACCAGTGTTCTTAGAAAGAAAATAGAGATTAACTAAGTAACTTAGTTCACTTGAGTGCTTGGATGTTTTTATATAAACTGATTACACATAGCAACATGGAGACAAAAGAGATCTATTTCTTGCTAATAACTCACAGGTGAAGAAAAAAATAAATCAATCCAGAAAGGATCCTGCCTTTAAAAGGACTCCATCTCACATATTGTTGTAACACCCATACGGTAAAAGAAAAATGAGTTGGTGAGGGAAGAAGACAGGAATCAAGATGACTATACAAAAAAAAAAAATTGGCCCACAATTGATTAGAAGATTTAGCTTGTAATCATGCTCCAGGGTATTTTTGTAGATTTTCTAACTGATTAAATACATAGCAGGGGAATACTGAATAGAAAGAATAATAAACCTATATTCTAGACAAAGCTGGAAGAACTGTATTTTAGGAAGTGTTTACACATAGATAGCTATTTTTTTATTTTTTTATTTTTTTTGAACTGTGATAGATAGCGATTTGAATCTAGTCTAGTTTATTTCGGTGCATGTCATGCCACATATTTTCTTGTATGCCATGGCGGGGTAAGTTTGGAAGAAAAGAAGCTAAATTCGAAGCATATGGCAAGGCGCTTACTTCTGAATTTCTTTACAATGCAAAGCATGACTGCATGTTTTGAGAAGCCATGAATGATCCCCTGGCAGAAACTGAATCATGCGACCTGTGATAAACTGAAGAAATGGCCAGACCTCTCTTTCATTTTTCCAACTTTTTGATAAATCTGCAGTCTTAACACATGCATGCCAAGCAATATCTCTGCTAAGAACTGAATCTCTCAATACCATTGGTATTTCTCCCGGGTCACATGGCAACAAGCAAACTGAATGAGTTGTAGCACCAGAACACATACCACTCCATGTTGCGTGAAGCTGATTCACGTAAGGGACGGTGTCGAGGCACACCAAGGATATGGTTGTTGGCGACACCATGATGAGGTTGGAATCAAGTGCGGCTGATGACTCCGGTTTGATAGTTGCTGGAGTCGGCGCTCGAGGACCGGGCGTGATGCCGGCGCTTGAAGCAGCCATGGTCCATGCACTGTCCACCACATCAACAAGGTCTGTTGTTGGCATGAGCACCGTTGGCGCCACAGGCAATACACAGCCGTTGCACGCGGTGCAAGCTGTGGTCACAACCGCCTCAGCAAGCACCATGGACGACATCATGGAAGCCGCCACAACACCTGTGTCGCTTCCGAGGCATATCGTCGAGCAGGTAGTGTGCGTGTCAAGTTGTCAACCACGGGGTTCGTCTTGCGCAGTGCGGTGGACAGAGGGACGCCGATGGCACCCGTGGACACCTCGAGCTGGAGAATGAGCTGTTAAATCCATGGGATCATCTAGGTCTAGATCAAATCGGAAGAACAGAGGGAGGAGAGATAATGGAGGTACCTTCTCCTCTTACAGCACGAACCCGGAGTGCCGGCCATGGTGGAGATGGCCGGCGATGGCAGTGAGTGGCGGCGGTGGTGGAGCTTCCCGCTGCTACTGCCGCAACCCTAGATCGGTAGGGGGTCTTGGTGGGGTGCCTGGCGCACCAGTTAACCTCGTACTGAGTGCCGCCGGCCCCCACCTCTTTATATAGGCAGCGCAACAGGGGCCCACCAACCAGGGTTTGGTTGGGCGCCCCCGATCAGGGCGCGATCATGGGGCCACGGTGAGTCGTTGGACTCACGCGTGTGGAGATCAACCTAACATTCTCCCCCTTGATCTCAACTTTTCACTTTTACTCATTTCATCACAGATCGATACATAGAGCATGTTTCATCGTCTCAGCTCAATTGCCGATAGAATCAGACAGCTACAATATACCTATTTGTTTTGAAACAAATTCTTTGATCTTTTTGGGCCTCTTTATTGTCCGGAAATAATATAGACTATACCATAAACCCATGTCGACTATGTGTTCTCCAAAACACACTGGGCGGTAAGCCTTTAATTAGCAGATCTGCAAACACTTGTGTGTTTCTTTTATCTATTCCTCTTATGCTCCAAGCATTTCAACATAATTCCGGACTTTCTCCTTTACAACGTATAACTCTGTGTCAATGTGTTTGGCACCACACTTGACTCGTTGTCTTAGGAGTGAATTACTTAATGGTTATTGCTGTTGTCAACCATTATCAATTCCGGGTACAGGTTTCTTAACCATTTTGCCTATCCCTCAGCCTCATATGATGCTATAACATATCTTTACATCACATGATGTCAAACTTTAATTCTTTGGAGATTTTCCACACAAAAACTCCAAATGTGAAATTTAGCGACAATTGTGGATTTCGCTATACATTTCACAAATTCTTTCAGAGTACTCACAACCTTTTGAGAGCACTCTTATAGATCTATCTTTGTACTCACAACCTTTTGAGAGCACTTGTTTCTTTTAGCATGAGGCCAATATCTTTGATTCCATTCCAGTGATCTATATCTGGATTGGACATTGCCAAAACAACCCGGATACATGAATTGTCAGGGTAATATTGAGCAACCAACAGCGAAGCATATGGTACCATATCCATTTGATCCGTTCTATGTTATCTCTTGGAACACTAAAGTTCCCAATTCCATTACCCTTGTCAATAAGAACAGGCGTAGGTTTTCTCGACATGCATGCTATAGAGACTTCTTCTCAGCATGTCCATGTGATATTTCTAATACCCCTTTTCTTCTTTTCTCAGTAAATCTCGATACTTTAACGAGAGACACTCTACCGAGAATACTCTTTTGAGGACAAGAACTTCTTTTCTCTGCCGGTAGTAGATTGACATCACCACTAGCAAGTAGGATATCATCCACATACACGGATTAGGAATGAATTTCCCATTCTATAAGTTTGAAAATGCGATTGTCCTCTCATTTCTTTAACCCAAAATAACTTTGATTCTAGAGACTTGCTCTAGTCCGTAAGATCCCTTGTGTTCTTTACTTTCATCTGATGTAACTCAGATCATTATGTGCCATTAGCACTCATTATAATCTGTTTATTCTCTTAGCGCAAATCTTTCGATTTAAAATCGCTTTTTACATATTTCCTTTGGAGTCACATTGGTGTTGTAGACCCTTTATAGCCTACTGTTTTGGCTCCATTGGAAATTACTTATGAGTCCCAAACATCGTCGGGATTCACATAGTCTCTAATCATTAAGACAAGTAGACACTTGTCAAAATCGATTGAGCGCTGCTTATAATTTCTGTAAATGAGGTGGGATCAACCTTCATTTAAATTTCTCTGATATAGACTTTATAGTCATCTGTTTTTCTCATATGGGGATGTTGTTGTTCTGTCATTGCCTAGAGGCAATTAATTCTGTAGTCTTCTATTGCTATAGCTCTTACAAGGACCTAAATCACAAGATCCATGTTTGCTTGTTCATCTCTATTATAAAGCAACAAGCTCCCCCAGATAAAATCTATTCGAGCCTTAGGTATGTTCATACCATGCTCCCCCAGATTACTCCATTTTCTCCAAAATGGTGTATCCTTAATCCTTTTTATTTGGGTTTATTCTGTCTAACTTTGAGTACCGTCCTTAGTCTCCTTTCGGAGCTGTAAAAGATCCAGAATAAATCTATCTCTTTACTTTAGGGGTATCATTATTATGACCGTCGTACTCCCCAGACGATCACAATTCATCATAGATCACTTAGATGCATAATATGCATCACATTATCTGAAGTATAGGGGAGTTTATTCTGTAACATTCTCTATCTCCCCCTCGAAATGTGGCAAGAACCTTTTTGCCACAATTTCGAAACTTTGATTATCTGCTTTATTCAATATGAAGTTATCTTTTAACGTATGGGAGTACTTTTTCCTCATTCCTTTTCAAAACTCACAAGAGTTCTTTCTCAATGGTACTGCAAGTCACACTTGCATAACATTCTTATCTTTAGGTTCATTTGTAACTTTATTCTCTTTTGACTCATTAAGTGCTTTATAACTATGATACACAAGGTGTGCGGTCGATATAAAAACACATGAGTCATCACATCTTTCTTCTGTCATACAGAATAAGTCCTTTGTCAAAATTTTCTCCCGCCATGCGGGTATTTTCCCAGACTTTTCCCACCACGTGGGTATTATTATCGTCTTTTCCCGTCATGCGGGTAATTAAGAACACAGATGCCACAATTGGCTCTTTAGACTGCATATTCAATCATCAAATTCAGAAATAAATCTGAATACTCTTTTATACACATGCTTAATCCAACGTTGGTCAAATTAAGCATTCATGTTGCTCGTTTAAAAAATTTCTTCATATAGAGTACATGAAAGAAATTCGTTAAACAAAAAAACTCTGAATGATTTATTTGTTTTCTGCATGGAGAGTACATGAAAGACATTTGTCAAACAAGACTCTCGATGATCTATTTGTATTCTTGGATTAACATCCAAGAATTCTTTTTCTTTTGCAGTCATTCTTTAGAGAGAACATACTCTCTCACTTTATGACCTTTCTTGGTCATCTTTCGGGTCACAAGTACCCATTCTTTTGCTTTCACGAATGAAAACATGAGAATCTTTGTCTGAGAAAATATTCAATAATAATAAACAATAATGAGCATAAAAATAACCCTACGTTGGTCTGGTTAAAGATATGCACATTAAATCTTTAAAACTTTCTTCTATATTCTAAATCACCGTTGGGCAGAATTAGAATGAAACATCATCTTTCTACACTAATTCTACATCACCGTTGGGCAGAAATAGAATCAATGCATAAAACTCATAAACAATATGATGATAATATTTCTATTGCAATAAAGAACTCTGTTTGGAAAATGACATTATCATCAACTCTATTTCAGCGGAAACATGAAATATACATATTTCTATAGTTCAAGAGCATTTCTTGATCTTTTATCTTTTCTCTGAAAATTGATCACTTTCATGCAAAATTATCAGAGATCTAGCCCTTTGACTATAGAACTCATATAATTATAGTACTGCTATCATCAACGTTGGTCAGAAAATAACAATACCATAATTAATCTGTTAAACAAGTATTTCTCTTTTTCCTCCTCTCTAATTAAATTTTCCCGTTGGTTCCAATTTAATTAGAGGAGAGTCCTTTTACTTTACAGCAGAAACTGTAAAATATTATCTGTATTTCACAAACATTGCACTGTTCAACGATTAACAAATCATGATTATGTTATTAACAACGTTGGTCGTAAAATAACAGGACCATAATTACCTTTACTATTCACTTTAACACATCTTTAAAATTTTAATTATCACTTTATTGCTTTTAAGCAATTATTTTTAACTATTTGTAGCGGAAAAACATGGATAAAAATTCATGGATTTTATACTTTTCAGAAGTATTTCTGTCACTTTTTAGTTCTCTAAACAAAATTTCGTTGGATAATCCTTTTATCTATTTTGCAGCGGAAAATTATGAATAAAATTCATAAACTTTTATACTTTTAACAAGTATTTCTTTTTCTTTCTTCTGTTTCCTAAACAAAAATTTCGTTGGATAAAATTGAATAGGAAAACAGAAAGCAAACATAACTAAAACATGACTAAAACATGCTTCTGTAATAAACAAAACAGAAAACATTTTTCTGTTCTAAAAAACAAGAGGCCCACGGCCTTCTTACTATCTGCCGCTCGGGGCGGTCGGAAAAACGAGACCCAAGGCCCTCTTTGCGGCCAACGGCCTGTTCCTTTCGGCCCACTGGCCCGCTGGCGGCTGGCGCCGCTCGCTATCTGTCGCCCGAGCAACGCGGAAAACGGCCCAATGAAGCGGCCTCTTTCATCTTTCGGCCCAAAAACCCGGCTAGGAGCTAGGGTTAGAGCCGGACGCATCGTGGCCGTCGGATTGAATCCGACGGTTCAGCGTCGTTTTCGCTGGGACAAAACCGGGAGGCAGCCCCGATCGAAAGAACCCTAGCGTCATTTTCTTTTCCTCTTCTTCCCGTGCGGCTCTGCTCTTTCCCGCAGCTTTCGCTCGCTCTGCCGCGCCGCCGGCCTGCCGGCGACGGCGACGCGCCCGTGCGCGCCGGCGACGGCGAGGCAGCCGTGCGCGCCGGCGAGCCCGACCTTCCTTTCCTTCCTCCCGATACAGAGAGAAAAAACGCGGCTGCGCCCCGCGCGTCTGTTAGAGCTAGGGCCGGTCGCCGGTCCGCCGGAGACGGCGCCGCGCGACCCCCTTCCTCTTTCCCTCTCCCTTCCTTTTTCCTCTGCGCAACCACCACCAGCTCGTGAGCAGAGGCGGCGAGCTCGTGCGCAAAAGCAGCGGCCGGACGGCGGCGTCCCCCTTGGCCCCCTTGCCGGCGTGCGCGTCCACCCTCGGGTGAGCGCGTCGCCGTCAAGTGGCCCCAGTGGCGGCGCCCTTTGCCCCGGTGTACTTTTTCTTTGACCCCGTGGGGTTTTGTCCTTCTTCCGACGCCTCGGCTTGCCGATGCGCGTCGAGATCGAGAGGGACGGCGCGGCCGTGACGGCGGCGCTCTTTGCCGGCGACCCGAGGCCCTTCCGGTGAGTTTCTTTTCACTTTTTGTTGCCCTTTTCCATCGGGGTAACACGGGAGAGTTGCTTTCTTTTGATTTCTTTGTCTACCGAAAAGATCTAGGAACCCTAGAACAGCTCTGATACCATTGTTAAATCCATGGGATCATCTAGGTCTAGATCAAATCGGAAGAACAGAGGGAGGAGAGATAATGGAGGTACCTTCTCCTCTTACAGCACGAACCCGGAGTGCCGGCCATGGTGGAGATGGCCGGCGATGGCAGTGAGTGGCGGCGGTGGTGGAGCTTCCCGCTGCTACTGCCGCAACCCTAGATCGGTAGGGGGTCTTGGTGGGGTGCCTGGCGCACCAGTTAACCTCGTACTGAGTGCCGCCGGCCCCCACCTCTTTATATAGGCAGCGCAACAGGGGCCCACCAACCAGGGTTTGGTTGGGCGCCCCCGATCAGGGCGCGATCATGGGGCCACGGTGAGTCGTTGGACTCACGCGTGTGGAGATCAACCTAACATGAGCCCCAATTAGATAACATAGGAAACCACATAATAATCACGAATTCAATCGGTAAAATGGATGCACTGAGAAACAAGATACACTTGAGACAGAACTAGCACGGTTCTAACTACCTCGTTTATGCTTTCCCTGCTGTGAGAATTGACCGCGACGCAGGTGGACCACCGGAGGCCGACGAAGCAGCGGAGCAGGGGTAGACGGGATGAACAGGTGGGGGAGGCAGGAGAGGGTAGGGTGAGGAGGAGGGCCTCATGGCCAGAGCTTCTCCCATGGCCGCGACCAGCGGAGGGAAGGAGAAATGCGTATGGCTGGTGGGAGAAGAAGAAGAAGAAGCAGGGGAGAAGAAGAAGAAGCAGCAGGGGATGCCTGGCAGTGCGGCGCGGTGGGGAGGAAGAAGCAGTGCGGCGCGGGGGTGAGCAGAAACTGGGCCAAGCCCAAGTGGAGTCGGGGGTACGCGAAGGGAAGCAAACATCGCGGTACGCGATGTATAGGTTTTGCCGGTTACAAGACCAACGGAAGATTGAACCGTGAGAAGCAAGCACACACAGGTACTTGTTCTTGTACAACAAAGTTGCCTTGGTTTGTAATTACAAAACGGTTCATGAATGGCTTCGTAAGATTTGCCATCTAAGAAAACAGAGGATATATTGGATCTTTCCCAGATATTTATTGGTACATGGAAAAACAATACTATTCGTTAACTGATGGGCTGATTGGTCGTACTATGCACGTCTGAGTTTTTGCATGTCACGGTGGCATGAGCTGCTTGCTGTTGCACTTGCACGCGGGACCAAGACGACGCGAAATGGGTTAACGAAGATGACAAGCTTCACATTGGATTGTCACGGAAGTGGGCGTTCACGGTGCGCGCCAGCACCCAGTGGCACTCACCGGATGAGCTGCTGTTCCCCGCCGGGGGGCGCAGAAAAGGTCGTCGAAGATTCACGGCGAGGTTGACACCGTTGCCACGGGCGACGACGTCGGCGGATGTGCTGGATGTCAAGGAAGAAGTGAGCGTTGAAGGTGCCGTACGTGCTTGGGCCACGGTCCGCGTCATGGACGGGTGGGTGTCGTCCGCGGCTCCGCGATGTTGGTTACCAACGTTGGCCTTGTCTAAAAAAAAAACCAACGTTGCATGTCCAGTCGATACCCTAGTCTGAACTCTGATTCAGATGGTGGAGAGGTCAGGCTGGCTTACCCATCATTACCCATCCAAGTGATTCACGAGTTTACTGCATAATTCTATACGTTGAATCTTTCCGTCAAGAAGTCAAAACTGACACGTACCGGCATGCATCGATCCTTCAGTCCTGGACACAGAACACGATACCACACATCTAAGCTTAAGAGTACATGGAAAGTTGGGCAACCTTGGTTTGTGTTTACAAGGATAGTTCATCAATAGCTTCGTAAGATTTTGCCATCTAAAAAATAGGGGGTAAATGGAAATACAGTGTTGATTGACTGATAGCTCAAAATAAACACATCGATGAACTGCTTGTCAGACTACTGACGCATCAATTAGGTGTATAATTGGTTACCAACGGTAACTGAAGGAAAAAAAAACAGAGATAAAAGGAAGAGTTTGCACTGAACCTAGGCAGAACAGTCGAAAAAAAACAAGATACGAAATTTTTAGTGTTTATTATTCTCGTGCCGCCCATCCTCCCTCTCTCTCTGGTTTCGTAGTTCCAGAAGAGCCACGAGTTGAAGTTAATTATTACATCTTCTGCCTGATTAGGCGCTAAGAGTACCTAATAAATGATTACAACGGCAGCTGTTCGACCTGCCCGAACAGTATGGTGTTGTCGTAGCCGTTGGATAACTGAAGTTTGTCGACGATGTCTGAAGAACAAACGATGCAGATAGTAGCAGCGATCCTGACACTGCTCCGTGCGGGATCCAGAGGCGTCCTCAGTCAGCCAGAAAAGCTTTGAATAGCTCTTCCGAGTTAGTGGATCTGGAGGGATGCACTGAAGGGCCTGGATCCCCAATGATGCCGGTGACGTGGTACTTGGTGTGGCAGGGTCGTCGAAGAAGCATGGCGAGGTTGGTGTTGGAGTCTTGGCCATGCCGAGTGCGTCGGGGTCACGGACAGCATGGGCGCCCGCGCTGTTGGTTACCGTTGTTCGCCTGGCCAGTCGCCAGTCTAGTCTGAACTCTCTGAAGCAGATAGAGGAGAGGTCAGAGGTTGTTTCATATCTATCTATAGAATGATACAGTTAATTCACAAAAAAATCAGTTGATTCACGAGTTTACTGCTGCAGAATTCTATATATTGAATCTTTCAGATATGAAGGAAAAAATGATACGTACCGGCATCGATCCTTGTGTCCTGAACAGAAAATTGGATGCCACCAATATAAACTTGAGAGTTCAGAGTATACGGTTGGAGAGTTTTTTCCTCCTTAGCGACTGAAGAAAAATAGGAACTGGGTCAAGGCAATGATTGCATGGCTTGTGCATATTAGAAGAGGTCGACGAACCACTGCGTTGGAAGATGAAGTCGGCGTGGTCCGAGGTCGTGCCAGGTTCGTTGAAGATGCCCGGCGAGGCTGATGCCCCAGAGTTGGAAGATGAAGTCGGCGTGGATGGTGCTTGTGCCAGCACTCAACGTCCCCCACGGCACGCAGCATGGCTCCTGGCCGGATGGGTGTGTCTTTAGCGTTCAGCAGACAGACGGCTCCCAAGTTGTTGGTACCAACATTTGCCGGCGAGTTGCCACTCCACTCTAAAGTAGACACATGAGAGGTCAGGCTGTTATCTGTCAATAGAATGATTCAGTTCATTCATGTTATCTTTCAAAACACAGTAAGTTGGAACTGAAATGTACCGGCACCGATCCTGTAATCCTCGACATAGAATGGGATGCTACTTTAAAATAAATCGGCTATGTCCATCAATTGATGCAGAAGCTTACCCAGTTTCCCTTTTCGAAACAAAAACCATCAATCTAAGCTTCAGAGTATACGCTTGGAGAGCTGTTTCCTCCTTAGCGACTGGAGAAAAATAGGAACCGGGTAAAGGCAATGTTTTGATTTGATAATAAGAAAGGAAAATATATTTGGGTAGCAGTAAAGCACCTCATTTAACTCAGCCGCATTCCCAGTGAATGTAGATGGATGCAGATAGTGCCACCAGAGCAGCCATGATATCCCTTGAACCATCGCTTCATTCATCTCTGGCTTCCCCAATAGGGAGCAAATTTAGAGGAAAACCTGAACCTGAACGAGTAAACCAAATGAGAAGCCAATGTATTATGCAACGCATGTCCAACAAGCCAGACCAGAGACCAACTGACCTTTGGAAATTGTGGTCAATGCAGCTCCTTCAGAACTGGGAGATTATGTCCATATTACAAAGTTTGTAACCGCGACAATACCTTCAGAGCAGCGTGAAGGACGTGCACAGGCTCCCGGTGGCGTCCAGCCTCCTCGACGGCCCAATGGCACACGCCATGAGCAGCAGGCCGGGGATAAGCTCCTGAGGGCCGGCACGATCACCGAGCCGTAGATGAGCACCCACACCAGCACGCAGGCCACCTCGATGGACACCATGGACGCATTTCGTCGAAGGACACCTGGATGGTGAACCACGATGGCGCTGCCCTGCTGCGCATACGCCGCAGACAGCACGATGCTCGTCGCCCAGCAACCGCATAAGGATCTTGAGCTCTTCCAGATCAGGGACGACTTGGAAGGATCGAGGATGAAGAGGACCAACGAGCAGAGACGCCCCGCCGCCGCTACCTCCCCCAACCCATGTGACCTCGTCGCGGGCTGCCTCCCCGCGCCGGGAGCACCCCACCACCCAGGCGCCACCTCCAGCTCGGCGAGGCACCTCGGCCTCCCACACGAGGAGGCACCAACTGGAACCGCCACGAGCGCCATCTCGGCGAGGCCAAGTCCCCAGTGAGGTCCACCACGGTTAGGTCCACGGCGAGGGCGTACTTGATGAGATTCTGCACAAGTGGAATCTGTACAGATTCAGAAAAAAGGAATTCGCTATATATGTTACGCAATTAGAGGGAACAATCCAAATGACTGATGCGGTTGCCTCCAGCGTGAATGAAATCATGAATTAAGGAGCAGAAATTGGTTGTGCATGTACTAACCGGCGGATTGACTTCGATCCTCATGCAGTCAGTTGCACGATGCGTAAAGCATTCACTCGGTGAATACTGCAATTGAAAAAAGTAGACTGTCACATTTCAGAAAGTAGGCGTCACGTCAAATCAAAAAAAGCGAGAGGAGTGATAGTATCACGTACCATATATCGAGAAATATGGGTCTGTTTCTTTCAACTTGTTGGCTTGCTCTGTCAGCTCGTACCGCATTTATCTACTACTAGTGTTTCCAGCGAAGTGGGTAGGCCCTCCTTGGGCGGCAGCGATTGGATTTTATGACAACCAACGATCTTTACTTCCCTTAGAGAATAAATGCGATGTAACCCTTGAGGGAGGGACCGCAGAGCATCGCAGTGATAAAACGAGAGTTGTTGGAGGGACGTGAGGAGTTGAAGCGCTTGCTCTTGCTCTTCCGTGAAGGATTCCAACAGGTCATCATACCAGAACAATAACCTGTGGAGGGTACCAGCAAGGTGGCTGCAAATGGGAGCAAGGAGCACTGCGGAGATGCTGTCCACCCAAACACTTTCCAATTGGAATGAACCAGCATGCATTACCTTGCTACTTGCCATCTCTGACAGCAGATCTGCTGCTACAGAGGCGCTATCTCGGTTGAGGATGGTCAATTCCTTGAGATTGACTGTGATTAGAGGATTGAACCCATCCATTGTTAATTCTTCACTATTGGACATATATAGATCTTTGAGACACGTGAGGTTTGAGAGCAGACCCATTGACTTCATGCCTGCATCTCCGAAAAAGATAAGTTCCGTGAGGGAAGGAGGGAAATGCTTCACGGTCTGAGCTCCACCTATTTCTCCCATGACCCACCGAGAACATAACTTCGGACAGTCTGATACAGTGAATGATTGGAGCATCCTGAGGTCACCGAGCCCTCCATCCTCCACAGGCAAAAGCTCCAGCTCACTACAATCTGAGATTTCAAGCTTGGAAAGAGAAGGGAAACACTTCAAAGCCTTTGAAAGCAATTCTCCATGAATACATAATTTACTCAGGACAAGATTCTGAACTGAATAGAGGACAACACTGTCATCCAGTTCTGCAAGGAACAAGCCATCACATCTTTTGACATCTAAACTTCTCAGGGACTTTAGCGCTTGGAGTTCTGACAATAAAATGTGTGATACATTACTAATCTCCAGAATCTGTACCGTATCCATATTGGGGAAGATCAAAGCCCCATTATATCCATCAATACTCAACTTCTTTTCATTGTAGGACAGTTTAGACCCACTGTTACTCACATTCATATATGTTAGTGTGGAAGTGTGGGGCATGGGGGAAACTGAGGCAGCTTAGGACAATTATTAATGTCAAGAGTAGATAGCTTAGTAAAACGGACAGAGAACTCCATGAAGGGAAACAAGCATAGCAAGGGGCAATTCTTGCATCTGATGCTTTCAAGCCTTGCAAACAAATGGCTATTAGGTTCCCCCACCCACTCCACAAGTTCTAGCATATCCTCAAACCAAATTGTCTTCAAGTGCATAAAACTTCTCTCTGTGACACCACCAAAGCCAGGCCCGAACACACGCATTCCAACATTCTTCAAGCTGAGTTTGGTCAGGTGTGGTAGCTGCTCAAAATTTGGAAGAGTATCCCAAGATAAACCCTCTAGATGGAGAGACTCTAACCTTCTTGTGCTAATGTCACCACACAACCAACTAGGACCAGCCGCAACACCAGGATTTACAATGCAAAGAGCTCTAATATTAGGGTGTGGTTGAAGACCATCAAGAACATCATCATCAACACTCATGTGCTCAATACCCCAAACTAATCTCAACTCTTTCACATTTTTTTTATCCTTTAATTTGGCATCCATGGCTTCTTCCTTGAGCGTTACTGTTTCAAGATTACATATACTGAGTTCTCCTCCAAGTTCTCTTAGTTCCCCCAGCTCTCTCAGTTCGAATCCACTACTCTCTTTTTTAACATAGAATTCTTTTAGCTCATGTAAGCACTTCATCTTACCAACCTCGGGAATATTAGAATGGAGTTCTTTGGAAGAATATATATGGCCTAAATTCACAAGATGGCTAAAGTCTTTAGGAAGTTTATTACTACCACGCCAGTGTTCTAGATCCAAGAATTTCATGTGGTAAAATCTCGACAATGTGCTAGGTAAAGTCATATTCTTTAAGCTAGAAGGTGAACTGATTTTAAGGTATTGGAGGTGGATAAGATTTGAAAAGTTTTTTGGCAAAGATCCTTGAGTTTTTATTGCTATAAATAGAACTCTGAGACCCTTTATACTATCAAATGTATCTTTTAAAACATTAGCTATTCTTACATTATGATTTCCAAAGATCATCAAGCTGCGCAATTTTTCAATGTCTATCATGCTTTTTAATTTACCCATTTCTTCGCTAAAACTTTCATAATATTTATCTTCTATGGTGATTGATAAGTGTCGAATAGAGCGTGGGATGTTATCAAAACTTAAATTGCTTACGTTGAGACATTCTTGTGATGAAATATTCCTAGACAGTTCATGCAGTAAATCATGCATCACATAGAATTGACTAGACCTATCACCTCCCTCCATAAGAAACCCATTCTCCACTAGTTCTTGAAGGTAATTTTTTTGTTTTTGATAACTAGAGTCTACAAGACCTATTGCAATCCAGAAGCGAGTGATTTCTAAATTATAGAACCTATGATCTTCAGGAAAGAGAGCACAATACGAAAAACATTTTTTAGATGGTATGGAAGATAATGGTAGCTAATTTTCAAAGATGGCATAATATCGTCTTCATTTTTTGTATTTTGCCATTCATTCTTTTCAAGAACTTCCACCCAATATTCTCGAGAAGGGTTTTTCTTCAACAACCGACCAACTGTATTGGCTGCCAACGGTGAACCCTTTAGTTTCTTTCCAATATCTTTTGCAACATCAATTAACTCATCTTCATAATGCTCGGGTTTTCTATGGCCAAATATGCATGCTTCAAACAATGTGAAGAATTCAATAGGCTCCAAACCAAGCAATTCTACTGGGTCAGTTGTTGAAACCATATGTGCTATAGATGGAAATCGAGTTGTGACAAGAACCATGTTACCCTTGGTTCCCCCCTTTGTGAATGGAGCTAATAGGGTTTTCCATTCACCCTCACTGTTGCATTTCCATATATCATCTAGGACAATTAAAAACCTTTTGGAATTCAACCTCAGTGCAATGGATTTTTGAAGCTGATCTAAATTTGATGTTTCTGCTGTAGTGTTGTTCTCTTCATTTCCAGTTGCAGGTATGCAGCTAAGGATCTGCCGAGTGAGCTTAATCACATCAAAATCAGTTGAAACACACACCCATACCCTGACAGTGAACTGTGCCTCAATTCTTTCATCATTATACAAGTGTTGAGTGAAAGTTGTCTTTCCTATACCCCCAGGACCAACAAAAGGCACAACAGAAAGGGTTTCAGTTTGGTAGGTGTTGTTCGTGAGCGTATTAACAGTTTGCTCAAACATGACCCTTCTCCCATACAATTTATCTTGTGCAACCGTTGATCCCGTGGGAGGCCTCTTAACAGTAACCAGTGTGCTACTATTTGGGATTTTGTTAAGCAAGTCAGAAACAGGATCACATAGGTCATGTATGCTCTCTATCACTAACTTGATTTTGTTGGACATGGTAACTCGGTCGAATGTTAGCTTGCTACTACCACTATCAGGCTCTGATGTATCAACAACAGTAGCAGCAACAGCAGAATCATCATCTTGTGTACGCGAGCAAGAAAAGCATGGAAGCCAGTTACCGATGGTGTGGCGAGCAGCATGACGACCATGGAGAGCATGCCCACGGAGACCACCACCCAGCTCTTGGGCAGCCTCCTGGGTGCCGTCCAATTGGTCTTGGATCATGAAGTAGTGCAGCTCATCCAGCGCGTCCTCGGCCTCATCAGCCTTTTTGCTCAGGTCCTCCAGCAAGCTCTGTAGGCCAGGGTTGCTGCTAACATCCCTCTCCTCGGCCGCGTGCAGCAACCCTTGCATGTACTTTAGCTTGGTTTTGATCTGCTCGGAGTTGAGTCCGAGCTTCAAGCTGGCCACATATCCGGCCACCAATTCCTCGGACAGCTTGTTCAGCACCTTGCCAACCAGCCAGCTCGCCGTGCCGATGGCCGACTCCATCTCCCCCAACAATCAAGATGGTCCCAGTCGCCGGTGCAATTGGTATTTGGTGTACTGGGCGTACTGTAGAGAGCAGCATGGGGTAGAAGAGTTAGTGATGTGGGTGCATCTTGGAAGAGGCATCATTGTTCTCATTTTATAGCCTTATTGGTGCGGTCGTATTCCAGTCAAAGCTAGCTAGACAGGAACTATTCAATCGTGTTGGATGCAATTTTGTTTGCCTCTTAAACTATTCGAAACGCCATATTATTTACCTTGCACAATGAGCTGAAGGAGGCATCCAAGAAGATGCTCTCTAAACTAAGAGCAACACACATGGGAATCGAGCTGGAACACCATGTGCGAACATGTGAAGGTAGCTACTTAATTACAAGCACTTGGCGTTTTAAAAATAGTTTGCCAGAGCGATGGATCAATGAATGATGTACCAACGGTTACTTTGGTTGTGCACTCGAGGAGGAAAGCATCCAAGGGGGGCTGCTTCAGAGATTCCTTTAGGAATCGTATGGGAAGAAGCAATAATGATGAATATTATTACCAGTTGGTATACCGACTGCTGCGGTAGTTGCTAACATTCGATCATGACATGCTCCACTTATAAAGGATGGTCATAGATTATCTATTTAGGCATCATTGAACAGCTCTTCACCCTATTTTATTTCATGATGATGGTTGGTGAGCTCACAAATTGCATGGTAAATGATGTAAGAAGGGTAACGTTTCCTATAGAGCTGAACCACGAGCCGAGTATAAAATGAGGAACAGCAGCGATAATAAATCGACAGAAGAATTAGCATTGACAGGGTTGTTAAGCTGTATGCATCTATGATTGACGATGGACGATGGAAGTGTTCAGTTTCAGAAAAAAAAGAGCTGGGGGTGCTACCTGTCTGCCGGATGCCAAAGACGAACTGCTCCAAGACGAGCAGCGCCCAGGCCCAGGGGCAGTGGAGGGCCCACCAGTCGTCGTGGCACATTGTGCCGGTGGAGAGCGCGAAGCCACTGGAGGTGGGGACGAAGACGGGAGGCCCTGGCGGGTTGAAGAAACCGAACACGGGAGGCGTCCCCCCGAACTCGCGGAAGCGGCGGAAGAAGGGGGCGCCGTGCACGAGGCGGCGCCAGTGCTTGGCGTAGAGGGATGCGCAGGTCGTCCGGGGGAAGCGGGAGTGAAGGCGGTAGCGGCGGCGCGAATCGGCGCGGCGGCGACCGGCGAGCTTGTCCATGGGGTTTGCCGGTTGGGGAAAAAGATGACGTCGAGGGATTTTTTGATTAGAAAATACTAACTCGGCCGTGTTTTTCTTTAGTGACCGTAAGAACTCGGCCGATGTGTTAATATGGTAACGTTGTCGAATTACATGTGTGCGGACAGGGAGCCAAGGAATTCAGGCATTCGGGTCTTGACCAGAAATTGTGTGGTGTTTCTGTCGGCTTGATGCTGAAAATCATCAATGACGAAACAATCAGAGCGAGGAGCTAGCGGGAAATCATGGTTGAGTTTGAGATGCGTAACCGAAAGTGTTTTTTTTTCCTCCCGAGATCTTGGTGTTTTCAAAAAAAAAAGGAGAAAAATATTTACGAGTTTCAAGAAAAAATCTAAAAAGTTTCCCGAATGTTGCAAATGATGTATCCCCAAGATCAACTTTAAATACTTTGTACTCTGCGCTACACAAAAATGAACAAATCTAATAATTTGGAGATTTGAAAATAACCATATTTAGATTCACACTTTTGTCAATTTCGTGTAGCCTAAATTATAAAGTATTTCAAATTGATTTTTTCAAGTTTTTGGGATACATCATTGACTACATCTAGGATTTTTTTCATTTTTTTGAAACTCCCAAATATTGTTTTTGATTTTTTTAAAACATCGAGATCACTGGTGCTCGGTAGCACGAAATATATTCTTGAGACGTAAGGCCAACACTGAATATTAAAGTGCCTCACCATCGTGCTTGCGCAGAACAATTAGAGAGTGTGCGTCCCAAAATGCATTTCATAATTCCTCGTGATTCGTGCTAGTTATATCTGACTTGTGTTGTATCGATATGCCATGTCGATGATATTGATGTAATCCGTAATAAAATCATAGACTTTGTTACTAACCAAGATTAATCATAATTTGACTTAAAAACAGCTCAATAAATTCAGTTATTTGTGAGATATATGAAGAACATTTTGAAAAAACAAGGTTTCATGGTTTCATTTAAATCTAATGTACTTTATAGATATGCCACCTACATTTGAAATAAGCAAAATATAACGAGAAATCTAACAATCATGAGGCGGCGCTAGAACTCTTTGTCAAAAAAGAAAGAACGGGAAACACCCAGGACGACGGAAAAAAGAAACCCTCGCGTCGCTCCTAGGCGACGCTGAGGGTGAGCCGCGCCGCCTCCTTCCCACCGTCCCCCCCGGCGTCCCCTCGCCGCCGCTGCCGCCGCCGTGCGCCGCGGTGGCGGCGGCCCCCCCGCTACCAAAAGGTGGTCCGCTGCCAAAAGGTGGTGTGGGGGGAGGCTCCTCGCTCCTCGCGGCGTCGGTGGTAGCTGCCTCGGCTGGGAACGACGGCGGATCCTCTCCGGCGCGGGCAAGCCAGGGCGGCGGCCCCGGAGACGCGGTGGCGGCTCTGCCGTGGCAGACCGGCGGCTCCTCGGCGCGGGGGCTGCTCGAAGGCTGCAGATCGGGCGTTCTCGCTCCGATCCGGCAGTTTCGATGGTGGCTGCGGTGCCACCGCGTGCGGCAGGCAGGCCGGGGAGTGGCTGCTCCGGTCGTGTCCTGTAGCTCCGCGGTGACGGCGGTGTGCTGCGGATTGTGGATGGTGGTGCGGCGGCGCCATGGTTGGTGGGCTCGACGCGCAGATCTGCCGTCGGGACACCTCTCACGTAGGTTGCTTGACGTCGTGAGGTGACGTCCTGCTACTGTACGTGCCTGGATGCAAGGAGTGAGGCTGCTGCGACGGGAAGGATGTGCGAGCGGCAACGGTGCTGCGGCAGAGGAGGTCGGGGAGGAGGAAAGCCGGGGCGGCGGCCCTGGAGTGCGGCTGCGGTTGGGACGTGGTCGGCATGCCGCCGGCCGTGGTGTGAGGTGCCATGGTGGCTGCGGCACGCGGAGATGGTGGTTTTGGCCGGTCCTCGACGGGCAACTTGCGGGATTTGCGTCTCATCGCCGGGCGAAAGCCCTGCCCCGGTTGTCGGCCGGGCTGACGACGACGACGTTCTCGGACGCCGCTTCCTTCTTGAAGGCGTTGTCGAGGCGTTGGTGTCGCTTCCCCATGTCGGGTTCTCTGGGGGAAACCCTAGATCCCTTGCGGGATCGAGCGAGGGCGGCGCTACTGCGTCGCTTGCCTCTTGGGGCCTCGCTTTCGATGTTCCACCGGCCAGTGGGACCCGAGGAGAGCTGGTGGTTGGCGGTGGCGAGTTTTCGTCTTCGGCTTGGGGGTGCGCGGCCCTGGGGCCAGCGTGAATGCCGGAGCGGCAGCTCCGGGCTTCGCCTCCGCCGTGCTGTGTTGAGGTGGTGGAGCGTCGACTTTGGTCGTTTGGGCGTCTTGGTCGTCGGCTCGTGTGGGGCGCAGCCTTGGGGCTGGTGTGGATGTCGGAGCGGCGGCTCCGGATGCTTCCCCTCCGCTGTGATGCGCTGAGGCCACCTCCGCCATGTTGCGTCGAGGTCGTTTGGGTGTCGGCTATAGTCGATAGGGCGTCTTGGCCGTCGACCCGTGTGGAGCGCGGTTTTGAGGCCGGCGTGGATGTCGGAGCGGCGGCTCCAAGTTCTCCACTCCGCCGTGTTGCGTTGAGGGGTTTTGGTGTCGGCCTTGGTTGCTTTGGCAACTTGGCCGTCGACCCATGTGGGGTGCGGCCTCGGGTCGGGGCCGGTGTGGATCGAGTTGTATCTTTTTTTTCTTTTTAGGCCTTGTCATTCATTTTTGCTTCTACTTTATCAATATAAAAGTCAAACTTTTTGCCTGGTTTCAAAAAAAAAGAGGCGGCGCCAGTGCTTGGAGAAGAGGGAGGCGCAGGAGGACCTCCAGGAGAAGGACTTCCGGGGAAGCGGCAGGGAAGGCGGCGCAAATCGGCGTGGCGACCGGCGGCCGGCGAGCTCGTCCATGGGGTTTGCCGGTTGGGAAAGAAGATGACGTCGAGGGATTTCTTTGTTAGAAAATAACTCGACCGTGTTTTTCTTTAGTGACCGTAAAAACTCGGCCGATGTGCTAATATAGAGTAACGTTGTCGAATTAAAGTGGACCGATCTATCGACGTGATTGCGAAATTCAACAACTTCAGTCCATCAGTACACCATGTCCTGGGTGTCTTGCATCTGCATGGCTGGCTGACGGAGCATGTGTGCGGGCAGGGGAGACAAGGAATTCAGGCATTCGGGTCCTGATCAGAAATTGTGTGGTGTTTCTGTCTGCTTGAGACTGAAAATCGATGAAAAAACAATCGAGCGAGGAGCTAGCGCGAAATCATGGTTGAGTTTGAGTACCGGCAAGATGCGACTGACAAGCTCATCGGTGGTATCTCGCACGAACGCAACACCGCACACGGGGTGTTAACCTGACGTCCACAGTGACACAGTGTCAAGAGCAGAGTAGAGTAGGCGAAAAAACAACCAAAAAAATTTCTCCCAAGCAGCAATGATATTGATGTTTTAAAAAATTCGAGAAAAATATTTACGAATCTCAAGAAAATCTAAAAATAATTCGCGAATGTTGCAGTTGATGTATCCCACAAACATGCAAAAGATCTAAACACTTTGTATGCTACGCTACACAAAAATGACAAAATCTGATGATTTGGAGATATGGAAATATACATATTTAGATCACACTTTTATCATTTTAGTGTAGCCTAAAATACAAAGTATTTGAAATTAATTATTTGTACATTTGTGGAATACATCATTGACTACATCTAGGATTTTTTCACTGTTTTTTTAACTCCCAAATATTGTTTTCGATTTGTTTCTTAAACACCGAGATCACTGGTGCTGGGAGCACGAAATCTCCTGTCGAGATGTAAGGCCAACATTGAATATTGAACTGTCTCACCATCGTGCTTGCACACACACATCAATTAGGGTGTGTTTGGTTCAGTGACTATGAAAAAGTGGTTGGGGGTATCCCAACCACCTGGTTGGTGGTAACCATTTTTCATATTTGGTTACGTGGGTTGGTTAGCCAAGTTTTGTGTTTCGTTGACGGGATAAAAAGTGGTTGATGAGAGATGAATGTGGTGATATGGTTACCTCTCATAATATGACCGTGGAGTACCTCGTGACATGAGATTTTGATAATATAGATCAATTAAAATATGATCCAAATACAATGAATCAAATTGAATAAAATTTTGACTGTATGTCCCACTAGAACGTATGAACAACAAAAAGGTTCAATATCACACTTTAATGATGTACCAAATATTACATAGGAAACTTGCAAATAGTGCATACCGTAGTGCCATATGTAACAAAATTTGTGTATTGGGGAAATCTTGGCCGTGGTGCAGGTGAAGCTCGATTAGCCGCCGCTGTAACACATTTGTGGTATTGGGAAAGAACGACGAGGTTTCCTTGCCTTTTTCTTTTTTGGAGAGAATGTGTGCAGCTAAACTGCGTTTCTAGCGGTACCGTGACCATTAACAATTCCTCGTGATTCATACTAGGTCTTTTTTATATCCGTCTTGTTTTGCATCGATATGCCATGTTTATGATATTAATTTGAATCCATAATAAAATCGTAGACTTTCTTACTAACCGAGATTAACCATAATTTGGTTCAAAAAACAACTGAATAAAGTCAGCTATTTGTGAGATGTATGAAGAACGTTTCTAAAAATAAACAACTGAATAAAGTCAGCTAATCCTGTGCGGCACGGCGGCGGCGGCGTATCCTCAAGCGACAGAGGGATCCGGATCGGCGGCGGTCTGATCTAGATCTTGCCGGCGGTGGGGACGGACAAACGGCGGCGGGATCTTCTCTCCATGGCGGTTGTGCGCTCGTCCTGGCCGGCGGTGCTTCGTGGACGAGGTCATGGTTTTGGTTCCGCACCACGAGGTCGCCCGGGCGGCTGCCCTGGGCCTGGTGGTGGTGGTCTTGTCCTTCGCTGGACGTGGCCAGCCGGGTTCGCGGCTGGATCGGCGGATCCGTCCCGTCATCTAGTCCTGGCGCGTGGTGCGTGTGACCGCTCGGCGGCGAGGTGCCGTGGAGTCCCGACGCGAGCGCATAGGCGACAATGGAGGGCGGAGGTATTCCACCGTGGAGGAGCCCCTGCTATTGCGGCCAAAACTCCAAGCCCGTCTGTGGCCCATCTGAGTCCCTGCGGGCCTGAGGCGACGACTATGGCGACAGGCGGCGCCGGGATGCCTGGTGTCGCCGGTGCTTGACACTGTGGCGGTGTTGGTGGCCGGTCAGGCGGCGACGGGCTGGTTCCACACCGGCCAGTCTCGTCGGCTAGGTTTGAATAAAGGTGGCAATCCTGGATCTTTCTAACACCAAGACGAAGATTTACTTGATGCAGCTCTTCATTGATTTGGCCGGATTGTCGAGTTCCGGAAGGCTCCGCTGGCGAACTCCATTGGGCAAATCAAGTCTAGAGATTGACGGATCGGGTGGGATTCGATCGCGCGCAGCCATGTTTTTTTCTGACCGTTTGGTTTCAGAGGTAGCGTTGCGAAGCTCTGCAGTCTGTTGCCATCATGGATTTGTCTTTTGTTTTATGATGAAGTCAGAGTGCGGAGAATGGCATGAAAGCCGAGATTTGAGGACTTGCAATGGTGGTTCCAGTCCTGGTGGGATGAGGGATTGGCTAGGTGATTCGTAACTTGGAACAATAGCAATGGCAAGAGGGGGCGACAACACAGCAGAAGTTCAGAGTCTAAACTTTCAGGGTGAAAACCCAAGGTCTGGCCTTAATTGGTTGTGCCTGGCAATTGCCTTGGTGAAGGCATTGTTTTTGCGAGTGTGGACTGTCTTCGGGGTGAAAACATATGATCTATGATCAGGGCGACGACGGCGATTGAGCATTGTTCCCTTCTTGGAGACGTCGCTTTTGGAGTAGTTGGACTTCTGGTACTGTTTTGGTGGGTTAGGTGATACGTCTCAAACGTATCTATAATTTTTGATGTTCCAGGCATGTTTTATATCAAATGCCACATGTTTTGCATCTACTTTATGTCACTTTTATACATTTTTTGGGACTAACCTATTAACAAGATGCCGAAGTGCCAGTTCCTGTTTTCTGCTGTTTTTTATTCCAGAAAAGCTAGTCTGGAAATATTCTCGGAATTGGACGAAATTTCACGGAGAGACCTATTTTACCAGAACACACCTGAAGGACCAAAGGAGCAACGGAGAGGAGCCACAGGGTCCCCACACGCCACTAGGGCGTGGCCAAGGGGCCAGGCGCGCCCTAGGGTGGTGTGGGCCCCACGGGGGTCGTCAGCCGCCGCCCTTTCTAGGGGGGGCAAATGGGCTGGGGGGCTTGGGCTGAATTCTAGGGGGGGCAAATGGGCTGGGGGGGCTAAAGTATAAGCTTTAGTCTGATTTTCAGTTGATAAGTGGGCCAAATACATGTATATATTAGGCTGAATCTTCATGGGCTGGGGGGCGACAGCCCATTTCGCACCCATGAAGCTCCGCCACTGCTTTCGCCTACTTATTTCTCCCGATGCAAAAACCCTAAGTACCTGAGCCATTATCCACGAAAAGTTTCAGAGACGCCGCCGCCGTCAACCCTAGCTCGGGAGGGTCCAGAACCTCTTCCCGGCACCCTGCCGGAGAGGGGAATCATCAGCGGAAGCTTCTACATCGCCATGCCTGCCTCCGAAGTGATGCGTGAGTAGTTCATCCTTGGACTACGGGTCCATAGCAGTAGCTAGATGGTTGTCTCTCCACTCTGTGCCATCATGTTTAGATCTTGTGAGCTGCCCTACATGATCAAGATCATATTATTGTAATGCTACATGTTGTGTTTGCTGGGATCCGATGAATATTGAATACTATGTCAAGTTGATTATCAAGCTATCGTATATGTTATTTATGATCTTGCATGCTTTCCGTTACTAATGGATGCTTTGGCCAAGTAGATGCTTGTAACTCCAAGAGGGAGTATTTATGCTAGATAGTGGGTTTATGCCTCCAGTAATCTGAGAGAGTGACAACAACTTCTAAGATTGTGGATGTGCTGTTGCCACTAGGGGGAACCTAACAATGCTATGTCCGCGGGCATATGTGTTTGTTTACATTACGCACTTTACTTAATGCGATTATCCGTTACTTGCAACTTAATACTAACGGGGGACTCGGATGACAACCTGGCGGTGGATTATTAGTCATAGACGCTGTTGGATAACGGTCTATGTATCTTGTCATAATGCCCAATTAAATATCATAGTAGTCATCATGCCATGTATATGCATTGTCATGTGCTCAATATTTGTCAATTGCCCAGCTGTAATTAGTTCACC
Source organism: Poa pratensis (assembly GCA_947311845.1). Taxonomy (NCBI): domain Eukaryota; kingdom Viridiplantae; phylum Streptophyta; class Magnoliopsida; order Poales; family Poaceae; genus Poa; species Poa pratensis. Next base: position 113,802,546 of record CAMZMU010000117.1, read on the forward strand.
CAGCATGCTAGTTATCTTTTATGGAGAGACACTACTAGTGAACTGTGGACCCCGGTGCATTCTTTTACACTTATTAAACCACAAACTGCAAACACTGTTCTCTTTCATTTTCTGCAATTAAACATCATTTTCCACACCATACGTTTAATCCTTTGTTTTCAGCAAGCCGGTGAGATTGACAACCTCACTGTTTCGTTGGGGCAAAGTAGTTTGATTGTGTTGTGTGCAGGTTCCACGTCAGCGCCAGAATTCCTAGTGTTGCGCCGCATCATATTTCGCCGTTGACAACTGAAGTGCTACTGCTCCTACTGGTTCGATTAAACCTTGGTTTCATACTGAGGGAAAACTTGCCGCTGAACTGCATCATACCTTCCTCTTGGGATCTCCCAACGAACGTGTGCTGCACGCCATCAAGCTCTTTTTCTGGCGCCTTTGCCGGGGAGTAGAAGTATTTCAGGAAGCTCTCTGTCTCCCGTCAACAGCTCTTTTTCTGGCGCCGTTGTCGGGGAGTGACGTGGGGATAAAACCAGGGTACCTGAAGACGGCGACTCGACAAGAAAACAGAAGAAGCAGTCCGGCTGCCTGACCCCGGCTGGCGGCCCGGGTCCAGCTACCCGACCTCCACCCGCTGCCCGACTTCCGGCCGGCGGCCTGAGTCCGGCTCCTCGACTTCTGCCCGACCCCGGCAGGCGGCCCGGGTCCGGCTGCTCGACTTCTGCTCACCCGCCCGACTCCGGCTGGCGGCCCGAGTCCGGCTGGCAGCTCTCCGCGCAGACAAGACACCCGGCACTGTGCACGACGTCATGAAGGAAGAGCACTATGCAGAATAGTGCGCAGCTGGCGGCCCGAGTCCGGCTCCTCGACTTCTGCCCAACCCCGGCAGGCGGCCCGGGTCCGGCTGCTCGACTTCTGCTCACCCGCCCGACTCCGGCTGGCGGCCCGAGTCCGGCTGGCAGCTCTCCGCGCAGACAAGACACTCGGCACTGTGCACGACGTCATGAAGGAAGAAGACTATGCAGAACAGTGCGCTTGTCCCCTTGTTCCCCGAATAGTATTAGTTTGGCCGAATAGTGCATTTGGTCTTGTCCCCTTGCCCCCTTGTTCCCTTGTCTCCCCCTTGTCCCATGGGCTTCATTTCTATAAGAGGCACCAGGGGAGAGCTAGCTAGCAAAGAGGATCGATCCACTCTCCACTCCCGGGCGCACAAGGCAGAAGCCAGGAAGCAAGCTAGCTAGCTCCACTCCACTCCACTCCCACGTACTGGACACTTTTCCACTGAGTAAAATACATGGGAGGTCACTGAACTTGTGCGTATAAATCACTTGGGTCACTGTATTCAGAGAAGTTAAACTTACGGTCACTGAAGACGCGCCGCTGTGTCACGTACGGTCACCGCAGACGATGGAGCTACGTATCGGCTGACGTGGCAGGGTTGGTCCCGCTTGGCAGAGGTGGAGCAACTCAGTCCTACGAAAACTTACAGAAAGGCCACCCAAAATGCGCCTCTGTCCCCGCACATCCGCCATGCGCCGGCGAGATTGGCGTCGGCTCCGCGCCGTACGGCGTGTCCTTCTCCGGAACGAGCAAGGTTGGTGTGGGATCCTGGACGATCTGGTACTAGTGCTGGTGTTCCGCGCATGCACTCGGCTGAGACCCGCACGCTATCTGCTCCGTGGCGCACGCCAGCCGTCGCGTCCGCGCCGTCGCGGAGCGCATGCTATGTCGCGACATGTGCGTCTCGCGTGCGCCGTGGATGGTGGCGACGCTCACGACGGAGGCGCCCTCCCTTCTTCCTCCTCCCGTCCAATCCGGGACGCCGGACGCGGGTGGCCTGGGGGCGGCGAGGCATGGGCGGAGGAGCTCGACTCGGCCGGGACGTGGGGTCGCCGGGGCTGGAGATCGAGCTCGGCCAGGACGCGGGGTGGCTGGGACGCGGCGAGGCACGAGCGTAGGCCGGGATGCTGGGTGGCCGGGGCGCTGGAGATCGTGCTCGTCAGCATGTCAAGCAGGTACGGCAAGCAGGTCGAGCTGGGAGGACGGCGCTGCAGCGTGCAGGCGACTGACGGCGGGGCGGCTCGCAGAGGTCGACGCTGAAGGGGAGTGGACGGTCACTCGACACCGCCGTCAAATTAGCACGCCGGCGACGCCCCCAGCTCCACCGCGACGGGCTCAAGGGCTGGCCCGACCTGTGGCTGCTCCCTGAGAAGCCGCCGCTCGCGCGCGCCGCGTCCATGGCGCCGCTGAACCGCGCCCCCAACCTGTTGCTTCTGCTCCGCGTACTAGCCTGCTTCGCGGAGTCCCACCTCACGGGAGCCGCGTCGCTCGTCTGCAAGAGGTGGATGCGGCTCTCCGGCCGCCTCGTTTCCCTCGACGGGCACGACACACGGGGGCGCATCAGATGTGGCAATGACAGCGGAGAATGTGATGACAGTGCCAGCGGGCGTCCTAGTGGAGGCGCGGGAGACGATGATGGCCAGGCTGGTGGCGCCCGATAGTGTGGCAGCGCTAGAGCTGCTGTGAGCAGCGGCGGAAGAGCTGCAGGCGGGATGCAAGGAGAGCAGATGCCGGCTTAGGGGATCTGTCTTGCGTCACCGGACTCCTACGGAAACGTCGATTGCAAGTGCAACCCCGGCTCCTCGGAACACCGGCGAGTTAGCCTGACTAATCCGTCGCCGGCAGCATCGTGGTGCCTGAGCTTGTGCAGGGGTGCTCGCCGACGCTGCTGCCCAGCACAAACACGGAGGAGAAGTTGACGTCGTCCTCGCTGTACCACACTCCGCAGTCCAACCCCAGCTCGATATCGCTTCGCCGGCCACAGCCGCCGCAATCCCCTCTCCTCGGGCCAATGTGTTGGTGGGCGTGCTCTCGCTAGCCTGAGCGCCTTGCTCGGCGTTGTGGGGGACGAGCAGCTCTCGTGGGGTGCAGAGCGGCGGGGTCTGCGGCGAGACGGCCGCGACGACGGCGGCGAGACGGCCGCGCAATGACGAGGTCTGCGGCGAGACGGCGACGAGCACGGGAGGGGAATTGGGAATTTTGGAGCTTTTTTTTTTTTGAACTTTGGGAATTTTGGAGCTAGGGATTTGAGGAACGGGAGACAATTTTGTACTCCAGGCGTTTTTGCAATAAAACCCCTCTTACACGTGGGCCCATCACTTAAGCGGCCGAGCGACACATCCGCGACCTTGCCACGTCAGCCGATACGTAGCTCCATCGTCCGGTGACCGTACGTGACACAGCGGCGCGTCTTCAGTGACCGTAAGTTTAACTTCTCTGAATACAGTGACCCAAGTGATTTATACGCACAAGTTCAGTGACCTCCCATGTATTTTACTCTTTTCCACTCAAGCAAGCAAGCAAGTAGCTCAAGCTTTCTAGCTAGAAAATATCAAGAACAGCTCAAGGAGCAAGATGTAACACATATACTCCACCATATATACAGATCAGAGGCAGGATGTAGCGGTTTTACCTCCTCACGAGGGCCGTGAACCTGGGTACATCGTGTGTTTGCTGTGCCCGAACACAATCCCGCCGGAGCGCCGTCGCTCGCGCCAAGCTGATCCCGCACCTACCAAAGCCACCCCGTGGCATATGTCGTGGCCGTCGCCTCATCAAAGCCACGTCATTTGGCGCCCACCGTGGGGCTTAGCGGCGACCGGAGTCCCGTTCAAGGCGGGACCACTCGCCGCCATCGTCCTCGTCGTCGTCGTCGCCGTCTCGCCATCGCCGGAGAAGCCCGGAGGCTCGGCGCCACCTCCCGGAGAAGCCCGGAGGCTCGGCGTCGCCGGTCTCCCGTGCTCGTCGCCATCGCCCTCGTCCAAGCTGCAGCGGCGCCAAACTCCTTCGTCTGGGCGCACCCGTGCGTCCGTGCGGCCTCAACCCTGTGCGCCCCGGCGCGTCCGCGATGCTCTGCGTCGCCGGCGTGCCGGCGCGTCCGCCGCGTCCCAGTCAAGCTCCAGCGGCCGCCCGTCACTCTGCACCAGCGTATAAGCGAGTAAGTAAGCAGCTGAATCAAAAGCTAACCTTCCCGTGCACCTGTGCAGGCGGATCGTTCCAGCCAAGCAGAAGCAAGCACCCAACCAGCTGGATCGTTCCTGCGTGCGGCCGGCTGCAAGCTTTGTGCGTGCATGCCCGTGCTCGTGCATGTTCGTGCGACCTCGCGCTCGGGCGCCCGTCGACGCCCAGGCCCGCGCGACCTCCTCCCCACGCCAGCAGCTCCGTCTGCGCCCAGCTCCTCCAAGCGGTCCTCTGTGCCCCTGCCTCCCGGTGCCCGTCGGCGTCCTCGCTCGGCCGGCTCTGCCCCGAGCTCGCTCGCGCCCGAGGCCCTCTCCGCGCTCCTCGTGCGTCCGCGCCTCTCCTCCGCGCCCAAGCTCCTCCACGCCGTCATCAGCTCGCGTGCCCGTTGGCGTCTGCACTCTGCAGCAGCCTCCTCTCCGCGGCCGCGCCCGTCGTTCGTCTCAGCTACCGCCATGCTGGCGTCCTGCACGTGCGCGTCCGTCCGCATCGTGGCTCCATCGTGCTGCAGCGTCCGTCGCCCGTCACTCTGCATCAGCATCTAAACAAGCAAGCAGGTAACTGAATTGAATCAACTAACTGAACTAAGCAGGCATACAAGCAGGTGGATCATTCGAAGCTAGCAGGCTGGCTGCTGGTCGTGCGTGTGTGCCTGGCCGGCTGCTCTGGCCGCACGCATGGCCGACGCCCGCATGAATCGACCCAGCCGGCCCTGTGCCGACCGCTCGCCGGCCGCCTCCGCCTCCCGGTCGCCATGGCCGGCTCCCCGACCTCGCCCCTGCTGGCCCCGCGCCTCGCCTCCGTCCTCCGGCTCCCCGGCGTCCTCCGTCGACCCGGCTGCCCGGCGTCCTCCATCACCCCCGCGCCTCAGCCTCGGCCGGCTGGCCGCGCCTCCGCCACCTCGCCGCCTCCGGCTTCCCGCGCCGCCACGCCGGCTGCGCCCGCGCCTCCCGGCTGGCCGCGCCTCGCCCTGGCCGGCTCCAGCCCCGCTCCGGCCGCCAGCCCGGGTCCGGCCGCCCGGCTGGCCGGCTCCCCATCGCCGGCCACCCTCTCCTCTGTCGGGCTGGCTGCCTGAGGAAAAGAAGCAGAGAAGATAAGAAGAAAAGAGAAAAGACAGAAAAGACAGAGAAGAAAAGAAGAAAAGAGAAGAAAAGGTGTGCCGGCTGGGCCATCCCGTTTGGTTCGCCAGCCGGCTCGGTCCGATCTGGCTGTTCGCGTCCCGTCTAGATGCTGGCCGGCTGAGGCAATCCGGCTGCCGCCCATTTCCTCGGCGTCGCCTCCCGAAGATGGTGCCCGGAGGCTCGTCGTCGCCTCCCGAAGATGCCCGGAGGCTCGGCGTCGCCTTGGCTCCCGTGCTCGCGTCCGCGTCCTCGGCATCGCCTCCCGCGCTGGCTCCCGGCAAAAGTAGCCCCTCCTCCGACAACTCGAGCCGCATCCCCGGCTACGACATAAAAAACAGCTAAGTGACGCTTCCGCCTCGCATTTTCGGCACCCTTTACTTTTGGAACTGTGGCTAGCCGGCTACCGGCTCTCTCTTACGATAGCTTAGTAACGTGCTCGACCCTGACGCCTACTCTCGGATCCGGCTGCAGACCGCAGGCCGGCTGACACGCTGGCCAGAAACCGGCTAGGGGGCACACGTGAAATGCTTATAAGAAAGAAAAGTTCTCCGGCTCGCGACAGAAAAGCCGCGCCTTCGCCGAGTCGCCTTTATCCAGTCTCTAGATCTAAGTATTGTGCCACGCTCGTCGTTCCGACATCTCTTCGGATCCGGCTACAGAGTTCCGCCGGCAAGAGCCTGCGCCGGACGGGGTGCACACGAAAAAGATCGAAGGACCGGGCAAAGGCGAGCCTGCGCCAGCATCGTTTAAATGTTCAGTCATTTCGTCGAGTCACTTTTATCCAGCTTCTAGATCCAAGTATTGTGACACGCCCGTTTTTCCGGCATCTCTTCGGATCCGGCTGCAGAGTTCAACCGGCAAGAGCCTGCGCCGGACGGGGTGCACACGAAAAAGATCAAGGAACCGGGCAAAAGCGAGCCAGCGTCGGCACCGCATTATTTTACTTAGCATCGTGCAGATTCAACTCGTTTCCTTGATGTTACAGGCAATACGCGCAGAGCTTGTTGAACACGCAGAAGCCCTCTCGCCGTAACCGGCGACACCGCTCCAACGTGTTCGGAGGCTAGTGACGTGGGGATAAAACCAGGGTACCTGAAGACGGCGACTCGACAAGAAAACAGAAGAAGCAGTCCGGCTGCCTGACCCCGGCTGGCGGCCCGGGTCCAGCTGCCCGACCTCCACCCGCTGCCCGACTCCGGCCGGCCGCCTGAGTCTGGCTCCTCGACTTCTGCCCGACCCCGGCAGGCGGCCCGGGTCCGGCTGCTCGACTTCTGCTCACCCGCCCGACTCCGGCTGGCGGCCCGAGTCCGGCTGGCAGCTCTCCACGCAGACAAGACACCCGGCACTGTGCACGACGTCATGAAGGAAGAGCACTATGCAGAATAGTGCGCAGCTGGCGGCCCGAGTCCGGCTCCTCGACTTCTGCCCGACCCCGGCAGGCGGCCCGGGTCCGGCTGCTCGACTTCTGCTCACCCGCCCGACTCCGGCTGGCGGCCCGAGTCCGGCTGGCAGCTCTCCGCGCAGACAAGACACTCGGCATTGTGCACGACGTCATGAAGGAAGAAGACTATGCAGAACAGTGCGCTTGTCCCCTTGTTCCCCGAATAGTATTAGTTTGGCCGAATAGTGCATTTGGTCTTGTCCCCTTGCCCCCTTGTTCCCTTGTCTCCCCTTGTCCCATGGGCTTCATTTCTATAAGAGGCACCAGGGGAGAGCTAGCTAGCAAAGAGGATCGATCCACTCTCCACTCCCGGGCGCACAAGGCAGAAGCCAGGAAGCAAGCTAGCTAGCTCCGCTCCACTCCACTCCCACGTACTGGACACTTTTCCACTCAAGCAAGCAAGCAAGTAGCTCAAGCTTTCTAGCTAGCAAAGATCAAGAACAGCTCAAGGAGCAAGATGTAACACATATACTCCACCATATATACAGATCAGAGGTAGGATGTAGCGGTTTTACCTCCTCACGAGGGCCGTGAACCTGGGTACATCGTGTGTTTGCCGTGCCCGAACACAATCCCGCCGGAGCGCCGTCGCTCGCGCCAAGCTGATCCCGCACCTACCAAAGCCACCCCGTGGCATATGTCGTGGCCGTCGCCTCATCAAAGCCACGTCAGGGAGCAAGAGTATTTCTGCAAGGGGAGTTTCACGCTTCCAATCTCTTTACTTTGTTTTTGTCTTGCTTAGTTTATTTTATTTTGTCTTGTTTACTTTTAATTATAAAAAACACACAAAAAATAGTTACTTGCTTCTAGTTTACTTTCAAGTTATTTTCTGTCCTGTTTTTAATTTTGCTAAAATGAGTATTCCTGAGAACACCAAGTTGTGTGATTTCACTACCACAAACAACAATGATTTCATATGCACACCTATTGTTCCACCTGCTGCTTCAGCAGAGTTTTATGAAATTAAACCTGCACTTTTAAATCTTGTTATGAAAGAGCAATTTTCTGGTGTTAGTACTGATGATGCTGCTGTTCACATTAATAACTTTGTTGAACTTTGTGAAATGCAAAAGCTTAAGGAAGTTGATGGTGATATTATTAAACTGAATCTTTTTCCTTTCTCCCTGAAAGGACGTGCTAAAGAATGGCTGTTATCTTTGCCTAGAAATATTATTGATTCATGGACTAAATGAAATATGCTTTCATTGGAAAATATTATCCTCCTGCTAAGATTATTTCTTTGAGAAGTAGCATAATGAATTTCAAGCAATTTAATAATGAACATGTTGCTCAAACTTGGGAGAGAATGAAAATCATTGGTTAAAAATTGACCCACTCACGGACTGACTACTTGGATGATCATCCAAACCTTCTATGCAGGATTAAATTTTTCTTCAAGAAATTTATTGGATTCGGCCGCTGGAGGTACCTTTATTACCATCACTTTGGGTGCTGCAACAAAACTTTTAGATGATATAATGATAAATTATTCTGAGTGGCATACCGAGAGAGCTCCAATAGGTAAGAAGGTAAATTCTGTTGAGAAAACCTCTTCCTTGAGTGCTAAAATTGATACTATTATGTCTATGCTTGCAAATGGTCAAACACATGTTGATCCAAATAATGTTCCTTTACCTTCTTTGGTTGCTCAAGAAGAGCATGTTGATGTGAACTTTATTAAAAATAATAACTTCAACAACAATGCTTATAGGAATAATTTTGGTAATAACAATTATAGGCCCTATCCTTCTAATAATGCCAATGGTTATGAAAATTCCTATGGTGGCTCATACAACAATAATAAGAGTGTACCCTCTGATCTTGAAGTTATGCTTAAGGACTTTATTAGTACACAAACTGCATTTAATAAAACTGTTGAGCAGAAATTTGGGAAAATTGATGTTCTTGCCTCTAAGGTTGATAGTCTTGCTCTTGATATTGACTTGTTGAAACTAAAAAAACATGCCTCATGATGTTAAAGAGAGCAAAACTCTCAATGCTATACAAGTTAAAATTGATAACAATGTGAGGATGTTAGCTGAATTGCATGCTAGATGGGAAAGATAGGATGAAATTGCTAGAAAGAATAATATTGCTAGAGTTTATACTATTACTACTTCTGAAAATGCTTCAAACTCAAGTGCTAGCAAACCTCCTACCATTAATGGCAAGATAATTGGTGTTGGTAATGTTTCCGCTTCTATTGCAAAACGCACTAAATTGCCTGATAACTCTGAAACTGTTCTTGATAAGATGTTGAAATTTCTAGCAATAAGGAAGATAATAGCTCCATCACCTTTGATGATAATGATTTTGACTTTGATGGTTGTAATCTTTCTGAAGTTATTACATTCTTGCAAAAGCTTGCTAGAAGTCCTAAGGCCAGTGAGATAAACATGGCTTTCACTAAACATATTACTAATGCTCTCATACAAGTGAGGGAAGAAAAACTGAAACGTGAAGTATCCATTCCTAGGAAGTTAGAAGATGGTTGGGAACCTATTATTAAAATGAAATTGAATGATTTTGATTGCAATGCTTTGTGTGACCTTGTTGCTAGTATTTCTGTTATGCCTAAAAGAATTTATGATATGCTTGATTTAGCACATTTGGAAAATTGTTACTTGGATGTTCACCTTGCTGATTCTTCTATAAAGAAACCTTTGGGAAGAATTGATGATGTTCTTATCATGGTTAACAACAATTTTGTCCCTGTTGATTTTATTGTCTTGGATATTGAATGCAATCCATCTTGCCCTATTGTGCTTGGAAGACCTTTTCTTAGAACTGTAGGTGCTATTATTGATATGAAAGAAGGGAATATTAAATATCAATTTCCTCTCAAGAAAGGTATGGAACACTTTCCTAGGAAGAAGATTAAGCTACCTTATGATTCTATTGTTCGAACAAATTACAATGTTGATGCTTCTTCACTTGGTAATACTTGATGCATACTTTGTGCCTGATACGTGCATTTTATATCATCATTTATACAACCTTTAGTATCATATTAGAATGTTATTTGCATGGTAATATCATTATTTTTACATGTTTTAGATGATTTATGGGACTTTCTTACAAAGTCCCTATTTTTGGTATTTCACTTCTGGGAGGCAGAAAACCTCCTTTTTCTTGTTTTTAATGTTTCAGGAGCTACAGGAATCCAAATAATAAAAGGAAAATTGCACAGCCATTTTTTCGTCGAGAACAAGGCAGAGGGAAGAAGACCGAAGAGAGGAGAGCCACGAGGCCCAAAAGGGGTGGGCCCACGCGGCCAAATCCCTAGGCCGCGTGGGACCCACCAATGGTGCCTCGGGCACTTCCTCGCCTGGGGCTTTTTATGCACGCCTTCGTCCTCCCCGAAAACTTACGCCCTAATTTTTCCAAGTCCATCCGAGGCCGTGGCGGCGGCGAAACTCCTGATTCCCTCCGAGGGGGGATCAGACTCTGCTGCTCCGGAGCTCCGGAGGAGGGGGAAATTGATACGTCTCCAACGTATCTATAATTTTTGATGTTCCATGCTTGTTTTATACAAATTGCTTCATGTTTTGCATCTACTTTATGACACTTTTATACATTTTTTGGGACTAACCTATTAACAAGATGCCGAAGCGCCAGTTCCTGTTTTCTGTTGTTTTTGTATTCCAGAAAAGCTAGTCTGAAAATATTCTCGGAATTGGACGAAACTTCAAGGGCATCCCTATTTTACCAGAAGACACCAGAAGGACCAAAGAAGCAACGGAGGAGAGCCACGTGGGCCCCACACGCAAGCAGGGCGCGGGCCCCCCTCCTGGCGTGCCCTAGCCACGTGTGGGCCCCACGGGGGCCTCCAGCCGCCGCCCTTTCGCCTACTTATTCCCCCCGAGAAAATAACCCTAAGTGCCCGAGCCAAAATCCACGAAAAGTTCCAGAGACGCCGCCGCCGTCAACCCTAGCTCGGGAGGGTCCAGAACCTCTTCCCGGCACCCTGCCGGAGAGGGTAATCGTCACCGGAGGCTTCTACATCGCCATGCCTGCCTCTGGAGTGATGCGTGAGTAGTTCATACTTGGACTACGGGTCCATAGCACTAGCTAGATGGTTGTCTCTCCAATTTGCGCCATCATGTTTAGATCTTGTGAGCTGCCCTGCATGATCAAGATCATATTATTGTAATGATACATGTTGTGTTTGCTGGGATCCGATGAATATTGAATATTATGTCAAGTTGATTATCAATCTATGCCCTATGTTATTTATGATCTTGCATGCTTTCCGTTACTAGTAAATGCTTTGGCCAAGTAGATGCTTGTAACTCCAAGAGGGAGTATTTATGCTAGATAGTGGGTTCATGCCTCCGTTTAATCTGGGACAGTGACAGAAAGTTCTAAGGTTGCGGATGTGCTGTTGCCACTAGGGGAAACCTAACGATGTTGTGTCCACGGGCATATGTGTTTTTTTACATTACGCGCTTTACTTAATGCGATTATCCATTGCTTGCAACTTAATACCAACGGGGAACTCGGATGACAACCCGGCGGTGGATTATTAGTCAGAAGAGTTGTTGCTCCTACTGATTCGATAAACCTTGGTTTCATACTGAGGGAAAACTTGCTGCTAGACTACATCAAACCTTCCTCTTGGGGTCTCCCAACGAGCAGGCAAGCCTAGCAATCAAGATGTTTTCTGGCGCCGTTGCCGGGGACTACAAATCTTCATCCTCAAATAAGCTCCCATCAAGACGCTAACGAAAATAGCATCAACTATTTTCTGGCGCCGTTGCCGGGGAGACAACAGTCTTCTGCAAGGGGAGTTTCACGCTTCCAATCTCTTTACTTTGTTTTTTGTCTTGCTTAGTTTATTTTATCTTGTTTGCTTTCAATTATCAAAAACACAAAAAAATTATTAGTTACTTGCATTTAGTTTATTTTCAGTTTTGTTTTCTTTTAGTTATCATGTTAGCCCTGTTTCTGTAGTAATGTCACCTGAGAAGAGATTATCACTTTTAAGCAAGAAGCGAGGAGAGATTTAAAGATGCTTGGTCTAAATATTTGAGTCCTATGCTAAAACTGAACCTAAAATGACTCTAAGCCTGCTCCTTAGTAGCTTCTATTTTGGTCTTGTCCTTTGCTACAGATATGCCTTAGATGCTGTAGTAGGAGGAGATTTCCTTCGTCATGATGGGATCAAGCTTTTAATGCTATTAAAAAGTTGATTACAATTTCTAGCCCTTCAATTAGTATAATTGATTCAGTTCTCATAAGCATAAATGATAGATTAAACACTCTTGAAACAAATATATCTGGTCTAAAAGAAGGGTATAATCAGATTTGTGAACATTATGATAATGAGCCAATAAGCTTTGAACCATCGGGATGGATCCCATCCGTGAAAGTTGTTATCAATGGTGAAACTTTCCATGCCGATGTGATATCATGTCTGAATTTTGTTAATGCCTAGGGAAATTTATGATTCCTTAAACCTTTGGGAGCTTTCTAAATGTGAAAATCTGATAACTCTGGCTGATAATACCATTAAAATACCAAAAGGAGCAGCTGAAGGGTATTTACAAAACTCCTGGGGATAACAGTATCTATTGATTATGTTGTCATTGAATGTGCAGGGACAGGACAAATTACGCTTGGGAGATCCTTCTGAAACGCTTTGGAGCAACAATAGACGTGGGCTGAGGAGTTATGAATTTCGCCTCTTCACCTATGTGCAATCAAATATTTCCTAAAAGTAAGGGGAGGAAAGGTAAGCGTAAGATTGTGATGCTTCTTCATTTGGTAATACTTGATGCATGCTTTGTGCCTAGCTAAAAGGCGTTAAAGAAAACGCTTATGGGAGGCAACCCATTATTTTTATTTCTGCAATTTTTCTTTATTGAGTCAAGGTGTTGTTTACTTCTGTAGCAACTCCTTTGTATCTTTATTTTCTCGCATTGTTGTGCCAAGAGTAGCCTCTAATGTTAAGACGATGCTTAATTTTGATTGCTGCGCAGAAACAGATTTTTGCTGTTCACTGTACGAAATTCCTAAAATCACCAGATTGTTAAAAAATCTGAAATTTTTTGTGCGTAATCTTTATGAATGTCTGAAACTTTCATTAGTTCAAGTTTTTGATCTGAGCGTCGTAAGTGCCTCGAAAAAATTCGTCTTTGCGGACTGTTCTGTTTTAGACAGATTATGCCTTTTTATTTTGCATTCTCTCTTTTACTAGTGTTGAGTGAAATTCTTTTTTTTGTGGAAGAGCTTCACATAACATCAGTGGCTGTAGCTAATGTTTAAAGTAACGAATCATATTGCGTCTTTATAGAACATGTGAGTTTTTGATTATGCACTAACCCTCTAATGAGATTACTTTGAGTTTGGTGTGACGGAAGTTTTCAAGGGTCAAGAGAGAAGGATGATAATAGGATCAAGAAGAGTGAAGAGCTTAAGCTTGGGGAGGCTCCCATGGATCTCCCCAGCATATTTCAAGAAGACTCAAGCGTCTAAGCTTGGGGGATGCCCAAGGCATCCCCTTCTTCATCGTCAAAATTATCAGGTCATCTCTAGTGAAACTATATTTTAATTCTTTCACATCATATGTGCTTTTCTTGGAGCGTCTGTGTGCTTTTATTTTCAGTATTGCATTTTATTTTCAATAAAGCTTGACTGGACCCTAGCATTCTTGATTGGGAGAGAGACACGCTCCGCTTTTTCATGAGAATACTCCTATTCTTCACTTATATTTGTTGAGTATTCATATCTAGCGCTGTTCAGCTTTTAGCTCTTGTTTTCATGTATCTCTTGTCAGAGCTATTAGCTTTTTTTGTAGAAAGTACTCTCTTGCTTCACTTATATTTGTTTGGAGAGTTGATGAAATAAATTGATTGGTGTTTGGTTGGTTCAAAATGTTGCATGTGGTAATTGGTATAAGGAAAAACTTGCTTAATCTTGTAGATCACTAATGGATAACTTGATGCTTGTCAATTGTTTTGAGTTAACAAGTAGATCATGATTAAATTTGTGCATCACATGAGTTAAGCCTATTAGTGAAGAACTACCGTAAAGCTTGTTGAAAATTTGGTTTGCATCGGTGGTATCTCTAAGGTCTAGATATTTTCTAATAACAGGGTTTGGTTAACAAGGAAGACGGTATGAAGTCTTATAACGTTTGCAATATGTTTGTCATATAAAACTTGGTGTACGGGTTGATATTCTTGTTTGCTTACATAACCTTGCTAGCCTAAACTCTGTACTGAGAGGGAATGCTTCTCGTGCATCCAAATCCTTGAGCCAAAATCCATGCCATTTGTGTCCACCATAACTACCTATATGTGGTATTTCCTTGCCACTCCAAGTAAATTTTTCATGTGCTACCTTTAAATTATTCAAAATGTTATTATTCCCTTTTTGTGTCAATGTTTACTAGCTCATGAGGAATTAGTGTGGTTATTCTTTATTCTTTGTCAATGGACTTTTACACCTGGACTAGTGGCATATACATCCGCTTATCCAATAACTTGCAAAAAGAGCTGGCAACGGGGTGCCCAGTCCCAATTAATTAACCAATTAATTCTCTTCACACTTTTGCCCTGATTCATCAGTAAGCAATGACAAACAGTGAAATACCTGAATGTGTGTAAACCAAAGAGAAAGAGGGATGATCTGCCTTGCTGGTAGAAATAACGTCCTTCATGGGAGCCGCTCTTAAAAGTCCGTTTGACAGGTAGAATACTGTTCTCACCCGCTACCATTCGTTGACAATTAACAAACACCTCTCAAAAATAGATACTCCTCCATGGTATGTGATTGATGGAAGGCACCCGAGGATTCGGTTAGCCATGGCTTGTGTTAGCAAGGTTGGGAGGAGTATCAAATATTTTATGCAATCTCTATATGCTTTCAAAAACCTAAAAGCTCTAGCACATGATTTAATCCCTGCTTCCCTCTGCGAAGGGCCTTTCTTTTACTTTTATGTTGAGTCAGTTTTCCTATTCTTTCTGTCTTCCACAAGCAAACACTAGTGTCAACTTTGTTACAACATGCGTTATATGCAACGTATTGGACTTGTTATACTACTTTGTGTTGACAATATCCATGAGATAAATATGTTGAAAGTTGAAGCAAATGCTGAAACTTAATTCTTCCTTTGTGTTGATTAAATACCTTTTATTAGAAACTATTGCTTTATGAGTTAACACTTATGCAAAACTGTTTGATGCTTGTCTCGAAAGTACTATTCATGAAAACGTTTAGCTTGTGTGATTCATTGTTTACTCATTATCTATTTGGTAGCAAATTATAGACCATTGACTTGGATCACTTCATTCATTTACATGTGCCTTGCAATATTATATGATCAAGATTATGATGGTAGCATGTCACCTCAAAAATTATTCTGTTTTTATCGTTTACCTACTCGAGGACGAGTAGGAACTAAGCTTGGGGATGCTGATACGTCTCAAACGTATCTATAATTTTTGATGTTCCATGCTTGTTTTATACCAATTGCTACATGTTTTGCATCTACTTTATCACTTTTATACATTTTTTGGGACTAACCTATTAACAAGATGCCGAAGTGCAGTTCAGTTCTGTTTTTGTATTCCAGAAAAGCTAGTCTGGAAATATTCTCGGAATTGGACGAAACTTCACGGGCATCCCTATTTTACCAGAAGACACCAGAAGGACCAAAGAAGCAACGGAGGAGAGCCACGTGGGCCCCACACGGGCAGGGCGCGGGCCCCCCTCTGCGCGCCCTAGGTGTGGGCCCCACGGGGGCCTCCAGCCGCCGCCCTTTCGCCTACTTATTCCCCCGAGAAAAAACCCTAAGTGCCTGAGCAAAATCCACGAAAAGTTCCAGAGATGCCGCCGCCGTCAACCCTAGCTCGGGAGGGTCCAGAACCTCTTCCCGGCACCCTGCCGGAGAGGGGAATCGTCACCGGAGGCTTCTACATCGCCATGCCTGCCTCCGGAGTGATGCGTGAGTAGTTCATCCTTGGACTACGGGTCCATAGCAGTAGCTAGATGGTTGTCTCTCCAATTTGTGCCATCATGTTTAGATCTTGTGAGCTGCCCTACATGATCAAGATCATATTATTGTAATGCTACATGTTGTGTTTGCTGGGATCCGATGAATATTGAATATTATGTCAAGTTGATTATCAATCTATGCCCTATGTTATTTATGATCTTGCATGCTTTCCGTTACTAGTAAATGCTTTGGCCAAGTAGATGCTTGTAACTCCAAGAGGAGTATTTATGCTAGATAGTGGGTCCATGCCTCCGTTTAATCTAGGACAGTGACAGAAAGTTCTAAGGTTGCGGATGTGCTGTTGCCACTAGGGAAACCTAACGATGCTGTGTCCACGGGCATATGTGTTTGTTTACATTACGCGCTTTACTTAATGCGATTATCCGTTGCTTGCAACTTAATACCAAGGGAACTCGGATGACAACCCGGCGGTGGATTATTAGTCATAGACGCTGTTGGATAACGGTCTATGTATTTTGTCGTAATGCCCAATTAAATATCATAGTAATCATCATGCCATGTATTTGCATTGTCATGCGCTCACTATTTGTCAATTGCCCAGCTGTAATTTGTTTACCCAACATGTTAGTTATCTTTTATGGAGAGACACCACTAGTGAACTGTGCAACCCGGTCCATTCTTTTACACTGATAACAACCTCAAACTGCAAACTGTTCCTTTTCATTCGCTGCATTTTAATACTCATTTTCCACACGAGACGTTTAATCCTTTGTTTTCAGCAAGCCGGTGAGATTGACAACCTCACTGTTTCGTTGGGGCAAAGTACTTTGATTGTGTTGTGTGCAGGTCCACGTCAGCGCCGGAATCCCTGGTGTTGCGCCGCATCATATTTCGCTGTTGACAACCTTCAGAAGAGTTGTTGGTCCTACTGGTTCGATAAACCTTGGTTTCATACTGAGGGAAAACTTGCTGCTAGACTACATCAAACCTTCCTCTTGGGGTCTCCTAACGAGCAGGCACGCCTAGCAATCAGAAATCACCGTCATCGTCATCACTTCTCCTCCTTGGCGTGGGAGGAGGCCTCTACATCATCACCACCACCAAGACCAGCACCATCTTCATCATCATCTCCGTGATCCACCTCGTTCCCCTCGTAGTTTAAGAGTTGCTATACCCTAGATACTTGTCTTGTGCTACTATTCATGATTGTGATTGAGTACTTGTCATTATTTGAAGGTGAAGTTATATTTTCAGATTACGTTGTACCATTCATGCCACTGAATATCATCATGTTTGCACGTTGTGAGTAGTTCCCGTATGTTCCTGAGGGCATAGGATGAATTGGCAATGATTATATATGACATGTGTTGGTATTTTGTCAAGTGTTTATCTTTTTTGTGATTCTATGATAGTGTTGTGCGAACGTCGACTGCACAACACTTCACCTTTATGGGCTCATGGGAGAACACCGTAGTGTAATGAATTGAGAAAGACTTAGGAGGACACGTCACTAGTACAGAACGACACATTGGATACCCTCTATGGAAACGGCAGGAGTTAGGCGACGGAAAAACAACCCCGCGCGTGGAAAATAAGGCCTCGCGCCCACAATTCGCGACACATCGGAAACGGTTAAATAAATTCAACCGTTTGCAATAATATCGGAAACGGCTATAATTCTAAGCCCGTATGCAAACCAATCGGCCCAAACAGCCCATTTATCGATATAGTATAAATACTCTGAAACCCTAGCCCAACCTTATCCTATCAGTCTCTTTCCTCTCCACACAGCCGCACACGTCTGGTCCTCTGCCCCTACACACCACCTCTCTCTCCCCCATGTCCCCAAAGTGATGCGGTGGCCGGCGACCAGCAGCGCGAGCCACTCGCCGCAAACCTCACGTGCGCTCCCCAGATGGGGTTGCCGGCGAAAGCAGCACGGGCCACTCGCCGCACAAGCTCACGGGCGTGCCCCCAGATGGTGTTGCCGGCGACAAGCAGCGCGATCCTCTCTCCGCACAAGCTCACGGGCGCGCACCCGGAGGCGGTGGCCGACGACAAGCAGCGGTAGCCACTCGCCGCACACGCTCGCGGGCTGAAATCTCCTTCCACCGTTGACTCGAGATCAAGACCTGCCCGGATCTGATGGAGATGCAGATGCTGCGGGCCCGCGGGTGCCTGGTGCTGGACGCCAAAATCGACCTGGCCATGGGCGAGTTCGTCGGCCGGTACGGCGACCCCGTCCGCCGGGACGACCTCGTCATCAACTGCGCCAAGAAGGATGGATCCAGCGACCAGGTCTGCCCCTCGTCACTCCCACCTCCTCCAGCGCCTCCGCGTCCGCACGATTTCCATACTAGGGTGTCCGTCGACTAATTGATTGGATATGCATGTCTCGTGTAGAAGAATAGATAGCTGCAGCCACACACACAAAAACATAGCTAGCTTGGTGGTTCTTGGGAAAAGCTCTACGTATTATTCACTTGTGACTTTCTGATATAGTGTCAAGAGAAAAAAATGGGAGATGGAGAAATGTTGCAATGAGCATGGCATATACCATTGTATTCTTGAACTTATCTTGTAGATACTTCGTCAGGAGTAGCAGGGGAATCTGCGAACAACAGCGATGAACATCACATTAGTCAAATGAATAAATGATATCGGTGGATAACTGAAGATATCCAAAGCAGCGGTCTAGAACAACTGAACCAGCACCAATCACAAATTTGCATGGTAACAGCTCGTTAGATCTAAAGCAACGCCCAGCATGCCACTATCGTGGGCCTGATCCTATCTAAGTGCATATAAGCAGCTGCATTCATTGCTATAAAGTTTAAACACGAGTAAGCCATACCACAGTTGTTTATAGCTGCTGAATCAACACTGTAACGTCTTAGATTTGCTTTCATAATCAGCTTGATTTACAACCGGATTCATGCTCTGAGAAAAACTGTATGTACTAAATTTCTGCTCTTTTTGTTGTAGCCTATTCTTATTGAGCTTGTGCGCGAGAAAAATGCTGATGGTTAGGATAAGAGCAGGAAAAACTAAGTGTCCTTCAAATCAATTCATACTCCCATTCGCAGTCCATTAAGGGATTACTGTGAAAATAAATTAAGCAGCTAACGCAAAACTGATGTGCTTGTCTGCCAGGTTACTTGAAGGTATCATGGTTCGGCAGTATGCACCGGTAGAAGATGCAGTTCTAGACGAGAGTGATCACATGGGTTTTAATCATAGAATTTTAAGTACGATGTAAGTGACACAATCTACCATTTTCTATGCAAAATTGATGCACAATAAACTGACATATCATCTTAGCTCAGGCCAATGCACATTACTAATGCTAATATATTTCTACATTGTAGGTCTGAGCTTTGCAAGATGTACAAGACCTGCAGAACATGCAAGTAATGGTTGAGCACCACTACTGGTACATTTTGGACGGTCAAGGTGATCTACATGAGATGGTAAGTTTATCTCATTGGTTCAAACCATATTGTAGTCAGCCAGTGCCATGTTCAGATAATCTTTTCCCAAAATGAAAAATAGTACAGAGGACTCTGTGCTATTTTATTTGCTTTGTATTGTGTCTTTCCCATATAAAGTACATATCATGCAGCCGGATTGTCCAAGTCCTAACGGTAGTTGTTTCACCATGGCATTTAAGGCTTTTCTGTTAACAAATAATGATTTTTTGTCAGCATGGCATTTGTTGCATATTCTAGTCAGCCAGAATGTAAAATAATATAGAGGACTAGGTGCTATTTTATTGGTATTGTATTGTATCTTTCCCATATGTAGTACATATTATGCAGCTGGATTGTCTTAAGTTGCTTCCGTTGTTTGAGTGCAATCATATTGAAGAGAAACATTCAGCGATTTTGTTTATGAGATGAGCGAGATAACTCTCTATATATCAGCTGGATTTTTAAATATGTCTATTGTTTGTTGTAGATATCAGTTCCTGAACACTGGCATTAAGGAGAAGCTCCATTAAGAAGAAGCTCGGTGCTTGTTCCAGCAGAAAATGGGTATCGAGAAGCCACTTGTATATGTAGCATGTGTTAGCTGTGTAGATCTTAGTACGTAGCTTTGTGGAGAGGGACTATGTAAAGTGTACGGTTGAAACTTAATTAAAAATAAAATAATATTGCCGTCAGAAGCTGGCTAGAAGCCGTTTTTTTTAATATGCATTTTTCACATTGGACACGGTTGTATTTTTATATCCGTTTGCATTGTCTGATTCTAATTGGAAACGGAGGTATGTTATGTCCGTTTCCAATATTGGTCCACAATAGAAACGGACATTTGACCTCCGTTGCCAATGAACCTCGTTCACATCAGTATCGGAGGCGGGGAAACGGACCGTTTCTCCGTTTGTGAAGGGGTTTTACCTCTGTTTCCGATGTGTCGTTCTGTACTAGTGCGTAAACTGTCCGTTTCTCCGTTTCTGAAGGGGTTTTACCTCTGTTTCCGATGTGTCGTTCTGTACTAGTGCGTAAACTCTTGGCCGAGTCATGAAGTTGCATTATGAGGGTATTAGTATCGGGAACCTTAGAGTGTAATACTATGGTGGGACTTTTTGTCTTAATAATTCTTGTGCAGTCATTTACTTGGCCACATGATCCATCATAAGGGGTTTAGTTTATTTATTTAGCTTTACCTAAAATGGCTCCGTCCAAAGAAGATTAAAACTTGACAAGATATTCAACGTGTTGTTTAATAAATCTCTATGCCTAGTGAAATCCATGCCGCCCTCGGGAACATTTTCCACATAAGAAACACACACTTGAGCTTGTCCTCTTGCTGCATAGAGGATTGGGCTTTCTCTCTTTGAGAGCTTTGACTTGCTGCTGTTTATTTTCTGCATTGCATCCATACATCCAAAAATACCAAAAACACTTGCATCTTTCATTGTTTTATTTATCAATCTTGCTAACCAATACCTTCAGCTCCTCGTGGGTTCGACAACCTTTTCTAATCGAAAGGTACTACAATTGATCTCCTGCACTTGGGAGTCATCAAGATACTTTTCTGGCGCCGTTGCCGGGGAGCGTAGCGCTATTGGTAAGAAGTTTGGTAAGGAAACTTGAAAGCTGTTTTATCTCATTGTTACTATGGCATTTATGAATCGTGCCTCGCTGCATCTTGCTTTATATGAAAGTGCTTATGCCACTGCTCCTAAAGTGGTTGAAACTACTGTGTCTGAGGTACCTAAAGTGGGATTTAAAATTCCCGTTGGTCATGTTAAAAGAGTTATGAAAAATCCATTTACAGGTGATGGAACTAAGTCTGCACGTGAACATATGGAGTTAATTGAAGACATATGTGGTTTATTTAGACTTCCTGGTATTTCTGAAGATGAGGTAAAAAGGAAGTTATTATATTTGTCTTTATCTGGTAATGCTCGTGATTGGTACAAGTCTCTTGATGAAGAAGTTGTTATTGAATGGAATATCTTGAGGAAGGTTTTCTTTCTTAAATATTTTACTCCTAAAGAAGCTTATGAGAACCGCTGTTATATATTTAATTTCTGGCCACATCTGGGAGAGAGTATTACTCAAGCTTGGGGGAGGTTAAAGGAACTCCTTCGCAAGAATCCTTGTCATGATCTTACAAGGAAACTTATATTGATAAATTTTATGTGAGGCTACCATCGAGGCACAAGGAAATTCTGGATAATTCATCTGGTGGAAGTTTTACTAATAATACTGAAGAAGAAGCATGGAATTTATTGGAGACTATTTCTGAAAATACTAGTAATTGGGATCTTGATAAAGGTAATGAGCCTATTTTGATTATGGATATTCATGTGTAGAGAACTTCTCTACTTCTTTGTTTTTAAAAATCTGAGTGATACTTTTAATCTTGATCCTTATGTTATAATTGAGATAGCTAAAGGTTTTGCTAAGCATATATGTGTTCCTCAAAGTGGTTTTGAAGTTTATGTTGAACCTGTTAAACAATCTATTGTTGTTCCTAAAGTTATTAAACAGGTAGAACCATGTCATCTGTGACAATTGAGGAGTATGTTGAACCACCTCCATATCCAAACCAAGTTAAGGAGAATTTACTTATTGCTGTTACTAACAAGAGTAAAAAAGACGTTCTCAGCCTTATGAGCAGTGGAAGTCAACAGTCAAATTTCAATTATCAAACAATTAAATGAAGAAGACCCTGTTGATGTTTATTTATGTGAAGATGCTACTAAGGTCATCAAAGGTAATTCGGCCAAAGTTGGTAAACCTGTTATATCATGCTCTATTGGGACTTCAAGTTATCATGGTCTATGTGATATTGGAGCAAGTATTAGTGTCATTCCATATTCTCTTTATCTTGAAATCAAGCCTGATATTGATCCTATCGTTATGGAAGAGACAGGTATGACAATTCAACTTGCTAATAAAGATTATATTAGTCCATTTGGAATTGTTAGAGATGTTGAAGTATTGGTTGGCAAAATAAAATATCCTGCTGATTTTATTGTGCTTGGTTGTCCTCAAGATTCTTTTTGTCCTATCATTTTTGGTAGACCTTTCTTAAACACTGTTGGTGCTGAAATTAATTTGCCTAAAGAGAAAGTGTTTATTAAATGTGCTGGTGAGAAACTTGAGTTCAATTTTTCCAAATTTGCTGATAAACATGTTGTGAAAGAGCCAATTTCTGAAGATATAATTGAAACTCTCATATAGCTGTAGCTTCAACAGATGTTGTAGAACGTTATATGCTTAATCAAGATGAACCATTTAATGATGAGGAAAAAGATGCTTTAGAACAAATATTATGGCAACAACCACCACAATTGCAATTGCATATCCCTACCACCACCTAAAGGGGATCCTAGTTTTGAATTAAAACCTTTGCCTGAAAATCTTAAATATGCATACTTGGATGAGAAGAGCATATATCCTGTCATTATTAGTGCTAACCTTTCAGCTGAAGAAGAAGAAAATTACTTGATGTGCTTAAAGCTCACCGACCAGCCATTGGATACTCTCTTGATGATCTTAAAGGTATAAGCCCAGCTCTATGTATGCATAAAATTAATTTGGAGGAGGATGCAAAACCTGTTGTTGATTATCAACGCCGTCTCCATCCAAAAATGAAAGAAGTGGTAAGGAAAGAGGTAATAAGACTTATTGAAGCTGGTATTATTTATCCCATAGCTGATAGTAAGTGGGTTAGTCCTGTTCATTGTGTTCCTAAAAAGGGTGGAATGACTGTTGTTCCAAATGATGAGGATGAACTTGTGGCTCAACGTACTGTTGTTGGTTATAGGATGTGTATTGATTTCAGGAAGTTAAATAAAGCAACTCGTAAAGATCATTACCCATTGCCATTTATTGATCAAATGTTAGAAAGGTTATCTAAACACTCTCACTTTTGCTATTTAGATGGTTATTCAGGTTTCTCACAAATTCCTGTCCATAAGGATGATCAAGAAAAGACCACTTTTACTTGCCCATATGGTACATTTGCTTATAGGAGAATGCCATTCGGTTTGTGCAATGCTCCTGCTACTTTTCAAAGATGCATGAATGCTATATTTGCTGATTATATTGAAAAGATAATGGAAGTTTTATGGATGATTTTTCTGTGTATGGTACTTCCTTCGATAATTGCTTGTTCAACCTTAACAAAGTTTTGCAGCGTTGTGAAGACCAACATTTAGTTCTTAATGGGAGAAGTGTCACTTCATGGTTACTGAAGGTATTGTTCTTGGGCATCGGATTTCTGGAAAGGAATAGAAGTTGACCCAGCAAAGATAGAAGCTATTGAAAAGCTACCATACCCAAGGGACATCAAAGGTATAAGAAGTTTTCTTGGGCATGCAGGTTTTTACCGTAGGTTTATTAAAGATTTCTCCAAAATATCAAAACCTCTAACCAATCTTTTGCAAAAGGATGTTCCTTTCTCTTTTAATGATGATTGTATTGAATCCTTTAATATTTTGAAGAATGCTTTAATAAGTGCCCTATTATTCAACCTCCTGATTGGAATTGCCTTTTGAAATTATGTGTGATGCTAGTGATTATGCAGTTGGGGCTGTTTTGGGCCAACGTGTTGATAAGAAACTGAATGTTATTTATTATGCTAGTAGAACACTTGATGCTGCTCAAAGGAATTATGACAACTGAAAAGAATTTTTAGCAGTGCTGTTTGCTTGTGACAAGTTTAGACCTTATATTACTGATTCCAAAGTCACAATACATACTGATCATTCTGCTATTAAATTTGATGAATAAGAAAGATGCTAAGCCTAGATTAATAGATGGGTTCTTTTATTGCAAGAATTTGATTTACACATTGTTGATAGGAAAGGGGAAGATAATCAAGTAGCTGATCATCTTTCTAGAATGGAAAATATACCTGATGATCCTATTCCTATTAATGATAGTTTTGCTAATGAACAACTTGCAAATGTTAATGTTTCTAGTGCTAAAGTTGCATCTCCATGGTTTGCCAACTATGCAAATTTTATTGTTGGTAAAGTTTTGCCACCACACTTCACTTTTCAACAAAGAAAGAAATTCTTTTATGATCTTAGACATTATTTTTGGGATGATCCTTTCCTTTATAAGAAAAGTGTGGATGGTATTATTAGACGTTGTGTACCTGAGCATGAACAACAGGCTATTATAAGAGATTGTCATGACAGTCCCTATGGAGGGCATCATGCAGGAGATCGTACAGGTGCAAAGGTATTACAATCTGGTTTTTATTGGCCTACTTTATTTAAGGATTGTGCTGAATATGTTAAATCTTGTGATAAATGTCAAAGAGTAGGAAATATTGGTAGGAGAAATGAAATGCCTATGAATTACTCTTTACCACTTGAACCATTTGATGTGTGGGGTTTTGACTTTATGGGACCTTTCCCAGCATCAAAGACAAAGCATACTCATATTTTGGTTGCAGTGGATTATGTTACAAAGTGGGTGGAAGCAATTCCAACCAAAAGTGCAGATCATGCCACAGCAATGAAGATGCTCAAGGACATCATTTTCCCCAGGTTTGGTGTTCCTAGGTTTTTAATTACTGATGGTGGTTCTCATTTCTTGCATGGTGTTCTTAGGAAAATTGGCAAAATATAATGTTAACCATAGAGTTGCATCTCCTTATCACCCTCAAACTAGTGGACAAGTTGAACTAAGTAATAGGGAAATTAAACTCATTTTGGAAAAGACAGTGAATAAGTCTAGGTCTGACTGGCCACTTAAATTAATGATGCATTGTGGGCTTATAGAACTGCTTTTAAGAATCCAATGGGAATGTCTCCTTATAAAATGGTTTATGGAAAAGCTTGTCATTTACCTGTGGAACTAGAACATAAAGCTAGATGGGCTATTAAACAATTGAACTTTGATTTTAAAACTGCGGGAGAGAAGAGAATTCTTGATTTGAACCTACTAGATGAATGGAGAAATGAAGCTTATGAAAGTGCCAAATTATTTAAAGAGAAAGTTAAGATTTGGCATGACAAGAAAATTAAAAAGAAAGAATTTAAAGTAGGTGATCAAGTTCTATTATACAACTCTCGTTTCAAGTTTTCTGCAGGGAAGTTGGCTTCAAAATGGCAGGGACCATTAGTGATACAGGAGGTGTACCGTTCAGGAGCTATCCGTCTTCACGGTGACATGAAAGGTAAACCTCATGTAGTCAATGGACAACGCCTTAAACATTATATTGCAGGAAAGAGCTTCATCGGAAAGGTGGAGGAGTTGAATTTACAGACACCGGAGGAGGTAATTGCGAAGAATTCTGCAGTTTCAGAATCCCAAAATTAATAATAGGTAACTTTTGTATTGGAAAGTTTCTCGGAATTGCATAAAATTTTACGGAGTCATTTTTATGGAAATTACATATAGGACAAGAAACTTGGAAGGAACGGAGCCCCGAGGAGGAAAAGGGGGGTCCCACGCGGCTACAGTACCAGGCCGCGTGGGCCCACTCCTTTTGCCCTCGGAGTCCGTTTCGTCTCGTTTTCGTCTCCGACTCTTCGTCTTGACCTAAAAACCGTCAATATATACCCCTTTTCGGATCTAATCTCGCACCGAGCGTTCTCGAGCGATCTTTGCTTTTGCTGTTTCTGCCTGTCAGGTTTTTAGCTATGTCTTCGGGAGATTCCTACCAATGCTCCTCCATGGACGATGATGATGATGAACTCGAGGGCAACACCCCACGTCCATATGGAGGAGGAATAGGAAGAGGAAGGACTACTCGGATGATGAAGACTACAAGCCCGAGGAGGAGATGGAGAAGGAGGAAGCGGAAGAAAAAGAATACAAGCCCTTCGTCAACATCGCACCTATTGCAACAGCACCACCTTCTCCTATCTCCGTTGCTGGTGTGAGTGTGAACGTGTCTCTTGGAAACAAGAGGCAGACGGCACGCATGAGCACGGAGGGAAGGCTCCTAGGCACGCACTTGCTAGCAAAAACGTGGTGTCTACTCTTATTGACAGGGAATTCCGTGCCACCCAAGAGAACTATCCTGGTGAATGGGATCGTAAGATCCGAAGGTAAAAGTACCAAGCCCGGAGTGGAAGCCTAGCAAGAAGTCGGTGGAGAAGAATCTCATGGAGAAACTGGGAAAAGCTGCAAGTGAGTTTGAGAAGCCTACAATCTTATGATGAGTATCGTGGGACCTGAAGATCATTATTATGAGTTAAGAAGGAAGAGAAATAAGGAGCCTCCAGCAAAACGTCAAGCTTGGGGGAGTTCAGCCTAGCCTTTATCTTTACTAGTTTATCATATCTATCTAGTCATGGTTTAGTTTACTTTTATCGTTTAGTCATAATTCTTTTAGGCTTGTGTGGGCTCATGGAGCATTATCATGTATCCCTATCTTATGATTTATCAATGAATATTAAAGTATGGTGTCATCCATGATTCTCTTGTTTGGAGATTTATGGGTAACACTCATGCAAATGAGCGTGGCATATTTAGGTTTCAGTCACATCTTGCCTTGAATTTAATTAACTTGAGTATGTTGGACAATTGTAGAATTATCTCATTATAAAATAAGTAAAGAGATATTGCACTTAATGAACATGAACCATTGTGATTAAAATTATGATGTTATGAGCTTGACAAATGTCTTTGGTGGAGAGTTAGCCCAAATGTGCTGTCACATGGAAGCTTTCAATATTGCACTTATTTATATTAGTTGATGTCATGTACTTTTGTTTGTGGATGCTTACCATGGTGAAATAAATGTGGAAATGAAGTAGGTTTAAATGAGTTTGTATAATGGTTAGAGAGATGCCTGGGCCGCTAATCTAAGCCATGCATCATTCATGGTGGAAATTTACTTACATGCTATGGTGAACCTTCTGTGATACACCTTATAATAAAAAGCTATCCAATGGTAAATAAAAGGGTGTTGAGAGTTCATTATGTTTGTTTGTCTTGTCATTTTGATATGGGCTTGTTCCATATCCTGGGACAAGAGGTACCCAGTTGACGCTCTTGATGATACTATTTTACTTACAATGATATTTAAATTGAACTTGCTTTGTTTCCGAGTTGAGTAACACATGGAGTAGGTACTCGTATTCAAGGGGCATGAGACTTTCAACCTTTACTTTGTCAAGCACACTACTCATATTTGCTTTCACTTTAAACTTAATCATTCAAATGCTAAGATCAAAAGCATGTGAAAAGAGTATGATTCAATTCTCCAACATATATGGTTATTTGCTTTCAAAGTAAGGGGTGATTGCTAGAGGTTCTACTTATGTTGCCCTCATGTGTATGAGTTTTAGTTCATTAATCTTACATTGCAACTGAATATGATGATGATACAATGCTCGTATTTATTTATCAACCACAAGTCCATTGATGCATGTAATGATCTATGTCCTTGCTTACTCGGGACGAGTAAGTTTAAGCTTGGGGGAGTTGATACGTGCATTTTATATCATCATTTATACAACTTTAGTATCATATTAGAATGTTATTTGCATGGTAATATCATTATTTTTACATGTTTTAGATGATTTATGGACTTTCTTACAAAGTCCCTATTTTTGGTATTTAATTTCTGGGAGGCAGAAAACCTCCTTTTTCTTGTTTTTAATGTTTCAGGAGTTACAGGATCCAAATAATAAAAGGAAAATTGCACAGCCATTTTTTTGTCGAGAACAAGGCAGAGGGAAGAAGACCGAAGAGAGGAGAGCCACGAGGCCCAAAAGGGGTGGGCCCACGCGGCCAAAACCCTAGGCCGCGTGGGACCCACCAAATGGTGCCTCGGGCACTTCCTCGCCTGGGGCTTTTTATGCACGCCTTCGTCCTCCCCGAAAAGTTACGCCCTAATTTTTCCAAGTCCATCCGAGGCCGTGGCGGCGGCGAAACTCCTGATTCCTCCGAGGGGGATCAGACTCTGCTGCTCCGGAGCTCCGGAGGAGGGGGAAATCACCGTCATCGTCATCACTTCTCCTCCTTGGCGTGGGAGGAGGCCTCTACATCATCACCACCACCAAGACCAGCACCATCTTCATCATCATCTCCGTGATCCACCTCGTTCCCTCGTAGTTTGAGAGTTGCTATACCCTAGATACTTGTCTTGTGCTACTATTCATGATTGTGATTGAGTACTTTTCATTATTTGGAGGTGAAGTTATATTTTTAGATTACGTTGTACCATTCATGCCACTGAATATCATCATGTTTGCATGTTGTGAGTAGTTCCCGTATGTTCCTGAGGGCATAGGATGAATTGGCAATGATTTATATATGACATGTGTTGGTATTTTGTCAAGTGTTTATCTTTTATGTGATTCTATGATGGTGTTGTGTGAACGTCGACTGCACAACACTTCACCTTTATGGGCTCATAGGAGAACACCGTAGTGTAATGAATTGAGGGAGATTTGGGAGGACACGTAAACCCTTGACCGAGTCATGAAGTTGCATTATGAGGGTATTAGTATCGGGGACCTTAGAGTGTAATGCTATGGTGGGACTTTTTGTCTTAATAATTCTTGTGCAGTCATTTACTTGGCCACATGATCCATCATAAGGGGTTTAGTTTATTTATTTAGCTTTACCTAAAAATGGCTTCGTCCAAAGAAGATTAAAACTTGACAAGATATTCAACGTGTTGTTTAATAAATCTCTATGCCTAGTGAAATCCATGTCGCCCTCGGGAACGTTTTTCACGCATAAGAAACACACACTTGAGCTTGTCTCTTGCTGCATAGAGGATTGGGCTTTCTCTCTTTGAGAGCTTTGACTTGCTACTGTTTATTTTCTGCATTGCATCCATACATCCAAAAATACAAAAAACATTTGCATCTTTCATTGTTTTATTTATCAATCTTGCTAACCAATACCTTCAGCTCCTTGTGGGTTCGACAATCTTTTCTAATCGAAAGGTACTACAATTGATCCCTATACTTGTGGGTCATCAGTGCCTAGCTAAAAGGCGTTAAAGAAAAGCGCTTATGCGAGGCAACCCATTATTTTTATTTCTACAATTTTTCTTTATTTGGGTCAAGGTGTTGTTTACTTCTGTAGCAACTCCTTTATATCTTTATTTTCTCGCATTGTTGTGCCAACAGTAGCCTCTAGTGTTAAGATGATGCTAAGTTTTGATTGCTGCGCAGAAACAGATTTTTGCTGTTCACTGTACGAAATTCCTAAAATCACCAGATTGTTAATTAAATCTGAAATGTTTTGTGCGCAATCTTTATGAATGTATGAACCTTTCATTAGTTCAAAGTTTTTTGATCTGAGCGTTGTAAGTGACTCAAAAAATTCGTCTTTGCGGACTGTTCTGTTTTAGACAGATTATGCCTTTTTATTTTGTATTCTCTCTTTTACTAGTGTTGAGTGAAATTCTTTTTTTGGTGGAAGAGCTTTACATAACATCAGTGGAACTGGCTAATGTTTAAAGAAACAAGTCATATTGCGTCTTTATAGAACATCTGAATTTTTGATTATGCACTAACCTCTAATGAGATTTACTTTGAGTTTGGTGTAACGGAAGTTTTCAAGGGTCAAGAGTGATATAATAGGATCAAGAAGAGTGAAGAGCTTAAGCTTGGGGATGCTCCCATGGATCTCCCCAGCATATTTCAAGAAGACTCAAGCGTCTAAGCTTGGGGATGCCCAAGGCATCCCCTTCTTCATCGGCAAAATTATCAGGTCATCTCTAGTGAAACTTGATACGTCCAAAACGTATTACTTTTCCGAACACTTTTGCTATTGTTTTTCCTCTAATTTGTGTGATTTGAATGCAACTAACACGGACTAACGCTGTTTTCAGCAGAATTGCCTTGGTGTCTTGTTTTTGTGCAGAAAGTCAAAGTTTCAGGAAAATTCCAGAAAAATTCCAGAAATTCTATTTTTCCAGAAGACCCACGGAGCCAGAAGACGAAGCGAGAGGGGCACAGGGGCCCACACGCACCCAGGGCGCGGTGGGCCCTTGCCGCGCCCAGGGGTGGTGTCCCTGTGTGGCCCCCGACGCTCCCCTTTGGACTACTTAAAGCCTCTGACCTAAAAACTTCGGGGGATCGACGCTTTTTCCAGAAAACTTCCAGAGCTCCGCCGCCATCGAAAACCCTATTTCGGGGATCAGAAACTCCGTTCTGGCACCCTGCCGGGACGGGGAATTGGAGGAGATCATCGCCATCATCATCACCGCCACCTCTCCATCGACCATCCATGACTCCCCCATCCATGTGTGAGTAATTCCCCGCTGTAGGCTGAGGGGATGGTAGGGATTGGATGAGATCATTCATGTAATAGTTGTGAGATTTGTTAGGGCATGGTGCCTAGTATCCATCGGTAGTACTTTATGTCATTGTTGCAACTTATTATGCTTAATGCTTGTCACTTAGGGCCCGAGTGCCATGATCTCAGATCTGAACATGTTATTGAATCATGAGAATAATTATTGTTTTGGATCATATCTATAAGTTGTATACACACGTCACTGTCCGGAACCCGAGGCCCCAAAGTGACAGAAATTGGGATAACCGGAGGGGATGGTTGCGACGTGAGGATCACATGTGTTCACGGAGTGTTAATGCTTTGCTCCGGTGCTTTATTAAAAGGAGCACCTTAATTACCAGTAGTGCAAACGGGCTGGTAGGACAAAAGATGTTGTGCAAGTTTCTCATTGCGAGCACGTACGACTAAATACGGAACACATGCTTATGATTGATTATTACTTGGATACCTTATTATTATTTATCTGCAATTGCCCTATGTATGACTATTTCATGAATTATCTTATCCATGCAACGCCCGTTCATCCATCCCTATGCCTACAGTATTTTAATCCTGCTGTCTACTGCAATTATTACTGCTGTCTTTATTTTACTGCTGCTATTATTTCACTACTGCTACTGTCATAAAACTGTTGCTACTGATAAACTGTGTCGAGCAAGTCTACTTCCAGGTGCAGCTGAACTGACAAATCATCTGTCAAGGCTTATAAATATTCTTTGGCTCCCCTTGTGTCGAATCAATAAATTTGGGTTTTACTTCCCTCGAAGACTGTTGCGATCCCCTATACTTGTGGGTCATCAAGACTATTTTCTGGCGCCGTTGCCGGGGAGCATAGC
This sequence comes from Poa pratensis, assembly GCA_947311845.1. Lineage (NCBI taxonomy): Eukaryota > Viridiplantae > Streptophyta > Magnoliopsida > Poales > Poaceae > Poa > Poa pratensis. Next base: position 113,833,658 of record CAMZMU010000117.1, read on the forward strand.
TCTATTTATAAGCTCACCAGGGAGTCATACTGCTCGCTGCAATTCATTCATCATGGGTAAACCTCGTGATGATAAGGTTCGCATATTGCCATCCACTACAAGGAGAGGTACAACTCTGAACACTTCTGCTGCTCTTGATTCACCGTCTGTTATAAGTCAACTTGTCACACCACCACATGCACATGCTTCACGTGCTGCTACTTCTGCTGAATCTGAGAATGTTTCTGATGAATTTGATGATGCTTCTACTGTGCTTGATGAAAGAGGTTCACTAGGTCCTTTTCTAGATGCTACAATTGCTAAATCTAAACAACTTGAAAATACTGAAACACCTAATGAAACTCCTGTTACACCTGCTTATTCACCTGAAACGAGAGAAACTACTAGTGATGATCTTGAGGAAACTTATGTTGAACTTGATGATGACTTTATTGATGAATGCATGAATTGTGATACCTCTAAAGATGTTAATGCTATTAAAAATCTTCTTCAAAGACGTGCTGTCAACTATAAACTTTCTCCTGATGCTAAATTTGCTACATCTCCCATAAATATAAAAGATAAAGATTATGATTTCTCTGTGGACTTGTCTTTTATAACTATTGCTGAGAAAGAACCTTTTCGAGGAACTGAAAATGAAAGTGCTGTAGAACATATGAACACTCTCTCTACTCTGAGTAGTTTGTTTTCTGATGATATTAAGAAACGCAGTTACTTTGTTACTAAAATTTTCCCTTTCTCATTGAAAGATGAAGCTAAAACTTGGTTTAATGATTTATCTCCTGGATCTATTGAGAGCCCGATGGGTTTAGTCAATGCTTTCTTTCAGAAATATTTTCCTGCTAGTGCTCAACATGCTGCTTTACAGAAAATCTTTAACTTTAAGCAAAATGAGGGAGAGAAAATGCCTGAATCTTGGGCAAGGTTTTGTTCTTTACTTAGAGCTCGGCCTGGACATCAACTAGCTAAAAATGAACTTCTTGATATATTTTATAATGGACTAACTGTTGAATCTAGGACATACCTGGATAGTTGTGCTGGTTGTGTTTTCAGGAAAAGAACTCCAGATGAAGCCGAGGAATTATTGGCTAAGATAAGCCAAAATCATGATGATTGGACCCTGCCTGAACCAACTCCGGTACCTACGCCGAGGAAAAGAGGAGTGATTGAATTGAATGATGAAGAAATGAGAGAAGCCAAGAAATCTCTTAAGGAGAAAGGTATTAAATCTGAAGATGTGAAAAATCTTCCACCTATAGAAGAATTGTGTAAGCCAATTCCTCACTCATCTACAGTTGAGGTACACTCTCTCCAACGCTTTGATGATAGAGATATCCCTTATTCTAAACCTCCTGATCAATGCTTAGATGAGTTTGATAATTTCATTGTTAAGCAAAACAATTTCAATTGGAGAATAGAAAATAGCTTCATAAAGAATTCTCATGTCATTAATCATTTGCATGATGTTTTGGAAAGAACTTCTAATGATGTTAAAATACTCATTAAACATTTTTATGGTTCAAACTCAAATTGAGCAATTGACTAAAGTGCAAAAAGATTTGCTAGGTAATGCTTCTAGAGAAAATGATAAACATGCTTTTGGTATAGCAACTAGAGGTGGTGCTTCCACTCAGGATCCTTTGTATCCTGAGGGACATCCTAAAAGAATTGAGCAAGATTCTCAACTAGTTAATGAAACTACTACTCCTTCTAAGAAAAAGAAGAAGAAGAAACATAAACATGTTGAGGAATCTCCTGAACCTATTAAAGACAATGAGCATGTTAATAATCCAAATAGTATATCTATCTCTGATGCTGAAACTGAGAGTGGTAATGAACATGCTAATGATAAAGATAAGAATGATGCTTCTGATAAAGAGGAAAGTGAAGAGGAACCTGAAAAGCATTCTAAAAACAAAAAGTACACTAAAGAAGATTTTCTTGCTAAGAAACATGGTAATGAAAGAGAACCTTGGGTGCAAAAACAAATGCCTTTTCCTACTAAGAAACTCAAATCTAAGGAAGAAGAACATTATAACAAATTTTGTGAATGGATGAAACCTTTGTTTTTGCAAATTCCTTTGACTGATGCTATTAAGTTACCTCCCTATTCAAAGTACATGAAAGATATTGTCTCTAACAAGAGAAAGATTCCTAATGAAGAGATTTCTACCATGCTTGCTAATTATTCTTTCAATGGTAAGGTTCCAAAGAAGCTTGGAGATCCAGGTATACCAACTATTCCTTGCTCAATCAAAAATAACTATGTTAGAACTGCCTTATGTGATTTAGGTGCAGGGGTGAGTGTTATGCCTTTTTCTCTTTACAAGAGACTTTACTTGGAAAAATTGATACCAACTGATATATCTTTGCAAATGGCTGATAAATCTACTGCTGTTCCTGTTGGTATATGTGAAGATGTTCCTGTTCAAGTGGCTAATAATTGCTTGATATTAACTGATTTTGTTGTGCTTGAAATGCCTGAAGATGATAATATGTCTATTATTCTTGGAAGACCTTTTCTTAACACTGCAGGGGCTGTTATTGATTGCAACAAAGGAAAAGTGACTTTCCATGTTAATGACAAAGAGCATACTGTTTATTTTCCCAAGAAGCTGGACAAATATTTGGAGTTAATACAATTACCAATATTAAAAGTATCAAAGTGGGAAGTATTGATTGCCCTATATATGAACCTCATGAAGAACTTCAATATTTATGATTGGATCTATAGCTATACCATTTAAGGTAACATGATTGTTCAATGTGGTTTAATTCTTTTATGTCATATAAAATGTATTTGGTGGCAAGACTTGATCAACCTTGTTAACAAATATGTTTTACATGCATAAAATTGCTAAACAACATTTTTTTTCTCCTTTGTTTTACCTACTGTTTTGCTACTGTAATTTGCAAAGTTAAGTAATGCTTGGTCTTTATAAATTCATTTTGTCTAGTTTTCATTGTTTAAAGTACCCAGAAAATGTCAGAAATAAAAGTTTTCAAAAAAATTCTGAAAAATATTCTACAAGTCCTAGTTTTTAAAGAGGAACGTGGGAGTACCAGAGGATGACCAGGGGGACCCACCAGGCCACCACACGCCCCACGGCGCGGTGGAGGGCAGGCCGCGCCCTGCCCTGGTGTGGGGTCCACCTGGCCCTCCACTCACTCATCTCCTCCCACTCCTTTCTCTCTCCCGACCAACACACCACCATTGCTCAAACTCGTGTTCTTGCTGCTCTTGCTCGAATTTTTCGATCTACTTGCTCAGCCCATCTTTGCTGCTGAAATTTGGATCAATTGCTCTCCGGTATGTGACTCCTCCGATTATCCAAATAGAATTTTGTTTAGTTGCTTATATCTTTAGCATTTTGGTACTGTAGGTGACATGTTATTAGAGCTTGCATGCTTGTTCTTGTTTAGATTAACTAGTTTTGATGCATGTTTAGTCCCTAGCAAGTCTCCCTAGTGTTTCCCTTGAATTAACCACTCCAAAATCATTTTTTATGAGGTTTGTTTAAAATTTCAGAAAAGGAAGATGGATAAACACACTTATGGAGAAATCTTTGAGAGGCAAACACCATCCTCCTCAAGGAAACAAGGGCTTCAAGATCAAGAGGTGCACCTAGGCCATCATACAATGAGGATCTTTTGGCACCAAGAATCGGTGAAGAGGAAGATGATGGTGTTCCTCATCCATCTATTTTTCCATGCTTTAACTTTATGAGAGATGCAGGGATTTATGATGACTTCATAAGGATGATTAACAATGTTGGCTTGATGGAATTTATGCAGGATGAGAGGCCACAATATGCTAACCTCACTAAGATTTTTGTTGAAAGCTTTAAGTTTAATAACTCTACTTTTAACCCCACTGTTGAGTTTAAGATTTATGATCGTGCATGCAACATGGACTTGAAAAGATTTTGCAGGGTCATAGGTGTTGCTCCATCTGGGACAGCAAGGAAGATCAAATCACAGCCCCCGAGTTGTTGGATCTTTACCATGAGCTGAGCTATGATGATCTCCGTAGAGTGCAGCGTGGTAAGATAAGGAACATTCAATTTCCAGCCATCAGGTACTTCACATATTATCTTGCCACGAGTGTGCTTGCTAGAGAGAACACTAGTAATATTTCTTGCTATCATCTAGCTTTTCTTGCTCATGCACTTAAAAATGATAAAACCTACAACCTTGGTGCCTTGATTGCTCGCCGCCTTGCCGCCAAAGGTCCCATCTTTGGAGGCATTATTGCTGCACGTGTTTTAGCTGATCTTGGTCTTCCTGTGATCCTTCTGATGAATTGTTGATTCCAGAAAGACTTGATCTTGCTGCCATGAAACTTCATGATTTTGTTACTACTAATTCATCTACTGGACATTTGATGTATAGAGTTGTTTTTGCTAATGGACCTGAGCTAGAGGTCCGGCTTCCACAGCCTAGTTTGTTCAGTGTTTTCAGGGGTCCTCTATCATATTCGAGGGAGGATTTGGACAACCACCTCGGTGCACCGGATTTCCATTTACAGCACTACCCTGAGCACCGACAGGAGACCTTCGTGGCGCCCCCTGAGGACTACACCGTGTACTACGGTGGTGCATCCTCGAGCTTTTACCGGACGAGGAACCCTCCTCGTCACACTGAGGGCGCGCCTAGCTGGCAGCCATGGGGATGATTGTCTCCCACTTAGGCCAAAAGCCTAAGCTTGGGGGGAGGTATGCCGACAAGTTCACTCATTTTATCATATTCATATCATGTCGGTACTTTGTATATCCATGTTTTAGTTTGTTTCTTTTCTTTTTTTTTTCTTGTATCCATTTCATTTTCGCAAAACACCAAAAGACCAAAAATATTTCCTTTATTTCTCTTGCTTTTGAATTTGTAGTGCTAGTTTACTTTATTTTTCATTTCGGTTTGTTATTCAAAAATCCAAAAAGATTTTGCTTTGTTTGCTTGTTTCTTTCTATGCTTGCTTTAATTCGAAAACCCAAAAATATTTGTTGTTCTTCTGCTGTTTTGTATAGTTGTTTCAGGAGTTCGAAAATTTCCGTGGTTCCACTTGGGCTTGGTTATCATTTCACATCATTCAAGCCACACAAGTGAAAAGCAATAATGACGACTACGACAATTCGGATGTGGTAAAAGGCTGGTATGAACTCTATTTGTTTTTCATTTTTGTAAATATACCTACTCATGTGAACATGCTTAGCTATCATGGTAGTGGTTATGTTATTTAATGATTGCTTAGTAGTTCATGTCTTCTTATGTCAGTACCAAATTGCTAATAGAATAACATGTCATATAGATATTTACATGCATTGTTCTATTCGTAAAACGGTATGGCAGGATGGTATCCTCCTCTGAATAATTCACTTGATTCGACTTGGCACATGCTCACACATGTTATGACTGAAAAATAAAAGTCAATTAAGCCTTGATGATCTATTTTGCCTCAGAGTTTTAGTATCATCTTTATGCCTCCGTTAATTTTATTTTGTCGCAAGCATGATTATGACCGTTATCGCTCTCGTGGTTGTCGCTTCCCAGTCTATTGCTAGCCTTCACTTGTACTGAGCGGGAATGCTGCTCGTGCATCCAAATCCTTTAAACCAAGTTATCCCAAAGAGTCCACCAAAAATTCCTATGCATGGTATTTCAAGCCATTCCAAGTAAATTTGCATGTGCTACCTTTAAAACTTCAAAATATTTCCCTTTTTGTGTCAATGTTTACTAGCTCATGAGGAAGTGTGGTTATTCTTTATTCTATTTGTCAAATGGACTTTTACACCTGGACTAGTGGCATATACATCCGCTTATCCAATAATTTTGCAAAAAGAGCTGGCAACGGGGTGCCCAGTCCCAATTAATTACAACTTTAACCTTAATTCTCTTCACACTTTTGCCCTGATTCATCAGTAAGCAATGACAAACAGTGAAATACCTGAATGTGTGTAAACCAAAGAGAAAGAGGGATGATCTGCCTTGCTGGTAGAAATAACGTCCTTCATGGGAGCCGCTCTTAAAAGTCCGTTTGACAGGTAGAATACTGTTCTCACCCGCTACCATTCGTTGACAATTAACAAACACCTCTCAAAACATTTTTACCTCTGTTTTTAAAATAAAAAGCTCTAGCACGTGTTAATCCCTGCTTCCCTCTGCGAAGGGCCAATCTTTTATTTTTATGTTGAGTCACCATCCTTTCTTTGAGCACTCTTCGAGAGCATAACTGTCGTTCTTAGTGTAATGTGCTTGTCCCAGGATACGATTAATTGAGGTATAACTATGATACTCTTATCTTTGATATTTTATATCTAGTCTTCACTTGAACTTCAGAGGTGCCTTGGCATTTATGTTTTGCCCTTCAAACAAAGGCAAGCGAGATACCACTTTGTCATATCTTTTTACGAACATTGCAATTCTTGTGGATAGATGTATGCTATGTTATTCATTCTTAGTACTTTGGTATCTTTTCATGATTTGCATAACTACTAGGTGTCATTATTTGCATGGTTCCTATTATGAATTGCTAAGTAATTGATCATATAGTAGGTATGTATACATCATATGAAGCAAATGTGTTCGTAAAAGTTTCTTTTATCGCACTCAGTTGTTAACTGAATTGCTTGAGGACAAGCAATAAGCTAAGCTTGGGGGGAGTTGATACGTCCAAAACGTATCTACTTTTCCGAACACTTTTGCTATTGTTTTTCCTCTAATTTGTGTGATTTGAATGCAACTAACACGGACTAACGCTGTTTTCAGCAGAATTGCCTTGGTGTCTGTTTTTGTGCAGAAAGTCAAAGTTTCAGGAAAATTCCAGAAAAATTCCAGAAATTCTATTTTTCCAGAAGACCCACGGAGCCAGAAGACGAAGCGAGGGGGCACAGGGGCCCACACGCACCCAGGGCGCGGTTGGGCCCTTGCCGCGCCCAGGGGTGGTGTGGCCACCCTGTGTGGCCCCCGACGCTCCCCTTTGGACTACTTAAAGCCTCTGACCTAAAAACTTCGGGGGATCGACGCTTTTTCCAGAAAACTTCCAGAGCTCCGCCGCCATCGAAAACCCTATTTCGGGGATCAGAAACTCCGTTCTGGCACCCTGCCGGGACGGGGAATTGGAGGAGATCATCGCCATCATCATCACCGCCTCTCCATCGACCATCCATGACTCCCCCATCCATGTGTGAGTAATTCCCCGCTGTAGGCTGAGGGGATGGTAGGGATTGGATGAGATCATTCATGTAATAGTTGTGAGATTTGTTAGGGCATGGTGCCTAGTATCCATCGGTAGTACTTTATGTCATTGTTGCAACTTATTATGCTTAATGCTTGTCACTTAGGGCCCGAGTGCCATGATCTCAGATCTGAACATGTTATTGAATCATGAGAATAATTATTGTTTTGGATCATATCTATAAGTTGTATACACACGTCACTGTCCGGAACCCGAGGCCCCAAAGTGACAGAAATTGGGATAACCGGAGGGGATGGTTGCGACGTGAGGATCACATGTGTTCACGGAGTGTTAATGCTTTGCTCCGGTGCTTTATTAAAAGGAGCACCTTAATTACCAGTAGTTTCCCTTGAGGCCCCGCTGCAAACGGGCTGGTAGGACAAAAGATGTTGTGCAAGTTTCTCATTGCGAGCACGTACGACTAAATACGGAACACATGCTTATGATTGATTATTACTTGGATACCTTATTATTATTTATCTGCAATTGCCCTATGTATGACTATTTCATGAATTATCTTATCCATGCACGCCCGTTCATCCATCCCTATGCCTACAGTATTTTAATCCTGCTGTCTACTGCAATTATTACTGCTGTCTTTATTTTACTGCTGCTATTATTTCACTACTGCTACTGTCATAAAACTGTTGCTACTGATAAACTGTGTCGAGCAAGTCTACTTCCAGGTGCAGCTGAACTGACAAATCATCTGTCAAGGCTTATAAATATTCTTTGGCTCCCCTTGTGTCGAATCAATAAATTTGGGTTTTACTTCCCTCGAAGACTGTTGCGATCCCCTATACTTGTGGGTTATGAAAACTATATTTTTATTCTTTCACATCATATGTGCTTTTCTTGGAGTGTCTGTGTGCTTTTATTTTCAGTATTATACTTTTATTTTTAATAAAGCTTGACTGGACCCTAACATTCTTGATTGGGAGAGAGACACGCTCCGCTTTTTCATGAGAATACTCTATTCTTCACTTATAATTGTTGAGTATTCATTATCTAGCGTTGTTCAGCTTTTAGCTCTTGTTTTCATGTATCTCTTATCAGAGCTATTAGCTTTCTTTTAAAGAAAGTACTCTCTTGCTTCACTTATATCTATTTGGAGAGTTGTTGAAATAAATTGATTGGTGTTTGGTTGGTACAGAAAATATTGCATGTGGTAATTGGTATAAGGAAAAAACTTGCATAATCTTGTAGATCACTAATTTGGATAACTTGATGCTTGTCAATTATTTTGAGTTAACAAGTAGACCATGATTAAATTTATGCATTACGTGAGTTAAGCCTATTAGTGAAGAACTACCGTAAAGTTTGTTGAAAATTTGGTTTGCATAGGTGGTATCTCTAAGGTCTAGATATTTTCTAATAAAAGAGTTTGGTTAACAAGGAAGACGGTATGAAGTCGTATAATGTTTGCAATATGTTTGTCATATAAAACTTGGTGTACGGTTGATATTCTTATTTGCTTACATAACCTTGCTACCCTAAACTCTGTACTGAGAGGGAATGCTTCTCGTGCATCCAAATCCTTGAGTCAAAATCCATGCCATTTGTGTCCACTATAACTACCTATATGTGGTATTTCCTTACCACTCCAAGTAAATTTTTCATGTGCTATCTTTAAATTATTCAAAATGTTATTATTCCCTTTTGTGTCAATGTTTACTAGCTCATGAGGAATTAATGTGGTTATTCTTTATTCTATTTGTCAAATGGACTTTTACACCTGGACTAGTGGCATATACATCCGCTTATCCAATAACTTGCAAAAAGAGCTGGCAACGGAGTGCCCAGTCCCAATTAATTACAACTTTAACCAATTAATTCTCTTCACACTTTTGCCCTGATTCATCAGTAAGCAATGACAAACAGTGAAATACCTGCGTGTGTAAACCATAGAGAAAGAGGGATGGTCTGCCTTGCTGGTAGAAATAACGTCCTTCATGGGAGCCGCTCTTAAAAGTCTGTTTGACAGATAGAATACTGTTCTCACCCGCTACCATTCGTTGACAATTAACAAACACCTCTCAAAACTAGATACTCCTCCATGGTATGTGATGGATGGAAGGCACCCGAGGATTCGGTTAGCCATGGCTTGTGTTAGCAAGGTTGGGAGGAGTGTCAAATATTTTATGCAATCTCTATATGTTTTTCAGAACCTAAAAGTTCTAGCACATGATTTAATCCCTTCTTTCCTCTGCAACGGGCCTTTCTTTTACTTTTGTGTTGAGTCAGTTTTCCTATTCTTTCTGTCTTCCACAAGCAAACACTAGTGTCAACCTTGTTATAACATTTGTTATATGCTACGTATTGGACTTGTTATACTATTTTGTGTTGACATTATCCATGAGATAAATATGTTGAAAGTTGAAGCAAATGCTGAAACTTAATTCTTCCTTTGTGTTGATTAAATACCTTCTATTAGAAACTACTGCTTTATGAGTTAACTCTTATACAAAACTGTTTGATGCTTGTCTCCAATGTACTATTCATGAAAAAGTTTAGCTTGTGTGATTCATTGTTTACTCATTATCTATTTGGTAGCAAACTATAGACCATTGACTTGGATCACTTCATCATTTACATGTGCCTTACAATATTATATGATCAAGATTATGATGGTAGCATGTCACCTCAAAAATTGTTTTGTTTTTATCGTTTACCTACTCGAGGACGAGCAGGAACTAAGCTTGGGGATGCTGATACGTCTCAAATGTATCTATAATTTTTTATGTTCCATGCATGTTTTATATCAAATGCCACATGTTTTGCATCTACTTTATGTCACTTTTATACATTTTTTGGGACTAACCTATTAACAAGATGCCGAAGTGCCAGTTCCTGTTTTCTGCTGTTTTTGTATTCCAGAAAAGCTAGTCTGGAAATATTCTCGGAATTGGACGAAATTTCACGGAGGGACCTATTTTACCATAACACACATGAAGGACCAAAGGAGCAACGGAGAGGAGCCACAGGGTCCCCACACGCCACTAGGGCGCGGCCAAGGGGCCAGGCGCGCCCTAGGGTGGTGTGGGCCCCATTGTCAGCCGCCGCCCTTTCGCCTACTTATTCCCCCCGATGCAAAAACCCTAAGTACCTGAGCCATTATCCACGAAAAGTTCCAGAGACGCCGCCGCCATCAACCCTAGCTCGGGAGGGTCCAGAACCTCTTCCCGGCACCCTGCCGGAGGGAATCGTCACCGGAGGCTTCTACATCGCCATGCCTGCCTCCGGAGTGATGCGTGAGTAGTTCATCCTTGGACTACGGGTTCATGCTAGATAGTGGGTTCATGCCTCCAGTAATCTGGGAGAGTGACAGCAACTTCTAAGATTGTTGATGTGCTGTTGCCACTAGGAGGAACCTAACAATGCTATGTCCACGGGTATATGTGTTTGTTTACATTACGCACTTTACTTAATGCGATTATCCGTTACTTGCAACTTAGTACCAACGGGGACTCGGATGACAACCTGACGGTGGATTCTTAGTCATAGACGCTGTTGGATAACGGTCTATGTATCTTGTCGTAATACCCAATTGAATATCATAGTAGTCATCATGCCATGTATATGCATTGTCATGCGCTCAATATTTGTCAATTACCCAGCTGTAATTTGTTCACCCAGCATGCTAGTTATCTTTTATGGAGAGACACCACTAGTGAACTGTGGACCCCGGTCCATTCTTTTACACTGATTAAACCACAAACTGCAAACAATGTTCTCTTTCATTTTCTGCAATTAAACATCATTTTCCACACCATACGTTTAATCATTTGTTTTCAGCAAGCCGGTGAGATTGACAACCTCACTGTTTCGTTGGGGCAAAGTAGTTTGATTGTGTTGTGTGCAGGTTCCACGTCAGCGTCAGAATCCCTGGTGTTGCGCCGCATCATATTTCGCCATTGACAACCTTCTGAAGTGCTACTGCTCCTACTGGTTCAATTAAACCTTGGTTTCATACTGAGGGAAAACTTGCCGCTGAACTGCATCATACCTTCCTCTTGGGGTCTCCCAACGAACGTGTGCTGCACGCCATCATTAGGTATGCTGCAACAAGGAATAGATCACTGTAGCGGGACTTTTTTTGTAATTCTTCTTTTTATTCTGGGCTGTGTGCATCCGTGGGGCCGCTAGGGCACGCGTTGTTGCAGAGGCTGGGTGATATTAATTAATATATGCTCTTTATCTAAAAAATCGTCATGATGGCTTTTCTATTAGGAGCCCTCTTGTTAATCTCTTGTATCCACCAATCTTTGACGGTTCTCAAATGTTGCCAATTACTTGGCACCACATCATGAAGCCCCAACCAAGCCATAGTAGAGGCCCAAACTCTAGTAGTGAATCGACATTTGAAGAGGAGATGGTCGGCCGTCTCTTGAACTTGATTGCATAGCTTGCAAAGGCCACAATTTTGCCATCCTCTCTTCTCAAGCCTATTCGCCGTCCACACCGATTTTGTAGAACCAACCAAGCAAAGATCTTGCATTTTGGAGGTGCCCATGGTCTCCAAATATAACAAGATATCTAATAATCATGAGGCTCACCGAGGTCAGTGATCAGTCGACCCGTGACCGCAACGCCGCTAGAAAAATCGTGTTGGTGTGTCAGACCGGTTGTCCTCTAGTTTTATTTTATGCAGGGGTCAGGCGTTTAATTCAACTAGCCAATTTAAAGTTTGACCCTATTTTTCTTAAAAAATTAACGAGGTATCTCTTTCTTATAGCCTAACACCGAGACATAGATTCGCGTGTCGGTTTTTGTACAAGAAAGTGATATGCAAATATTGCAGCCACTTGTTGAAGAATGGTGCTGCACGAATAACTGTTTGGCGTGCACGTGTGTGTCTTCCTACTCGCACTTGTATTAAAAAAAATACTCACAGTTACCTTGGAGAAATTAACGACGCAGGAGGACCTCCAGGAGAAGGTCGTCCGGGAGAATCAGATGCGGCGGCGGTGAGGCGGTGCTGCGACTGACGGCGAGGTCGTTCATTGGGTCTGAGGAACTGGGGAAGAAGGAAAAAAAAGTGTTCTAATATTGAAATCCACATTAACTATTTTCGGAAATATTTTAAGGACATGTCTTTGTTCGAAAAATAAAGAACTCGTGGCTTATTGAAAACTAGATGAATGTCTTGCCATGGCCTTTAAGTTTTTTATTATCTTGGAACATGTCCATGTGTAAACATAAAATGAAAGAAAATATTTAAGTACTCAGAAACCACGCAATGTTCCAAAAACGGTTCTATTTACATCTCGCATAATTCCACATCATATGCATAGAAAGCAAGATTTTTTGGGTGCAAGCTAATGATCTATGCAAATGTCACTCTCCAAATTCAAAATATTTTTGGAAACGACAGCGATTATAAGTAGGTACTCCACCGGCAGGTAGGTGGGCATGAAGATCAAGGGTCAGCCACCTCCCAAGATCAAGAGCATTGGCTATACAAACTGATCATAGAGGTCTTAGATTTTTTATATGTGTGCACAAATACTCCAAAGTATATATTGAAAAGATGAGGGGAGGGGAGGGAGGGGGGGGGGGGGGGGGGGGCAAGTGCCCCCCTCCATCAACAATATAGGTAAAGTAAATGAGTTTAGCACATAAAGAATATGAATCTTTAGGAAACTACATACATATAGAATAATAATTTAATAATAAATTACATGAGAAATAAATTGTTCAAAACTTGCTAATTAGTTGCTCCCAACAATTTTTTTTCTTCCGCGCAGGAGTGAGGAGAGGGCGGGCGACGTACCACCCGACGTACCATCACTACAGATTATTGCTTGAAAAATTAATACATACTCCCTCCATTTCAAAATATAAATCGTAATTCAACACATTTCAAAATTAGGTTGAACAATTAATACATACTCCCTCCATTCTAATAATAAGGTGCCCTCGTTTTACGTGTTTTTCTTTGACCAAAAATACTCTAAATATATGAAGATTATTGGTATAAAATTAGCATCATTAGAAAGTGTTTTTTAATATGAATCCAACGATACTAATTATGCAGAGTATAATCAAAAGATTTTTGCTCAATTTTTTTGATCAAAGTTCGTCTTGGAATGGTCGTGTGACTTATTCATAGAAACGGATGTAGTAAAAGATAGAAAAATGAGCCAAATGTCTCCAATATTGCGCTCGTTGATCTCTTTCTTTTGGTTCGCGACTCACTTTTTGATTTCGCCATCCATGAGGTCAGTCTCGTGCAACACGATCTCATTGATTCGTTTGTAATCTTCGTTAGTCTCAACTTCTCTTTTCAATCTAATGATCTTCAGCTTTCTCTCCTGGACATAGATTACGATACCACCAATCTAAGCTTTAGAGTTCAGGGTACAAACCCAAGATTCAACAGTTAGAAGCGGGGGTAGCCTGCGTACATCTTTTTGTAAAGCAATGAAAAAAGAGTCTTGATTTGTGTTTACAAGATACTTCATCAATAGCTTCGTAAGATTTTGCATCTAAAAAATAGGGGGTACATGGAAATACCGTATTGACTGACGGCTCATAAAGCACATCGTTTGAGTTTTTCGAGTTCTGAAATATCTTGCCAGCGTGGCTGCTGTCTTTCGCATGGTCGATGAACCGCGTGTCAGGTACTGATGAATCAATTAGGTGTATAACTGGGCATCAACAGTGAAGGAAGAGATTGTACTGAATCTAGGCAGAACAGAACAGTAGAAAACTGGAAGGAAAGAGAGGAAATTTTGAAGGTTTATACTCGTGCCGCCCATCCTCCCTCTCTCTCTGGTTTCATAGTTCCAGAAGAGCCACGAGTTGAAGTTAATAATTACATCTTCAGCCTAATTAGGCGCTAACAGTACTTAATAACAGATTACAACAGTAGTCGTTCTATCTGCATGAACAGATATGGTGTCGTTGTACCCGTTGGATAACTGAACCTTGTCGACGATTTCTGAAGAATAAAAGATGCGAATAACGGCGACCCTGACACTGCTCCATGCGGGGTATGCAGAAGCATCCTCAGTCAGCCAGATGAAGCTTTGCACTGAGGCATTGAAGGGCCTGGGTCCCCATGATGCTGGTGACGTGGTCCTTGGTGTGGCAGGGTCGTCGAAGAAGCATGGCGAGGTTGGTGTTGGAGTTGGCAGACCGTTGCCGTAGGCTACGACGTAGGTGGCGCCCTTGAGTCCGATGAGCGTTGAAGGTGGAAGGAAGTCATTGGTCCCGCCGAGTGTGTCAGGGTTAGAGACGGCGTGGGCGCCTGGGTGGATGGGTGTCGTCCCCGCTTTTGGTTGCCTGTCATTCGCCTGGCCAGTCGCCAGTCTAGTCTGAACTCTCTGAAGCAGATAGAGGAGAGGTCAGGCTGTTGCCAGTCTATAGAATGATACAGTTAATTCACAATTCACTAAAAACAATCAGTTGATTCACGAGTTTACTGCAGCAGAATTCAATGTATTGAATCTTTCATATATGAAGGAAAAACTGATACGTACCACCATCGATCCTCGAGCCCTGAACACAAAATTGGATATTAGAGTATACACTTGAAGAGTTTTTTCCTCCTTGGCGACTGAAGAAAAATAGGAACTGGGTCAAGGCAATGATTTCATGTTTTGTGCGTATTAGAAGAGGTCGACGAACCGCTCAGTGCGGGCACCAATGACGCCGGCAACGTGGTCTGAGGTCGTGCCAGGGTTGTCGAAGATGCACGGCGAGGCGGATGTCCCAGAGTTGGAAGATGAACTCGTCATGGATGGTGCTTGTACCAGCAATGGCCGTGCCCCATGGCAGGCAGCATGGCCCCTCGCGCAGGGAGGGGCGGCATGGTCGGGTGGGTGTGCCTTTAGCGTTCGGCAGACAAGCGGCTGCCAAGTTGTTGGGTACCGACATTTGCCGGCAAGTTACCACTCCACTCTAAAGTCGATACACGGGATGTCAGGCTGTTATCTGTCAATAGAATGATTCAGTATTTCAGTTCATTCATGTTATCTTTCAAAACACAGTTAGTTGGAACTGAAATGTACCGGCACCAATCATGTAGTCCTCGACATAGAATGGGATGCTACTTTGATGTAGAAGCCAGCTCAGTTTCCGGTTTCTAAAAAAAACATTAATCTAAGCTTCAGAGTATACGCTTGGAGAGCTGTTTCCTCCTCAGCATAGGAACCGGGTGAAGGCAATGATTTCATAATAAGAAAGGAAAATATATTTGGGTAGCAGTAAAGCACCTCATTTAAGCATGGTGGGTAACTGGGCATACCTAGCCGCATTCCCAGCGAATGTAGAGGGATGCAGATAGTGCCACAGAGCAGCAATGATACACACCATGGCTTCATTCATCTTTGGCTTCCCCAATAGGGAGCAAATTTAGAGAACCTGGACCTGAAAGAGTAAACCAAATGAGAAGCAAATGTATTATGCAACGCAAGTCCAGCAAGCCAGACCAGAGACCAACTGACCTTTGAGAATTGTGGCCAAGGCAGCTCCTTCAGAACAGGGAGATTATGTCCATATTACAAAGTTTGTAACCGCGACAATACCTTCAGAGCACGAAACAGATTACATAGGTAGCAGTCCAGTAGTAGTTACCACATCTGCGAATAATCTAAAACGGCCCGGATAGATTTACATACCAGTGAATGAAATGTTACCTTAGGCCCTGGATGGTTCATCGTAGAAGTGTCGTTTCTAGCCAATCCCCAATACTTAACGGCGTAAAACTTATATTTGGCTTACGCATTTCGTCGAGCACTTGTTATGCGCCACGCCGGCCGCCGGTCACCGTTAGCGTGTTGACGACGGCCTAGATGAGTGAGCTCGTGTAGCTGTCCAGCACAACAGTGAGCAGCGTGAAGGACGTGCACAGGCTCCCGGCGGCGTCCAGCCTCCTCGACGGCCCAATGGCACACGCCATGAGCAGCAGGCCGGGGATAAGCTCCTGAGGGCCGGCACGATCACCGAGCCGTAGATGAGCACCCACGCCAGCACGCAGGCCACCTCGAAGGACACCATTACGTCGAAGGACACCGAGCCGTAGATGAGCCGTGGATGGTGAACCACAGTCCACATGACATGCACGTCCATGGCGCTGCCCTGCTGCGCATACGCCGCGGACAGCCCAGCAACTGCATCAGGATCTTCAGGTCCTCCAGATCGGGGACGACTTGGCAGGATGGAGGATGAAGAGGACCAACTAGCAGAGACGCCCCGCCACCGCAACCAGCTACCTCCGCCAACCCACGCGGCCCCGTCGCGGGCTGCCTTCGCGCCGCTCGGAGCACTCCACCACCCAGGCGCCGCTTCGCCCTTCGCCTCCCGCACGACGGCCTCCACCTTCTGCCCGGTGAGGCACCTCGGCCTCCCGCGCGACGACACGCCACCTGGAACCACCACGAGCGCTATCTCGGCGAGGCCAAGTCCCCAGCGAGGAGCGTGCTTGATGGGGGCCTTCACAGGCGGCCACTTGATGAGATTCTGCACAAGTGGAATCCCGCAGATGTTACACTGAAACTGTTAAGCGTGGTCTAATATGAAACAAAACAAGAGCTAGCAAAACTTCTGTGTGGCATTAGTAGGCCTGATTAGAAAAAAAGGAAGCTGTACAGACTCATATGCGTAAACGACTAAACGCAAGAGCATGGGAATTGGCTATATATGTTATGCAATTAGAGTGAACAACCCACATGACTGATGCGGCTGCATCCAGTGTGAATGAAATCATGAATTAAGGAGCATTAGTTGGTTTTGCATGTACTAACCGGCGGATTGACTTGAACGAGTGTGATCCTCATGCAGTCAGCTGTATGATGCATAATGCATTGGCTAGGTATCCACTGCAGTTGAAACAAGTAGACTGTCAGATTTCAGACAGTAGGCATCACGTCAAACCAAAGAAAGCGGGATCAGAGATAGTTTTACGTACCAAATAGGTCAAAGAAATATGGGTCTTCTTGTAACTTGTTGGCTTGCTCCTCTAGCTCGGTACTGCAATTCACTACTTCTAGCATTTCCAGTGAAGTGGGGAGGCCCTCCTTGGGGGGCAGCGATTGGATTTTTCTACAAAAACGGATCCTTAATACCTTGAGAGAAGAAATGTGGTGTAACCCTTGAGGGAGGGACTGCAGAGCATCGCAGTACTGAAACGAGAGTTCTCGGAGGGAGGTGAGGAGCTGAAGCGCTTGCTCTTGCTCTTCCGTGAAGGATTCCACCAGGTCATCATAACTGAACATTAACGTGTGGAGGGTACCAGCAAGGTGGCTGCAAATGGGAGCAACGAGCACTGCGGAGATGCTGTCCACGATAACACTTTCCAATTGGAATGAACCAGCATGCATTAACTTGCTCCTTGCCACCTCTGACAGCACATCTGCTACTATAGAGGCACTACCAGTGTTGCGGATGAGCAATTCCTTGAGGTTAACTGTGATTAGAGGATTGAACCCATCCATTGTTAATTCTTCATTATCGGACAGATATAGATGTGTGAGACACGTGAGGTTTGAGAGCAGACCCATTGACTTCATGCCTGCATCTTTAAAAATATTAAGTGCCGTGAGGGAAGGAGGGAAAGGCATCACGGCCTGAGCTCCACCTATTTCTCCCATGACCCACCGAGAAAACAACTTCCGACAGTTCGCTACAATTAATGATTGGAGCATCCTGAGGTCACCCAGTCCTCCTCCAACCTCCAAAGGCAGAAGCTCCAGCTCAGTACAGCTCTGGATGCAAAGCTTGGAGAGAGCAGGGAAACACTTCAACACCTTTGAAAACAGTTCCCCTTGAATATGTAAATCCAGCAGGTCAAGCTCCTGAACTGAATGGAGGACAACATTGCCATCCAGTTCTTGAGGGAACAAGTCTTCGCATCTTCTTACATCTACACTTCTCAGGGATTTTAGCGTTTGGAGTTCTGACAATAAAATGTGTGATACATTACTAATCTTCAGATTCTGTACCCTATCCATATTGGGGAAGATCAAAGCCCCATTATATCCATCAATACTGAAATAATTTCCATAGTAGGACAGTTTTGACCCACTATTACTCACATTCATAGATGTTAGTGTGGAAGTGTGGGGCATGGGGGGAAACTGAGGCAGCTTAGGGCAATCATCAATGTCAAGAGTAGATAGCTTGGTAAAACGGACAGGGCACTCCAGGAAGGGAAACGAGCAGAGCAAGGGGCATTTCTTGCATGTGATGCTTTCAAGCCTTGCAAACAAATGGCTATTAGGTTCCCCAACCCACTCCACAAGTTCTGACATATCCTCAAACCAAATTGTCTTCAAGTGCATGAAACTTCTCTCTGTAACACCACCAAAGCCAGGCCCGAAAACACGCATTCCAACATTCCGAAAGCTGAGTTGGATCAGGTGAGGTAGCTGCTCAAAAGGTGGAAGAGTATCCCAAGATAAACCCTCAAGATGGAGAGACTCCAACCTTTTTGTGCTAATGTCACCACACAACCAACTAGGACCAGCTGCAACACCAGGATTTACAATGCAAAGAGCTCTAATATTCGGGTGTGGTTGAAGACCATTAAGAACATCATCATCGACAGCCATGTGCTCAGTACCCCAAACTAATCTTAACTCTTTCATATTTCTTTTACTCTTCATATTGGCAGTGCTAGATTCTTCCATGGATGTCACCATTTCAAGATTGCATATAGTGAGTTCTCCTCCAAGCTGACTCAGTTCCCCGAGCTCTCTCAGCTCGAATCCAATACTCTCTTTCCTAACATAGAACTCTTTTAGTTCCTGTAAGCACAACATCTTACCAACCTCGGGAATGTTTGAATGGAGTTCTTTGGAAGAATATATATGGCATAAATTCACAAGACGGCTAAAGCCTTGAGGAATTTTTTTACTACCACACCAATGTTCTAGGTCTAAGAATTTCATGTGGTAAAATCTAGATAATGTGCTAGGTAAAGTCATCTCTAAGTTGAGAGATGAACTAATTTTAAGGTATTGGAGGTGGATAAGACTTGAAAAGTTTTTTGGCAAAGATCCTTGAGTGTTCATTGCTATAAATAGAACTCTAAGACCCTTAATACATGCAAATGCTTCTTTGAAAATATTAGCTATTCTTGCATTATGACGCCAAAGATCATTAAAGTACGCAAATTTTCAATGTCTATCCTACCGTTCAATTTACCCATTTCTTCGCTAAAATTACCCATTTCTTCGCTAAAATTTTCATCATATGTATCTTCTATAGTGATTGATAAGTGTCGAATAGAGCGTGGTATGCTATCGGTAGTAAAACTTAAACTACTTACATTAACACATTCTTGTGATGAAACATTTCCAGATAGTTCATGTAGTAAATCATGCATCACATAGAATTGACCAGAACTATCGCCACCCTCCATGAGAAACCCATTGCCCAGTAGTTCTTCTAAGTAACTATTATTGTTTTGGAAACTAGAGTCGACGAGACCTACTGCAATCCAGAAGCGAGTAATTTCTATATTATAGAACTTATAATCTTCAGGAAAGAGAGCACAATATGAAAAACATTTTTTCAAACGGTACGGAAGGTAATGGTAACTAATTTTCAGAGATGGCATAATATCGTCTTCACTTTTTGTATTTTGCCACTCATTCTTTTCAAGAACTTCCATCCAATATTCTCGAGAAAGGTTTTTCCTCAACAACCGACCAACTGTATTTGCTGCCAATGGTGAACCCTTTAGTTTCTTTGCAATATCTCTTGCGACATCAGTTAACTCACTTTCATAATGCTTGGGTTTTATATGGCCAAATATGCATGCTTCAAAGAACGCGAAGAAGTCATCAGGCTCCAAGCCATGCAGTTCTACAGGGTCAGCTGTGGTCACCATATGTGCTATAGCTGGAAATCGAGTGGTGACAAGAACCATGCTGCCCTTGGTTTCCCCCTTTGTGAATGGAGCTAATAGGTTTTTCCATTCACCCTCACTGTTGCATTTCCATATATCATCCAGGACAATTAAAAACCTTTTAGACTTCAATCTCAGTGCAATGGATTTTTGAAGCTGATCTAAATTTGATGTTTCTGTTGTAGTGTTGTTCTCTTCATTTTCAGTTGCAGGTATGCAGCTAAGGATCTGCCGAGAGAGCTTAATCACATCAAAATCAGTTGAAACACACACCCATACTCTGACAATGAACTGTGCCTCAATTCTTTCATCATTATACAAGTGTTGAGTGAAAGTTGTCTTTCCTATACCCCAGGACCAACAAAAGGCAGAACAGAAAGGGTTTCAGTTTGGTATGTGTCGTTGGTGAGGGCATTTACAATTTGCTCAAACATGACCCTTCTCCCATACAATTTATCTTGGGCAACGGTTGATCCCGTGGGAGGCCTCTTAACGGTAACCAGGGTGCCACTATTTGGGATTTTGTTAAGCAAGTCAGAGACAGGATCACATAGGTCGTGTATGCTCTCTATCACTAACTTGATTTTGTTGGACATGGCAACTCTGTCAAATGTCAACTTCCCACTACCACTATCAGGCTTTGATGTATCGGTGATGACAGTAGAAGCAGAAGCAGAAGCAGAATCATCATCTTGTGTACGTGAGCAAGAAAAGCATGGAAGCCAGTTACCGATGGTGTGGCGAGCAGCATGGCGACCATGGAGGGCCTGACCACGGAGACCATCTCCCAGATCCGGGGTGGCCTTTTGGGTGCCGTCCAACTGGTCTTGGATCATGAAGTAGTGAAGCTCGTCCAGCGCGTCCTCGGCCTCATCAGCCTTCTTGCTCAGGTCCTCCAGCAAGCTCTGCAGGCCAGGGTTGCTGCTAACATCCCTCTCCTGGGCCGCGTGCAGCAACCCTTGCATGTACTTTAGCTTGGTTTTGATCTGCACGGAGTTGAGGCCGAGCTCGGAGCTGGCCACATATGCGGCCACCAAGTCCTCGGACAGCTTGTCCAGCACCTTGCCGACGAGCCAGCTCGCCGCGCCGATGGCCGACTCCATCTCCTCCAACGGTGACGATGGTCCCGGGCACCGGAGTGACTGGTGTTTGGTGTGGTGGGCGTGGGGGCATATGGGGTGCACTAGATGGATCAGGTGTACTAGTGCACTAGCCGATCTGGGCCGTCGGATCTAAAACGGACGGCCCGGATCGAATTTCAAAAACAGTTCGAAATTTGAAAACTTATCAAAAAATTCCGAAAAAAATCATGCACATGCCTGACCATGGTACGAACCGCCGTGATTTTTTTCGCACCGAAATGTCACCGTATGCGCCCTGGGTAAAAATGACAAATTTCTGACAGAAAATTCAAATTTTGGGATCTCAAATTCTGTCAGAAATTTGTCATTTTTTCCCAGGGCGCATACGGTGACATTTCGGTGCGAAAAAAATCACAGCGGTGCGTACCATGGTCAGGCATGTGCATGATTTTTGTCGGAATATTTTGATGAGTTTTCAAATTTTGAATTTTTTGCCCAGATCGGCTAGTGCACTAGTACACCTGATCCATCTAGTGCACCCCATATGCCCCCGGTGGGCGTACTGCAGAGAACAGCACGCGGGGTAGAAAAGTTAGTGATGTTGGTGCATCTCTTGGAAGAGGCCTTGGTGTCTCGTTTTATAACCTTATTGGTGTGGGGGTATTCCAGGCAAAGATAGTTGATGACTCATCAACTATTCGAAACGGCATTGTTGACATGGGGAGCGAGCTGGACACTCTGTAAACTAACAGCAGCTCACATGGGGAGCGAGCTCACGTGGGGACACTGGGCATAGTTTACAGAGGGATCCAAGAAGACGCTCTGTAAACTAAGAGCAGCTCACATGGGGAGCGAGCTGGAGCCTGGGCTGAAGGAGGCATCCAAGAAGACGCTCCTCCAAATTAAGAGCAGCTCACATGGGGAAAATGCACTGATTAGCTTTTGCTGTGCATGACCACCGACGAGTCTTTTCCTGTGCATGTCGCTGCTCACCGATTCCTTTTAAAAGAAGAGGCAGCGCGCAGGTCCACACACTCCTCATTTCAGTCTCACTCGTACCCGCTGCTCACACGTGAAACATGGGAAGCGATGGACCCATGGCTAGGCGATGACTTAGCAAGTCTCGATCGATGCTGTACCAACGGTTGCTTTGGTTGTGCACTCCAGATATTTCTTTCACACACAGGCTTATCAAAACGGAATAGTTCAGTTCAGCGCAAATGCGCTATGCAACATTACTGAAGGCACAAATGGAGCACTAAAGACCAAAGAAATGTCATATTCGCAACAATTGCTCTCCAAAGTATGGCGATTTTTTTTCCAGTCACCGCTACAGTTGGTTAACGCCTACCAATCTCGAGGAAATCCCGTGATTAATTCAGTATGTTTTGCAAGTTAATATCACATTTGGCAACTGCAAGTAGTACAAGTTTGTTGACCGCCAAATTGAGCGTTTGACATTTACGGCATCAACAGGCAAAATGACTAAAGAATCTGCATGAGTAAGTTGTTTCTGCAGTCATGGCAACACAGAACCTAGGTACCAACACGACCCCCCACGGGCCGAATTTCATGACCTCACGATAACGAACACAGAACCTAGGTGCCTGCATGGCAAGCAATCGCATCAGCAGAACTGATCTTGGCTACTCGTAAGGGGAAGAAGTCAGAGCAAACAACATCTGCAAGTTCAAACAGTAATAGAAAAACAGTTTGTATGAGCTAAAGGGAGCAATCAAACAATCAATAGGCTGCCAGAAGTGGGCACTACCAAGCTTACCTGTCATGTGTGGTGGTACAATTACATAAGATAGTGGTATATCACCTAAATACAAGGGTTGTGAGAAATCGAAGAAGCGTTTCATTTCTATTTTATACTTTTGGCGTAGGATGATTACTAGCACGGCCTGATTCATCAAACCCATGACACCACATTTTGAGGACTGAAATCTAGCGGGCACTGTTTTCTCAAACGCAGACTTAGCTCATGATCGATGCACTACATAGCAAATGCATTTTCGAGAAAAGATATATAACTCATACATGATAAACTGTACCAAGGTAGCAAGCACATAAGCACAATAAAGTGTGCAGGTCCAGGAGGAAGTGGCTCACAGCTCCAAGAGAAAAAACGACTTAGTCTGGGACATATAGTCATCTAACGCTAGAGGTAGATAAATAAAAGGACATGTTAGGATAAAATAAAGGCCTTGTTAGAAGCTCTACTATTTCTCTGTCCTCCCAGCCCCAGGGCATAAGCTGCCCATGTGCAACTAGATTTTCTACACAAAGTTGATATGCTACAATATATTATAAATACAGTGACACAACCCGCTGCTTGCAAAATGACAAACCTCTAGGCCAGAGGACACAAAGGCTGCTACCCTCCAATTGACAGTGTGCGACCACTCAACTTAATCATTAGAACCGTCACGAAAGAAAGAAAAAAAACTGTTAAATGTACATCATTCATTATCGCAAGTCTTCTCTTTTGCACTCTTTGATGATCCTATAAATGGTGTCACCACGTCGAGTTACTCCGATGTAGTGTGTATTCCCACGAGGCCACGATAATTCAAAGGTGCATGTGCATCAAGGAATTACCACCCGACTAGAGCAAATGAACGGTCCTGGGACATCAATAACTTCAAAATATACTAAGAAATCTCAAAAAGATTTACACATGTATTGTTCGAATTATTTCTATGGGTGATGCTTTTTTATATAGAAAAAAAAATCTCCCATGCGGATTTGTGGGTGAGATTTCCTCAGTTATGCGACCGTTCACCATATCCAGTAGATGCTTTGTAATGATTATCAAATAATCAATATGTCATCCACCAACAGAGGTTTAATAAATCGTATCATGAAGCCAAACAAAAGGTGGATCTACTTTCGCTTGCTCAGTATAATCGTTAGCTACCCTATTAGCTTCATGGAGGATAAGAAGTTACCTTGACGAATTCATGAGCTTTGTAATAACATTCATCTAAGATGGCTGCAGCTGTGACGGTTGAAACTCCTCATGCTTGCATGGTATGGATGACACCCTGGTTATCCAAAATGACAATGATCCGAAATCAATAAACTGTTGATTAAGCACTGGACGAACACATAATTGTCTATATTTAAATTAACGCAAATACATAATTGTCTTATTTTTAAAGACAAATGCATAATATACTTTATAGCATGTAAATAATCCAGCAAGGAACAAGTCGTTGGATGTGTGCAGCAGAACTGAGCAGCATGACTGTCATTATTTTGCTCCAAATGTCGTCTTCCTGTTGATCAAGTTAACTTCAGTTGGAATAGTCAGCCAAAATTTGCAGTTTATCCTTTTAGATAGAGAAATGCGTACTCTATTGGCTATAGCCGACTGATTCCATACACTTTCCTTATTTTGCAAACCTATGTTCATATCAAACTAGATTGCTTTTTCTGAGACTAACGTCATTGTTTTTGATTGGCACATAAATATAATGGCCAATTTACAAATCTAATACTAGGTCAGACATTAATGTATTCGTTTTTTCAAATCAAAATTAATATGCCCCAGCTGACCAAATTAATGATTCCAACCCTCTGAGATTGCAAGCTACCAGTTCATTGGCGATTGAGAGTGTAAGTGTAGGCTCACCATTTCGAATGAGAAGTTGAAACAGGGGTATTCTGACCTTGTTGATTTTAAAAAATGTGTAGGCTTCAACCAGCCAATCTGTGATGGTTACTTCTCCTCCCCGCTACAATCAACACCAGATTACTTGGTCAACTCGTTCCCTGAGGACAATAGAAAAATAAATGACGCGACAATGGAAAAAAAATATAACATAAACAAACCATTGACAAAACCAAGAGGCTGAATTCTTCCTCCAGCAGTAAGCATCAATAGTGATGTTAAATTACAGATTAAGGGAACAGCTCCAAGAAATAATTAGACTTAGGCAAACACCCAATCAAGGCCAAAGTCTCTTTGCGTGTAATCGTACGCTGGTATAGGGATATCACAAGTGGCAGTTAAATAGCACCCATGGAGACATATAGTATACCTATATCTCATCAGTATTATATCTCAACATGGATTTAGTTATATACAGAGACAACCCTACTTCACAATGATTTAACCCGGTCCAGCTAATGTGTTGTTTGCTTGCATGTAACATGACAAACTGGCATCCAGCCATGGCAGGAAAATCGTCACTCATGTTAATCTCCATAGCAATGTTCCTCCCAGCAGTGGCAACACTTGCCGGAGCCTCTTCTGGACACTCCATGTCGCGGCCAGGTTGCCCCAACAAGTGCGGCGACGTACCCATCCCATACCCCTTCGGCATTGGCGTGCACTGTGCTGCGAGCAACTACTTCAACCTGACCTGCGACAGCACGATAGATCCACCACGGCCAATGATTGGGGAACCCGGAGAACAAGATGAGATTGTTGACATCTCACTGGAGCACGGCGAGATGCGCATATTCAGCCCTGTCAGCTACATCTGCTTCAACTCAAGCAACAACGCCTTCTGGTCCACCATATGGTACGATCTGCATAGCTCTCCCTTCCTCCCCTCACCGTCGCGTAACCGCTTCACAGTCATCAGCTGCAACACCCTGGGGCTCATTAGCGGCTACAAAGAAAACGCGGGCCATTACGAGGCTGGCTGCTACTCCTACTGCGAGGGCATCAACAGCACGTCGGAAGGCGCGTCATGTGCTGGGATGGGATGCTGCGAGGCTGCCATCCCCAATAATCTTATCTCCTTGGAGATCGTGTTTGAGATGAACCAGAGCAAAGTATGGCGCTTCAACCCTTGCTTCTACGCCATGGTAGCGGAGGTTGGATGGTACAACTTCAGCAAGCAGGACCTCGACGGCACACTTGGGTTCATCAATGGTCAAGCCAACAAGGGTGCCCGCACTGTTGCTGACTGGGTCATCAGGAATGGCTCCTGCCCAGAGAAGGGGAAAGACAAACCTAAAGACTATGCTTGCGCCAGTGCAAACAGCTTTTGCACAGTCGCAAACAATGGTCCAGGATACTTGTGCAAGTGCTCCGAAGGATATGAGGTTAATCCTTATCTTCTGAACGGCTGTCAAGGTTAATTGTTCACTCAAATTTAACTTGTGCAGATTTTCGTGGATAATGCTCTGAAAACTGATAGAAATCTAAACCATATACTAGTGTTAGTTCAACCAGATACACTCTCTGGAATTTATATGGAGACTCACCAATAGGTGGCTTTCGAATTTCATTTTGTATATCAATACCAAAAGAAGTCCTAAAAGTTTTGCATGTTCCGCAACCAAAAGTTTTGAGAGCTAAGTACAAGTTAATATACCAATGACAACTGTTGATACATGATGTAATATTTGTTTAAAAGAAGTTATGAACAGCAAAGTCGCAGCATTACATAGTGAAATGACTAGTTGGTTCCATTAGTTGCTGAATCTTCCTTTACTTCACATGTAATAATGAAAGCATAAGCAATATAGTGAATTCGTGTTTAGTTTGACTCTTCTGAGTGTATGTTTCCATTATTTCGTCAGACAGAGACGAGTGTGCATTGCGTAAGGAGGATCCCAACAATGAGGATTTGTATCCATGCAGAAAAGGGGTCTGTCTCAACACACCGGGAAGGTACTTGTGCAAATGTAAAGGAGGAACACGACCTGATGGTTCAAATTTTGGATGCCAAACTCGGTATTCAGCATCTGAGAAATTGGTTATTGGTAAGCATCATTTATTAACTATTTCATAGTTTCATCTACATTAAGATGTGTAGTGTAATAACAAGCACTCGTGTAATAGTAACAAAAATATTAACTTCAAACAATACTTAGAACCGAAAGAAAAACAGTAAAGTCTGAATTTGTATTAGAAACTTACTAGCATCAGTGTTAATAACAATAAAAAAATTGTGCAGGACTCAGTGCTTCTGCAACTGTGGTGATGGCCTCCGCATGCTTGTTGCTCATGCAATTTCAAAGAAAAAGGCACAAGAGGGATAAAGACAGGGGCGGACCCAGACAATATTTTGAGAGGGGGCAAATGATTTGACTGGGGGCATTTCTTATATAACTTCTCGAAATTTGAAGAATTTTCTCTAAAAATTGAACAAATACTATTGAAGTTTCAATATTTGAGTGGGGGCCAAGGCCCCCACAAGCTTGTACCTGGGTCCGCCCTTGGATAAAGATGAGTATTTCAAACAAAATGGCGGTCTCCAGTTATATGATGAGATGAGGTCAAGGCAGGTGGACACAATTCGCATACTTACAGAGAAAGAGATAAAGAGAGCCACTGACAACTACAATGAAGATCGAGTTATTGGATGTGGTGGTCAGGGGATGGTCTACAGAGGAACTTTAGATGATCAAAAAGAGGTAGCAATAAAGAAGTCCAAGGTAATCAACGATGATTGCAGGGAAGAATTTGTTAATGAGATAATAATCTTGTCACAAATCAACCACCGGAACATTGTGAGGTTAATAGGCTGTTGTCTGGATGTAGATGTCCCAATGTTGGTCTACGAGTTTGCCTCCCGTGGTACATTATCTGAACTTATTCACAGTACTGGCCGTAGAAGATCACCAATCCCATTGAATCTTCGCCTGAAGATGGCTACACAATCAGCAGAAGCTCTATCTTACTTACATTCATCGACATTCCGAACAATCTTGCATGGGGATGTCAAATCTGCAAACATTTTGTTGGATGATCAGCTCAACGCAAAGGTTGCAGATTTCGGAGCATCAACACTGAAGTCCATGGATGAAAGTGAATTCATCATGTTTGTACACGGCACACTTAGCTACCTTGACCCCGAAAGTTTCATCAGCCATTGTCTCACCGACAAAAGTGATGTATACAGCTTCGGAGTGGTTCTTCTGGAGCTAATGACGAGAAAGAGGGCTATATACAAGAGCAACTTCAATGAAAAGCAATCATTGTCTTACAGTTTTCCCTTGAAGTTTCACCAGAAGAAGCACCAGACTATGTTGGACCCTGAAATTATAGAAGATGTAAGTATGGGGGTGGTCGAGAAGATGGCCGAACTCGCAGTGCACTGCCTTAGCCCAAGGGGAGATGACAGGCCAACTATGAAGGAAGTTGCGGAGAGGCTACATATGATGAGGAAACTCCATCTTGAAGCGACTGGTGCTCATGAAAATAACAGCTTTGTAGAAAACTACGGAGGACCATCTTCGTTCATTGTCCCTTTCGACGAGATAACGCGTGGAACCATCGGTATGTCCGAACTAGTTGAAGATCTTGCAAGATGATGCTTGTGATTCCGTGTGCACGGTTAAATATTTGGTTTGTGGTACGCAATACCAATCCCACCCAGTGTTGTGTGTTGTAATAAGTAAAACCGGAGCAATGATCCTAATGTCCGTATGACGTGCCGGATAAATCGCTGCATACGCCATTTTGGGTATGCATCATGTACATAATAAGTGTGAAATTTGATCCTGGGTATCGAGCTGTTGGTTTGGCCATTTAATTTGTTCGTTCTGACCATGTGTATTGTTCCCATTCTGAACTCTGAAGTCTGAAGATACTTTTTTACACTGAAAAAGTACTAGTATTCAGTTATGAAATGATTCCAATGGTTCCACAATTGAATCGAAATTTACCTGTGCCGGGATGGAATTGAGCGACTATTCTTCTAGCGGCTCGAATCCGCTCCGCCTATCCAATCGTAGGCCCGCGGCGAGCAGACTCGCCGGCGTCGCGACGAACTTGTCCAAATTCACCAGCTCCGTCGCCTACCACCCATCAGCGCTCGGCGCCGCGCCGCGCCGCACGGAGCCCTCCCTTCCGGTACGCGCCGGGGTTCGCCCAGGGAGCCAGAGCGCCGGCAGCCCGCGGCGGCGTACCGGAGAAGCCGCGCCGCCCGCGCGCGTGATTACGCTGCTGAAGCCTCCCGCCATGCCTACCCAGCTTCGCACTTCCCCGTCAGTCCGTCCGTCCGTCCGTTCGACACCTCGGCACGGCGGTGGGGTCGGAGGCTGGCCGGAGCGGCGACTTGGGACTGACAGACACTCGCTCGCTGGAGCAGCGGAGGGAAAGCAGGAAACGCCAGCCGTATCTTGACTTCGAAAGCGTATACAGCTTACCGCTTTCGTCCTTGCTTTATTCTAATTCTTTTTTAAAAGTTTTTGCTAAATTTGTTTAACAAAAATGGATCATCCGTACTGGACACTTCCAAATAAGTACACAAAGAGCGGCAAAAGGAAAACCTTAGCCATCACCTTGAGATCACTAGTTCCTCTCCATCATCTTCATATGTCACTCCGGCATCGGACATGGATCCTCTGACTTAGCAATTCCTGCCATTGGGTCACTTACACGTGGGACCCACCTGCCAGCCACCCAAAGTCAGGTAACTGCAGGGTTAAGCACGTTAGAGGACATCAGTTGTCCGGCACCATGTGGCAGACCGACAGAGGGAGGGGATTCTAGTCTCTCAGTGCGAAGTAAAATCTTGATGGTTAGATTGTGGTGTTGTGACCATAACGCTCAAGCAGTTATGTTAGTGTTGTCTTGGATAAAAACCCTCTAGCTCTGATCTCATCTCGTTGGAGCTGGATTTGGAGTTGCAGATGAGTTTCACTACCATTGTCCATGGATGACGGTTGTTTGTTGGCGTGGATCCATGGTCATCATCGATGGAAACATATTCTTCTTCAGCATCCCTTCTTTCTAACCTTTCCGAGCATGGTTTGGTCTTGCCATATCGGTGTAGCATGTCTACCTAAATAGCGGTGGTGCCCCGTCACTTCGTGCAATTACCAATGTTCGTTGTATATAGATGGTCCACTACTATGGCGATACAATCATACAACGAGGTTTAGTTTTCTACTAGTGGTTTTTACATGTACTTCAGTGGCTGAGTCTATCGATGTTGAACATCGTAGGCAAGAGCTATGTGGGCGAGACAATGATGAGTTCCGCTTTGAATTTTGGTGTAGCTAGTTTTGGTTGTCACTACGGCACCATGGGGCACATGGAGGGGATCCTAGTCTCTTAGCTGGTGCAAAGTAAAATCTTAGATGGTTACCTTGTGGTGCCGTGACCATATTGTTGAAGCGGTTATGTTGATATTGTGTTGAATAAAAATCCTCCAGCTCAGATCTCATCTCGTTGGAGCTGGATCTAGAGCTGCCAATGAGCTCACTGCCATTGTCCATGGATGATGGTTGTTTGTTGGTGTGGATCCATGATCATCAACGACGGAAACATATTCTTCTTCAACATCCCTTTCTTTCTAGCCTTTGCGAGCATGTTTTGGTCTTGCCATATCGGTGTAGCATGTCTACCTGAATAGCGGTGGTGCCCCGTCACTTGGTGCAATTACCAATGTCCGTTGTATATAAATGGTCCACTACTATGGCGATACAATCATACAACGAGGTTTAGTTTTCTACTAGTGGTTTTTACATGTACTTTAGTGGCTAAGTCTATTGATGTCCTACATCATCGGCAAGAGCTATGTGGACAAGACAATGATGAGTTCCGCACAGAATTTCGGTCTAGTCTTGGTCGTGATCTTATCTGCATCAAGGGCGATGCATGTGGCATAGCCATAGCAGCAAGTAAATTTTGAAATATTTAAAACCAATATGTAAAAAAATCATAAAATATATATAGCACATGATGTCCATTTTTTTTTTTTTGACAAACATGAAGTCCATTGTTTGACATAAATAAAATGTACATGTTCTCTTTTAGTCTCTGGTCCCTCGAGTAAATACCCTTTTTTTTTCAAGGGAAACGAGAGACATTACTGACGGCCAGCGAGAGGGCGTGAAAGCAAGCCCAGCCCAAGAGTCGCTACTGGCTCTAATATAGTCCCAAGAATGGCCTCACGGGCTGCGCCTCTCACGCTCGCTAAACAGCCCATCCAACTAATCAAATGCTGACATGCGGCGGAGAAGAAACCCGGTCGGCGACCTGCGCTCGGCAGCACCAATGTACGACTACGCCTCGCCGGCGGCGAAGTTCCGGCTGCCGGTGTGCTTTTCTGGGCGTTGTGCACGCGCCCAGGTAGGCCACGTTGGCGTACGCGATCGTGCTCCAGGTTATCTGCATTGTTTTTGCACGCGCCCGTGCACGCTCACGCTGCAGCCTGCAGCCTGTACCAGTACAACTGAATGTTATGTACTGTCTGAAGATCTTGAGAGGGCGTTTCTTTGGGCCGGAAAAGACAAGACTACCGGAAGCAAATGCAAAGTTAGTTGGGTAAAGGTTTGCCGTCCTAAAGAATTTGGGGGTCTTGGCGTCCTTGACACCGACAAATTCGCGAGAGCCCTTAGATACGATGGCCTTGGCTTGAGTGGAAAGACAAAGACAAAATTTGGAGGGGCCTTGGCAACCCTTGCACCGAATTGGATATGGACCTCTTCTATTGCGCCACTAAAATCGTTGTGGGTGATGGAGAGTTCACACCGTTTTGGGAGGCGCCTTGGCTCAACGGTTTGAAACCAAAGAGCATTGCCCCTCTCATTTTTGCGGCCTCTAGCTCAAAAAAGTGGTGCATCAAGAAAGCCTTGGACAACAACTCTTGGGTTAACAAGATCAAGATGGATGAGAATTTCTCCTTGGGGCATGTCGCCCAATTTGTGGACCTTTGGATGCTCCTTCAAGATTTTTCTCTCGTCGAAGATAGGGAGGACGAAATCTCTTGGACTCTCACTTCCAACGGTCAATATTCGGCGGCTTCGGCTTACAAAGCTCAATTCTTTGGCTCCACCTCCACCAACATGATGCGCTTGATTTGGAAGCCTTGGGCACCTCCAAAAATCAAATCCTTTGCTTGGCTTGCCCTCCAAAATAGGCTTTGGACGGCGGACCGATTGGAGAAACGTGGGTGGCCGAATTGGGGACTTGCCCTCTTTGCAAGAGAACTACGGAGACGTCAAGCACCTCCTTATGATGGCCGCTACACCATGCGCCTTTGGGGCCTTCTCAAGGCTTGGCTCGGTCTTCACTACCTCGACACCCATCATTGGCACTCTCTCACGCTCGAGGAGTGGTGGCTTCAAAAGTCGAACAATTCTACCCCCAACCGCAAGGCCATGGCGTCCCTTGTTTTGCTCGCCTTTCGGAAATTTGGAATGAGAGAAATGCGCGTGTTTTTCGCAATAAGCATGCGCCTCCAACGGTAGTCTTAGAGAACATTAAACGGGAGGCCTATTTGGGCTACCGCGGGTGCAAAATGTTTGAGATCTTTCTTACCGCAGAGTAGTGGCCTTTTATAAACCATAACTTTTAATTTCCTTGTATGACTCCTTCTTAGTTAATAGAATAGATGGGGCAAAACTTTTGCCCCCCTTTCTATGAAGATCTGCTCCGCTGGCCATGTCCCAGCTGCTTTTCCTCTTCACCAACCAGGCTAGCTGCTCCAGCGAGAGTGCGAGACAGTACGTGCTTGGCATACAGAATCTCATCTCCGATACAACTACCAACAACATCCAACACGTGGAATCCAGCCAGTCAGCACGCACGCTGATGACCTCTTCGTATATATAATCCGTACACGGGGAGCAGGTGACCCTATAATATGTGCTTACAGTACTTGACAACCACACGCACGGCCCACGTATTTTTTTTGCTCTAATAATAAAGTATAAACCGCGAGCCCGCAATCTTGTAATTAAGAAGAGAATGCAGGCTCCCAAAATCTTTCAGAAGAATGCAAGCTAGCTCAGCTGGTTGCTAACGAGAAACAGATTAATCACTGGCAAGCCAAGCTAGCTAACCAGTTAATCATGTTCATTATCAATATATGAATATGTGCTCCAAGAATTCAAGTGGCCTAGAGGCTACAATCAGTTTGATTTGTTTTCTAGCTGCCGGAGTGGGGAAAGGAGAGTAGGATTATCTTCTACGTATCCGTTGTGTCTTAGCACAAGAGCCAAGTATAGATACATCCACATTGTAACGAATGGAAGTCATCTAATTTTGGAACGGGGAGTATTTCTGAACGGATGGATTAACCTTTTGAAAGAATTGAACCGTTCACATGGTCGACGGACACTAATCATGTCCGTTGCTAGGTCTACGATTTTGGATTAAATAAGTGAACTATTAATTCTAGATAGTCGAAAGTAATCGGACAACAATGTGGCACAAATATTCCTCATCAACCACATGCATGTACCGATCTTTAAACGGTTTTTCGAGTTTTACCAAACTTGGATCAATAATGTTGCAATGGGATCATCAGAACCGGTTTAATTAGGTCACATTATGGATGAAGACTTCATCATTCATGTCCCATGATCTATATATGGTACTCCGTACACTTTTGCACGTTGTGAGCACATGCGCTGACTGTACGGATTTCACTTCATGTTCATTCAGCTGGAGATCGATCAACTATATACTCCTCCGTTCCAAATTAATTGACATCCATTTGTCCAAATGTGGACGTATATATACTTGTAACATGTCTAGATACATCCACATGTGGGCAAATATAAGTCAATTAATTTGGAACGGAGGGAGTATCAATTAGTCGCTGGCAAGCTAATCAAAACAAAACGAAAAGAAATTAACATAGTGGTTTTTTTTTAGGGAGAACATTGTTACACTTCACAGATCACTCCACAACACTCACAGCACTAGATTACACAGATTTAGGTAGCTAGTTTTAGAGATATAGGTAGCAGCAGGAGGTTGGGGATCAGAGAAAGAGATAGGGGAACAGAGGAGTTTGGGGAGGAAGAAGCAGCCTTTCCTTTCATCATGATCCAACTGGATGCCCTCCTGGTTGCCTCACGGAGTGTATAAGTATCTGAGCTAGCTCCTGATGGGTCGATTGGGCCGAGCGCGTCATCACCAGCCCATGTGAATGACTTACTTCAGGTACACACCCCAGGGTCATAACAAACATAGTAGTCCTTCCCCAGTAGAAATTAGAAATCCGGTAACAAGTTGCTGCATGCATGCAAGTTTCGGTGTAGGCAGCTAAATAGTTTCATTACGTAAGCGCTCCAATAGGAATGTCGTGTCTGTTTTTTTTTTAGTGGCAAATGTCGTGTCTGTTTTTTTTTAGTGGCAAATGTCGTGTCTGTTTTTTTTTTAGTGGCAAATGTCGTGTCTGTTGCGCATGCGTTCGCACTGGACCTGTTCCGGCCCTCGATCCACCAGCAAGCCGGCTCGGCCTGCCAAGGTCAAATTAACCCAACACATCAGAAGTCCTTTAAAAAAAACTGAAGTAGACTTTTTATCGTTTTCAAGTCCTGTAGTATCTTTCCCAAGAAAAAATCCTGTAGAATAAAATTGAACATTATCCACCAGAGAAGAGGTCGACCAAGAAAGCAACACGGGATAAGAACATAAAATTGAAAAAAAAATTGCTTTTTATATTGATATATAAGAAGCAAACATGATACTACGACTGAAGTCAAAAGAAAAAGTCAAACAGGTCAGGACCTACTAAACGAGAGAAAAATATCCCCACGAGGATGCAGATCATAGGACAAGAACATAAAAGATAATTAAGATACGCGATGTGCTTGCTGGATCCATCTCAAGGCCGGCTAGCCAAGCCAATGGATGGATCATGGATAGATCGGTGTGGCTTTGATGCCTGCGCTGCACAGCACTTTTGGCTGGATCATAAAGAAAGGTCGACGTCGTCTTTTACACATGCTGCAGCCAGCCTGCTTTTGGATTTTGGCATCCTCCTCGTCAGATCTCGCCCAAGCCAGGCATAAAGCGACCTGCAGCTTACTTTGTTGTGCCTGCAAGGCTGGCGTAAATGCAACATCTTTTCGTTTAAACAAAAAGATAGATCGAGCTCTGACCGGTTATTTGGAGAGAAAAGAAGAATGGATCTGTACTTGTGTTGTAGAGCAAGTGTGGAAACCTGAAAGAGCATAGGGGGATAATGCACTACTAATAGTGCTAAATCAAGCGCTATGCATGGCGATCCAAGTACAGAGTACGTAATAGTAGCCACACACTCCGTGATGATCAAACTTTAAGTCCCACGGAATCAATTGAGTGCTTTGCGAGAAAACGATAGATCATGGATAGCGTCGAGGCACTAGCAGCTAGCTAGGGCGGCCAGCCGGTGTGAACTAGCGCAGAAACATCTCCGTATTCATACGGGTATATATCAGGGAGCAGAGTGTGGAATACCCTGTGAAGGGAGTTTGTACGTAGTACTCCCTCCGCTGAAAATACACCTACGGTCATTCTCTAATCACTTTATTCACGCACAAACACTCGAGATGCATGTCCCGTTTGTTTCCAACAAATAGTGCGTATAATTACCTCTCACATTATATTGTCGGCTCGGTAAGATCGAGAAACCCTGGCGATCTTTATTTCTCACGCACGCCATGGCTAGCTAGAGCCTAGCTAAGCTAGCACGCGCAACGAGAGGCCAAAAATCCGGAGCCCGGTCGAGAGGGCAAAGAGGTCGTCGCATGCATGCATCCATGATCCATCCATACATGTACTCGCCACCTTGCAGTAGGGTCACGGCATTCCGGTACAACTTTTTACCGTTGGTGACATGTTGACACGGACCGATACATGCACTAGTTAAGTTCTTGCCGGAAAATGCAGACATGCAGGCAAGCAAGCAAGTGCACTACTAAAAAGAGTGGTTGATCATACTTGATCTTATTTTGGCCTCGTACGCAGGCATGCCTAAGTTGAGTTTGTGGATGCTTTGCGATAATGACAAGCGAGGGTCGTCCAGCAGCAATCAAGTGCTGAAATTTGACTTGCCATCGATCGGTTGCCACACACATTCGAACGCAGAACATAGCCGACCAAACGAGATGACCCACAATGTATTTAGATAACTTGTCTACGTAGTTTCGTTTCCTCTAGTTCTATCCTTGATCGTGACGCGGTTTTTAATCCATTTAATATAGCCCTTCTTTAGATCGCGCAAAGCAAACTGGGAAACACAAGAGCAGGAAAACACACATATAACCCGACATGTTTGTAAACACAAAACGTGTGATTATGAAGCACGGAAAAACTGTACAAACAGCCCTTCAGATGGAATTCAGGTTTGCATGCATGTCCTGAATACCTTAATTCAGGTTTAAAATAAGGGTGAGTATATATAGTTCAAATTCTATAAAATTAAAGCATAGTAAACCAGTACACATGAATTTGTTTGGCACCATTCTTTTGATCCGAACCATATGCACATGAAAAGGTCATCAATACTTAATTTTTACATAAATAGCCTTGTACTCAGGACATGTGCCTTGTGTGGCAAGTAGTTGCAGGGACAGCACAGTACTAGTAGTACGATCAGAGTACCAGTACATTCATGTAATTAATTAAAGATGATCCGCAGTTATGGATTCTACAACTACCTAGTGATATCAGGTCCCGTTTTCGCATCCCTAGATATCACCAGGATGCAGCTAGCTAAGTGCAATTGAAGGCCACAGGAAACGCTGCCGCTTGCACAAAATAGTCATGCCGAATGGACATCCCATGCTGATTAAAATCACTTACTCCTAGTTTTTCCATTACCTACGAATACCACATGCCTACTCAGTTCAAGTAGCACAATAATTATGGATGCATAATAGTGCCAAAGACTACTCATAGTGGGGAGTATCATACACTAGTATCATGCATATGATACTAGTCTATATTACTACCTCCATAGTGAGTAGTAACATATGTGTGGTATCATATAATCATGAATTTATTAACCTATAGACTCAACTTGCCTCAAAATCCGTTATGTTACGGTATCTACCTATGATACCACCATCGTCTCTCTCTTCTTTAATTTCATGCCACATCATCATTTGTGCTTATGTGGCACTTATGTTACTACATATATTACTCCCACTATGGGTAGTCTTACTACTAGTGCTACATGTGCCTTGTGTGTGGGCAATTAATTGCTAAGCTTGTACGCAATAGTTAAGAAACCCATCTGGCCAATCTTCAGTTAAAATTCTCACATTGATTAGTATAAGTTGTTGCACGTACATACATCTATTTAAGCATGAACACTGACACACGATGGAACAATTGAACGAATCTGTGGGGGTTGGTAGTTAGTTAACCAACACGAAACGAAAGATCATCGTAATCGTGGGCCCAATCGATGAGATTAATCAATTAAGCAGCGATCCGATCACCACCAACACCTACCACCTTTTGGCCAATCCGGTCTCTAGCATTACGTTCGAACTTTTAAGTATGCACATGACACTGGCGTTGATTTAATATTCAGCTTTCAAGTAAGGTCGGACCAACTAACATAAAAATGATGTGTCCTTTGCTGGCCCCACATATTTAGATTGGATTGGATCAGCCGTAAAACAATTAAGCAAAGACGTATCAAACCAAGGGTCGGCAATGGATAAAAGATGGTTTCTCAATTACAGGGATGTGTATGTCTAGTGGATCAAGTTAGTTCTTGATGCATGGCATAGTTCAACAAACTTCCACCCAATCTCGATTAAATTCTCATTGTTAATTGATTAAGTAGTTACAAGTACACAACTTTACGAGCATGAATATTAATACACGATAGTACAACCAAACAAATCGGAGCAACGGGTTAACACCAACACGAAACAATCATCATAATCAAGGGCTCCAATGACATTAATTAAGCAGCTATGGATTGATAATTCGCAAGAAACGATGTACTCCCTCCGTCCTCGAATAAGTGTACATTTATCTTTTGTAGTAAGTCAAAAAAATTGAGCAACTTTATAGAAAAGAGTATTAATATATATGAAATCAAGTTGCTATATTTTGAAACTTCACTTCAAGACAAATCTAGTGATACCAATTTAGTGCCATAAATGTTGGTACATTTCCTTAAAAAAATAGTCAAACTTTAAAAATATTGACTTACCACAAAAGGTAGAAATACACTTGTTCGCGAACGGAGGGAGTACCACTTGTAAATCATTAGTCATATGTGATGCTTGTCCCCAATTGATGGTAACCCTGTACTACATTAGTAATAAAATTAAGCTCTTTCTCCCCTCTAAAAACTAAAAAATATATTTATAAATGATAGTATCAGTCCATGACTATGAACAAGCAATTGAGCATAAATTAACTTGCAAACAATTATTAGGCAACCTTCTGCCCAATATCGAAAAACTTGTGTTTATATCACACATACGTCTTGAGAAATCATGAACATTAAACCACTATGGGAGCAAATTGCATTGCTGGTTAAGCAACATGAAATGAGATGATCAACAGAATCAATGCCCCAGACATATCAAATAAACCAATTTATCAGCGACACATCGATTTGAAACCTCACCATCAAGCTTTTGGAGCCAGACACCAACGACCACCACCTCCACTCATCGTCAATAGTACGTGATGTTTGTCTTATATTATGGACTCCGACATTTTTGTTCTGTGTTTGTTGTTTGATCCCAACGTTTAAGTAAGGTTATACCAAGCGATACAAATAAGTCACCATCTCTAGAAGGTCTTTTTTTTTCTTCGCAGGCTTATCGGCAATAAGATAGTAGGTGGATTTGCCTCCTTCGTCGTTAAGGCAAGATCATAGCTCGGAAATATGTACAATTCAGTATCGTTTTGTTGTATATACTAGTTGACAGATAAGTCCCATCGGTTCATGCATTGGATTAATCGTTTGACTAGGTTTGGTCTCTTGCATATCGCTGGTCAATAGGACTTGCCTGCTACGACTTGCATGGGAAGGCCTCACACGCGTTATTTTTCTATACCAATCATTTTGCCTCGGTCTACTACGTTCTGTTGCAAGACTATTTGGCCCTTTGGGGCAAAACTTACAGCAACTACAGGATTTAAAATGTACCCAAATTATGAGTGAGTAGAAAAATATACAGTAAATCATGAAGAACACTGTGTTTTTTCAGATCTGAAAAAGAATACGGACAGTGAGAGCATATTGCGCTGCACAGTGTCTTTGATCCGATCGAGCTGCTGGCAAGTTCCCAACAGTACATACACCATGCATTGTTCGTACCGTTTTTACCTGGTTAATTGCATTACTTTTTACCTTTAAAACAAAAATAAGTTTTGTACTCTAATTGACGTCTTAGTAATTCTTTTGACGTCTTCAAACTTGAAAATAAGAAGGCCGGCGCTGCAATGAATGCATAACACGGCAAATGCAGCCAAGCTATATCAGCTGGACATCATATATACCTTTGCTAATTTGCTCGTGACATTTCCAAGGCTTCCTTCCATTTTAAAACAAAACGTTGTTTGCTGTCGTACATGATATATTCTCAGAAGAGGTCGATCGAGCTAGAAAAGCAGGCCAGTATAATAATATGAGATAAGATGAGACGTGTGGACGTTCGGATCCATCTCAAGGGTAAGGATGGCAAGGGGTAGGGTATGGGGCGGGTAGAGCAATACCATACCCATACCCGTGTAGTCAATGGATAGAAAATTCTACCCATACCCGTACCCGCGGGTATAAAACTTTACCCGTATCTATACCGACGGGTACCCATATCCATTGGGTACCCAACGGGTAGATTAAATAGTACACAAGTTATTCATAAATTTACATTCATCGATAGGACATTTCACAAGAGGAAAACATTTAACTCAGTGAGTACATGACAATTATCTCAACTCAAATTAACAATTGATGACAATTTTTACATAGGTTCACAAGCTCACAAGAATAAAAGTTGAAACTGCACAAGTAAGGTCTACATGTTAGCACAAACGGGTAGGGTTGGATATACCCATGGGTATAAGGCTATACCCGTGCCCTACCCGCGGTACCCGCGGGTACCCGTACCCATGGTTAAAGTGCCATCCTTACTCAAGGGGCCGGCCGGTCAGTGGTTTTGTTCGATTCCAGCATGCTCTGCGCTGCGCTGCACGACACATCGCCTCCTAAACAAAGGTTGATCTCACCGGAAATTAAAATTGGCTCCGATATGCTACTGATAGAATAAAAAATACTCCCTCCGTCACAAAATAAGTGTCTAAGATTTGCCAAAAAAATGGATGTACCTAGACATGAAACAAGTTTAGATACATCCACTTTTGGACAAATCTGAGACACTTATTTTGGAACGGAGGGAGTAGTAAACGTTTCAAAAGCTTCTGAAAATTTTGGAGACGAATATATACACATGTTCTAAATACGTGCCAAATTTCGGGGCGAAAAAACTTCTGGGCTGTTATGTACAAAAAGGACAAATCAGTGACCGAAATGAGATTTTTACAAATATTTTTCATAGCACTAATTTTGTTATTTTTATACAGCGCACCACATATGTAATTTTATTACGAAACTTAGCACGTATTTAGAATACACGTATATGTTCGTCACAAAAAAATATTCAGAATTTGCTGAAATGTTTACTATTTTTAAAAATATATATTCTACCAGGAGCATATGAACTTGGGAGTCAAAACGCCCAAGCCAAGCATAAAAAGAGGTCAGCTTACTTTTTTGTACCTGCAAGGCTTTGCTAGTGCTTCCTAGCTTTGTACATGCTGCTGTATTAATTCAGGAACACAAGTGTCAGCAGATAACCAGTATTAAGGTAAGGCTTACTTTGGCAGCGAAGTGTTTTTAAAATTAAAGTTTTGGATGACCACATTATTTCTATGCCTAGCGAACCAATAGTACAGTATTAGTCAAACTCTTTTTTTCATATACTTCAAAAATAGTGCATTTTTATAAATGGTGAAGTACATAAAACTACCGTTTTAGCTAAATTCAAACGCCTCAAAGTATTTAATATTTCAGATTTTTGAGACTTGAAATATTCTTGCAATTCTTCAGAATTATGGAGCTCCCAAACGGGGCCTAAATGAGGAAAGGCAGCATAGAGCGTACAAATGGTTCCTAGATTACAGGGATCTTATTTGAAAAAAAATGAAAATGGCATTTGAAATTTAGAAGAAAAAAAACTAGATGTAGACAATGATAAACTCTACTAGTGTGTAAAAAACCAATCAGAGTTCTTTTGTATTTTAGTCTGAGCAAAAAAAAAAAGTGTGGATCTGGGGGCGATGAACAACGTCAAAATTTGAAACTTTGTTATTTTTGTGTAGTCTAGAATATAACTGATTTTGAATTGAGATTTTGCACGTGTAGAGTTCAACAATATCTACGCCTAGCATTAATGTTTCTGTAAACTTACAAATGCCGATTTAAAAGAAAACAGCATCCCTATATTGTAAATAGTTGAAGCCTGAAAAAACAGAGGGGTTAGTAGAGTCCTTTGAAGCTGGTGAAAGCAGATGACGATCAAAGTGGTGTGCGGTAGCCAAGCCACACACTCGGTGCTCAACCTTTCTCATGGAATCTTGGGTACAAG
The DNA here is from genome assembly GCA_947311845.1 of Poa pratensis. NCBI lineage: Eukaryota > Viridiplantae > Streptophyta > Magnoliopsida > Poales > Poaceae > Poa > Poa pratensis. Next base: position 113,875,146 of record CAMZMU010000117.1, read on the forward strand.
TTCATGTCAGGCCGGTGTGGACTTGCGCAAGAAACACCACGGCATTCATACGGGGATCGATCGAGGGAGCAGAGTACGTGTGAACGGAGCTCGCGCAAGCAGAATAGCAAGCACACACAACAAAAGGCCAAAATCCCAAGGTCAAAAAGGTCGTCGATCGTCCCATCGACTCACAGGTCACAGCCACATACGGGTATCTTTTTTACTAAATGGCCTTAATCAGACATTAGGTTAATTGTGGCCCTTCAGAAAACTTCTACTCAAGTATGGCCCTTTTATGAAACGTCACATGGAATGGCTTGTTTCTGGCCCAAAAACGTCACCCACCTGGTGTTTCTCGAGTTGGACCGTCACGGAGTCCACTAACGGTTCCGTCTGACGGCGTAGTTAACGGCGATGTTTTCTTATGTTATTAAAGATCGTGGCCTATACAAAACGGCTGTGTCCTCTAGCGTAGCTGGTACTGCTGAGTGCTTCCCTTTCGAAGGTTGTGGGTTCGATATGGAGTCGGCTTAGACTACGTACGATATGCATGCATGCTTTTCAAGACCATTTAGCCTGTGCGCGGCTATTAATTAGCAATAATACGCGGAGGTAAGCGCTTCATCTAATTCTCGTTATGTGATTAATTACCGCTAATTAATGCTTCATCTAACTATCAAGCGATTGTCTTCATCTATTAATCGCTAATCTAATTACTGCTATTCTGTTTAATTACCGTTAATTAACGCTTCATCTGTTTAATTACCGATAATTAACGCTTCATCTAACTATAGAATGATTTTTAGATCTAATTATCGCTAATCCAATTACTGGTATTCCATTTAATTACCGCTAATTAACGCTTCACTAACCATCGAATGATTATTTTCATGTAATTATCGCTAATCTAATTAGCGCTATTCTATTTATCGTGTGTGACGTTAATTAACGATAATGCGTGGAGGTAAGTGCTTCATCTAATTCTCGTTATGTGGTTGACTACCGCCAATTAACGCTTCATCTTATTATAGAGTGATTATTTTCATCTAAATATCACAAATTATTAACGCTTTATCTAACTATCAAATGATTTTTATCTAATTATCGCTAATCTAATTACCGCTATTCCATTTAATTACCACTAATTAACGCTTCATCTAACTATCGAATGATTATTTTCATCTAATTATCGCTAATCTAATTAGCGCTATTCTATTTATCCTGTGCGCGGTGTTAATTAATGATAATGCGTGGAGGTAAGCGCTTCATCTAACTCTCGTTATGTGGTTGATTACTGCTAATTAACGCTTCATCTTTATTATAGAGTGATTATTTTCATCTAAACATCGCTAATCCAATAAGTAAAATAAATGCGAATCTAATTAGCGCTAATTATTATCAGCGGACGATAACCCGCTCTATCCGATCCTGGTTAAAGAAAAAATGTTGAGGTGTAAAGAAAAAAGGTGTTGAGGTGAGGGATCGAACCGATGACCTCGCACTCACAAAACAGACTGCTGAAGCGACCAAGTGAGACAATGATAACATGCGTTAACAGAGGAGTTCGGCCCCTAATAACATAAGAAAGCGTCGCCGTTAACTGGGCCGTCAGATGGAACCGTTAGTGGACTCCGAGAAACGCCTAGGCAGGTGACGGCCCAACTCGAGAAACGCCAGGTTGGGAGACGTTTTTGGGCCAGACACAAGCCATTTCAAGTGACGTTTTGTAAAAGGGCAGCGAAAGTTTTCTGAAGGGCCATGATTAGCCTAATGTCTTCATAAGGGCCATTTAGTAAAAAAGATACCCGCGCCGTTGAAAATTAAAAAAAAAAAGGCTCGAAGCATTCTCTGGACTATGCATATTCTACATATGTTTCTTAGTAAAAAAAACAATAAAACAAAAGTGTCCAGCTTGTGCATCAGATATTTGTGGACAAGGTGACACAAGCGCACCGAGGAGGAGATGTAGTCGAATATATACGAATTCACATTTACAAATTTGATTTTATTTTGAAACTCAAAAAATACGAGTACTATTAAAAAAAATCAAAACCTTGATCACTGGTCCCAGTCGTTATTTATGGCGAGAGAGATGTGTAGCGTCATAGCGTGTACTCATGGTACTTTGCTGGCGGTGCACCGCACAGGTGACAAGAGGACAAGGTAAGCGCGCGGGGACTGAGGATACGACTCGGCCATTTCTGCAGCAGCTCAAGGTGCCGGTGGCCAACGCCCAAGGTGCCGGTGGCCAACGCCGACGCGGTCGAGGTGCTCGCGGCTATCTCCGCCGCCATTGCCTCGCGGCGGCCGACGCGGCGTTGAAGCAGTCGTCGGCGTTCCGGGACTATCAGGGGAGGCCGTCATCGAGGACGCTTCCGGCACGATGGGACCGTCCTGGCCGCGACTTCATCACTCCGGCGCCGCTGCACTACTTGCGCAACCACAGCGCCGTGCCGCGCGGCGACTGGTCCACGTCGACCGTGGACGTGACCGGCCTCGTGAAGCGGCGGTGCGGCATGATGGGCGCGAAGAAGGCAGCAGTGCCTCAAGCCCGCCGCCGTGCTCTGGAGCTGGCCGGTGCCGCGCCCGACGACGTGGTGGACGACGCCGACGGCAGCTGTGGCTGTGCGAAGATGGGCGCGAAGAAGCAAGCGACGGCAGCTGTGGCTAAGGAGATGGAGAGGCCCTTTCTTCGCCGCGCCGGATGAGAGCAGCAACAGCGCCGTCAGTCACGCGGTTCTCCGTCGGGCGGGTCGCGGAGGTCTTGACGAAATGCAGGACGGCGTCGCCAGCAACGAACTCGTCGCCCACTTTGACGGTGAGGTGGCCCGTGAACGGCATCCATGGGCGCGACACCCTTCGTGTGTCCTGGCGGGTCACCGGCGGCGGCGGCGCAAGACGCGACTACAGCGCGGCGGCGGCGGCGGCGGAACCCTACAATGGCGCTGCCCGTGATCCGTTGGGGGTCGCCGGAGCCGCAGCTTTCATCAGAGGAGTAGTTACTGTCGTTCAACTCCGGGTCCGGCCTCGGGTTCTCGTCCGGCGACGTGGGAGACGAGAACGAGCTGCTGTCGCAGGACAATGTGCACACTAGTCCGCGGCGGCGGCCACGCCGTTCGGGTAGGACATGCCGTCGTGGAGCATGTCGAGCTGGGCAGGTGAACTGCTCCGGCGAGTTACTGCTAGTTGTAAGACTTTGACGACGACGGCGAGATGCTCGGGTAGGATCCCAGCGGCAGATGGCGACGGCGCAAGATTTAGGTGTCAGGGACTGAGCATGTGTACGCCGTAGGCGTGGTTCTGTAGTCTGTATTTTTTTTACAGGCACGATGCTGTAGCATGTACGTGTAGTTATGGACCGTAACCACGGGTCAGCCCCCATGGGTTCAACCCATACGATTTCACTCCAAACCGCACCACTCCAGTCCTCTTTTGCCCTGAATCCGCACCGCACCGCACCATTCTTTTCATCAAACCATTTAAGCCCAATCCACATGAAACCAGAGAAAGACCCGCACCGAAAAACCCATTTAGGACCGCACCATTCCCAGGCTGAAGCCTGAAGAGGATACGACTCGGCCATTTCTGCAGCAGCTACGGAGAAAAGATCAACTTTACTAGTACTTGCGCGTAGCTAGGAACAATGTCGGTCTCTTGGTTCTGTTTCACCTCACCTTTTTTTTTGCGCATCCAAACCTCCGTATATTCATCTCGAAACCACGTACCCAGTACATAGAACACGAACAGAAAAAGCACAAAACGAAGAGGATGAAGATCCAGAGCTAGAACCGAGAACGGCGGCAACACCGTCGACGAAGAAGACGAAGACCGGCGACCACCTTCTTTCCAGAGCCTGGGCGTACTTTGCGCCCTTGAAAGACGCCGCCGTGAGCCTCCGCCGCGCCGGGCGGAACTTGGGTCGCTGAACGAGCGGGGCAGACGTCCCCCGGCTCTACCTCGCCGCTTTGCCGCAGCCGTCACCATCGTCGACGCAGACGGCAGCCACCGAGCCTGTCCAGCTCCGGGATCCACCCGCCAGATCCGCCGCCAGCGCGAATCCGGCAGGAAGACGAAGAACACGAGCGCCGCGCCGGGCCCCGTGCTCCCGCAAGTCGTGCGCGGGGACGCCGCACCCGAAGGAGCCGCCTCGCCGGAGGAACCCACGCCGACACCAAACACCGCACCAGCCGCCCCTCCTCCTGAGCGCCGCCGGCGACCACCCCCCCTACCCTACCTATATACAGACCGGGGCTGGGGATCCACCACCCACCCGCCGCCGAAGCGGCCGGCGGTGGAGGCGAATCCCGCAGCCCGGCGGCCGCACGGGTGGATCTGGCGGGGTCGCTTCCAAAAATCGCCTCCTCTCCCTGAACAGTGGCGAAGAGAGGAGTGCGCGTATCTTCCTTAATTTGCTGTTTCACCTCACCTGGACATGCATCTATAGCTGGCACTAGCAGGAATGTATCGTGGGGGGACACAATCAACTGGTACAGTACTACACAAGTCTGTACTACTCCCTCCGATTTCACAATATAAAATGTTTTAGGTTTTGTCCACATTCACATGTACATAAATGTATGTAGACATATTTTAGTTTGTATATTCACTTATTTTGGTGTGCATGTGTACAACATGTGTAACACATAAAACATCTTATATTTAGGAACGGAGGGAGTACTTCAAAGAACGTAGACAACAATGTGTATATATTCCGAGGCTCGGGCTCAGCACAAATGAGAAATTTAAAAATTCTAAAAAATTCTTGTTTTAAAAGAAAGAAGTTTGAAAAAAATTGTACTGTTCGCCACACCTAGATCCGTATTATTTTCATTTTTTGTCAACCTAGAATATGAGGTATTTCGTTTTTCTCTTCTATATTGGTAAGATAATGACTGACTAGGTCCACTTTTTTTTCGAAAATAATTGAGAGTTTAAAACCGCTATTTGGAACCTTTTCGGAAAAAACGAGCTGAATGGCCGCTCTTGTTCCTTTCGCAAGTTGATCCATGGCTAGCTGGTCTGGTCTTCTCATGGCAGCGTGCACACATATGCCATCCCGAAGCCGCGTTTTGCACGGATGGCGGCGACGGTGACAGAAGGTGCATTTGCATATACTTATTCCATTCTAGATTGGATGACTTCCATTTGTCAAGATATGGATGTATTCATACATGTTACACGTATAGATAAATCCACATGTTGACAAATAAAAGTTATCTAATTTGAAACGGAGGGAGTACTGTTTTTTTCTAGTGCTGTAGTAAATGTCACTGTGTAGTTTGCCGACACAGTATGGACAGTAGTTTCAGATGTTACTGAAGTGCCGATAACTAATATGAATTCTGCTTGTTCCTTGTGAAATTTGAGACGAGATTCCTCTATCGTTGTCGTCACCTCTGCCACTTTATGGCGCTTATGGAACTTTCGTAACTCTATGTGTCATATGGACGGAGCCAGGATTAGCTTAAGGAGGGGCCAAATAAACACTAAGGGTCTGTTTGGAAGCTCCGTAATTTTGAAGTATCAGGAGAATACTTCGGTTTTGTAAAATAATAAAGTATGAAATACTTCAAGGCGTTTGGGTCAACGAAAAACTGTGTTTTAGAAACTGAAGTATTCCCCAAAACTTCAGTTTTTTTGACGTATTGAAAACTTCAGTCCCGACCTCTTTTTTCCGAAATGGAGAAACACAACTCTCGTCTCCTCCCCCACCTCCCCCACGTAAAACGCATCTGCTCTGTCCTGCCGCCGCCGCCGTCGTCTATGTCGCGTGCGGCCAGGTCCTCTTCATCGGGGATGGAGAAAGCAAGCTCACACGGAAAGGAAGGTTCGTTCTCTTCAAATTTGATTTCCGTTCATCGCTTGTGCAGATCTTATTTCGTAGATGAGTTTTGCTTGTCCTCGCTGCCGATCGCTCCACCATCTGAGCAAGACCCTCCGGCTGTTCGTTCTCTTTAAAACTTTGCTGCCAAACTAGGCCAAACTATTTGGAGGGGCCCTGTAGTTAATTTCTTACAAATTTAGAGATCAAAACACACATTACATAGGGGGTTTTCGCAAAACTTTCCAGCATAGAGGTGTGGGTGGGGGGAGGGGGGGCAATGGCCCCTGCCCGCATTCCCTGAAAATGATCAAGCTGCTTGTGCGTTGGCGTCCGCTCTGCAAGTCGACATCACTGCTAGACCGTGGTACCGGGAAGCTCCAGCGCACGCGTGGGGAACTGCTCAGAATCATTGGACCCGAAGCTCCTCTCCCCGTCGCTGATTGACGCTGAGCGTCGCCGCCACCTCACCATCTACACCAAGTGGGCGGTTTCGCCGTGAATGTGTTCATGGCTAGGCTTCGCTTCACATTTCGTACTGTAATAAATGTAGTAGTCAAAAACTTAACTCCATCCTTCGAGCTGATGCTTTGGACCTGGTCTTGTACTTTGTTGGAACATTACCCTATTGCGTGGTGTCATTCAATGAAATGGAATAAGGGGACCCCTATTTTCTAGAAAGAAATGCCACCTCCGTTAACTGACATCGGACCTCTAAGTTCTTTTGAAGTGAAACTATATACACAGAGTTTGACATGGATCCTAAAAAAACACTCCGTATTTAAGATCTGTAATATAGAATCAATGTTGACACTTTTTAAAAAACTTGGTTGAACTTTTGAAAAAAATGTTATATACCTTCTTTTGAGTAATGGAGAGAGTAAATTGGCCTTAATCGTCGAGAGCCTAATGAGATGCATGAGTATATCGATCGGATCCCGTTTTACTCCGAATGGAAGTAGGAGCAAGTACATTGTAGCTGTCCTTTTGTGGAAAGCAGCTTTCTAATATTCCTCACGCATTTCAAAGGGTGCATGCCAAACAGTCAAACAGACTCGTCGTTACTACTCCCTCCGTTCCATAAGTCAATTAAAATGGAACGGAGGGAGTAGTATAGTAGGGCAGTAAGCTTATACGTATTCAGTTGGTTCCGAGATGACTATCAACGCGCCCACTTTTCGAGCATGATGCATGTACACGTCGGTCAGTGGCTGACCTTTTTTTTTTTGCGAAGATCACTACAAGAAATATGTCAACTAGTGACTCACAAATTTGGTCACTAAAAGGTCATAATTTTTCATCTATGACCTTTTTGTGACCAAAATCTGAAGGTCACATACGGAGCGTCTCAAACGGTCATATGTGACATTTTTTTCGAATTGGTCATAACCATCTATGACCAAATTTTATGGTCATAACTCTTATGACCAATTTTTTTGGTCACCGCTGTCTGGCATAGCCACGTCAGATCCTACGTGGCCAATCCTACGTGGCATGATTGTGACCAAATCAGAAGGTCATAGAACAGATTCAGCCCAGTCCAGTTCGGTGTTTTATATGGGCCAAGCCCAACAATTGAACCAAGTTTTTTCTGTTAATTACGGTCAGCTACATGGGCTAATCCAATATTTTAGACTTTTATTTCTGGGCCTTGGGCTTTCTGGCCAACAATTCATATTTTCTTTATATTCAAAAAAGGGCCCACTGGTCAGATGGGTCCTAGATGTCAGGGTCATATTCCAGATTTTTATTTTCCAGTAAATAAATAACCAAAATTTAATTAGAACAGACAGAGAACACACGTAATACATCAAATAATTGCAATAATCAGTTTGTGACATCATATTACACAGGTAAAATGGCAGAATCAGTCTGTTACATCATATAACACACACAGTGGCAATTACAAGTATAACAAGCTGAGTAACAGATAATCACTAGATACTCCAGGTGTCTTCAAACTTAGTTCTGGGTGATCTGCAATACCATGGTATCGGATCAAATCAGGCTGCAGCTCACTCTTCCCATTCCCCAGCGTCCAAATCTTGTTCTTGCTGATCTGCAACACAAATCACCGCCACGTTAATACACAAAACTTGGCATGATAACCAAAATGCTTCATTTTTAAGCTAGCATGCGACATAGTTTAGGAGTTCTCAAAGCAAACATGAACTCAGTTGTTGAGGATGACATTCAGATCTAGAAGCCATCCACCCTAACAGAATTTTCATGCATATGTTCAGTTACTTGAGTTTAGCTAACCTACATGAGCACTGCAAGTCAAATTGGCATCATAACAAGTACAAAGATCGACAGTAAGAAATAACAGGACTGGAACCCTAAGAGGCAAAATAAGAAGTAGCATGGTACAGAATACAAGTATCTAAACTGTGATAAATGTCCACATGAACTAGGATTGGCCCTACACACAGAGCACCTGAGGGTTTAGCAGATCAAGTCAAGATGAATCTAGAACAACTGGATCAAGTGAATCACCGTCTAGATACAAGATGCTGCGAAAAGACACAAAAAATGCGTTTTCATTATTCATCTTATCAAATAGAGGAAAAATATATCTGTACAAAGGAAAGAAAAATAATAAAGTAAAGATCTTAGCTCAGCTGGTAGTTCTATACAATTTCACTGCATGTCCACTAGCTACAAGTGTTCGTGCTATAACACTATGTTCATGTACATAGAAAGCAGTAGGGTTTATTCTAAGAAAGATATTCAAGGGAGAGCTAAAATAGTAGTGTTATGAACAGAGATCATCCAGCCAATTCTAAAAATCATGGTACTGATAGGTACCAGATATATATCAAGCCATCCTTATTCTAAGTAACATCAAAACACAAATCAGAGGAGGTTATACCCAGTACACAAGCCAAATACTAGTAATTCATAAAAATCACAGCAGATCAACAAAGCATTATTGTTATCTACAAACACAAATCAGAGGAGGTTATACCCAGTACCACAGCCAAATACTAGTAATTCATGCAAATCACAGCAGATCAACAAAGCATTATTGTTATCTACAAACTCAATGACAAATTAATGAATGTCACTTTACTATAAAATAACAATACATGTAGTTCAATTGTTGCTTACACAGTTTACAAGCGCAAGTGCATAGGCAAAGCAACAGTATAAAAAGATAGAAAGCATTTTACATAGACCAAGCAGTGGTTACCAGACAGAATAGCATCATAGACTCCTACGCCAACATAAAATTATTCAGACCATAGCCTATCAACCAAGTATCAATGGAACAGAGCAGGATAAGACCAAAGACTTGTCTAATCAGAGAAGGTAGCAGCATAGCGATTGCTACATGGTTTACTTGACGTTACAAATGTGCTACTGTGGCCAGGTTGATGTGTTCCAGCACACGAGTAAAGCATTATGGATCCTTTGGGTCTGCGAGAACAAAGGTTGGGGTCAGTAAGCATCATACGATAGAAATAAATAAGCACCGGTACAGCAGTTGAAACCACTATGCACTAATACTAGAAAACTCATGATGCAATCATAATTATTACTTAAGGACTTGCATTTTCAAATTGATCTTACATCCGAAACTTTGTAGTGTTTGTGTTTCAACTAATAGGAATTCCAGGATACAGAACTCAGGCATCTCGGTAAATTATCAGTAACGTAAGTTTGTCCCAAGCTAGCTGAAATGCAAACATGCTCATTTACTGCACTAGTCCTACACAAAGGTATCAGATTTAGTTCCATGCAAATAGTTAAGAGATGGGACAAATTCTTCTAATTTCACCTATTATGAAGACGCGTGTCAATCAAAGACCAGGCCTGGACACACATCAATTTGGAGGTGCAGGTAATTCAAGCACCATGGCAGCACAACTAACAATCAGAGCGTCGTCATGAATTTCACAAGAGGAAGACTGATATCCCATTCACATAAGGGGTGGAAGAGGATCTCGTACCATGACGGTAGTAGCACCGCACCTTCACCTTGTCATCCTTGATATTTCTGCACACATATTAACATGACCATCATTCAGAACGTTACTACACAAAGAAGAGATAGATCGATCTAAAACAAACAAGATAATAGGACACATTACCTTCTGGCGCTGGTAGCTGATACAAGCCTTGTCCTGACGAACTCCAGGTCACCTTGGCCTTGGCGACCACCATCGCCCCCGTGTCCTCGTCGGGCGCGCCCTCGCAGTAGAGGGAGACGAGGTCCTCGAAGGCAACCTCCACCGCGATGGCGCAGTGACTGTGTAACGTCCCAAATTTTGGAAACAAGAAAAACTTAATTAATTAAGACCCAAAATTTGGAGCCAACAAAAACTTTTTTGAGTTATGTTGTTTATGGATGTGTTTCACCCATGTTTGCACTGTTTGACTTGTTGTGGTTTGTGTTTGTGTCGATGACCTCTCTAATTATCCACCTTGGAGCTCAACCTAGTTATATTATGACCTTTGTGATCAATGTTATGACAAGTAAAATAGTCCATATACCTTCTCCTATCTTAAGATGTCTTTTTAGCTAATAGAATCTCCCAATTTTAGAGAGATGCCATTGTGGCAAATCTTGCTCTTCTCATCAATGATCCATCAGGGAAATTGTATCCCATGTCTTCACCTTCTATTCAAGTTTTGAAAGTGTAATCTGAAAACCTCCTATCATTGGATTTCAAAGCCCGTTTTGATGACATTTCAATTATTATCTACATCACTTTTATCATTGCATCCTTTCTAAAAATCATTCCTTATTCCTTTTTGAAAATCAACTTAAGTTCCTTGCCATCCTATTTACTCGTATCTCTCAACCATTATGGCCAATGTTCCTACCTTGACTATTACCCCCATTTTTCTCTCCAAGTTTTGGTGCATACCAAAAAGCCTCATGTTTTCCTTGTTTTCAAAAGAAATCTCAAATGTTTTTCAAAAGAGTTGTTTATTAAAAACCATTTCGGTGATCCCTATTTTATACCCTCTCATTTCATTTCAAAAATATTTGTTTTGAAAGCCTTTTTATATTTATTATAATTTATTTACAAAAAGGTCAAAAAAGGATTTTTAAATATTTTGTGAATAAAAGTATTTCTAAAATTCTTAGAAAAATTACCCAACATTTCTATGGTCATATGTGACCCTTTTATTCAAAAATATTTGTTTATGTTATACAAAATCTGGAAGAAAACTTTACAAAACTTTCTCGGAAACTATCTTTATTTCTGTTAAAAGATAGCATATTTTGAGCATCACCATTATTTTACTTTTGGTAAAACTGAAAATTCATTTTCATTAATCTCTTCAGCTCCATCTTTTTTATCACTCCAAAGTCTTGTTTGAGCTTTTCATGCTTTAAACCTATCTACTGTATGTCGGTTTTGATGTCACCAAAATAACAGTTTTCTGGACTTGGAAATTTCTCTAAGGACCAAACTCTGAATTTTCTGAACCTGTTATTTTATACCCTTTTCGTCTCCTTGCAAAACCACTCAAACTCTCTTGATCCTTCGTACATTGTCGACCATTATGATCACCATAGTTAGTACCTCACTCCTGCACCTTTCTCCTTGACTCTGCAGGCCATTTGGTTACTTTCCCATAATGGTTTTGTCACCTTCACGTTAACTGTTTTCTGAATTTTCTGTCAACTTTTAAACGTGCCCAAACCTTCTCAAATTCGTTTTAAAGCCTGTAAACCTCTTACCAAACTATACCTAACCCTATGCATTGCTCACAGGTCGTGTGTGAGCCGTGATGGCTCTGTTGCACGTGAGAGGAGTGAGCAGGGGAAGGTGGCCATGGCCTAACGCTTGCATGCTCCCCTCACCTCACCCCTCGAGCCCTAGTGGCCAAACGACGGCGCCTCCAACATGTCCCACTCCCCTGTCACGTCCTCCCTCCCTCTCACGCCTCAGTGCACCGCCCAGCCCAAGCCAATCGAGCCCGGTCACTCTGTTGAGCACCTGGCGTGCGGGCAGGGTCACGTCCAGCTCTCCTCGCGTGCCAACGGCTCTCGGCCATTAGCTAGCGTCCAAAGCCAGCAGCAGCGCCAGGAGACGCTCCTCCACCGCCTCCCTCGCCCAATCGCTGCCCTGTGCACCTCCTCACTCGTGTCCATGCACGTAGCTCACCATGGACCGACGCCCTCTCGGTTCTAAGGCCACAAAGCATATCCTGTACCCTAACCTTGTCATTTCCACTCCCCTTCCTCCACTATCTCGCCCGTAGAGAGAGCCCTTGCCCTCTCGTCCTCTGCCGGCGAGGAACACGAGGTTTCCATCTCGGTTTCGAGATCTTGCCGTGGAGACTGCAGCCGACCCCGACCTCATCTGCTCTCCATTCTTGCTCCATCGTATTCCCCTTCTCGAGATCTTGCTCTTAGACATCTTCTTTTATTTTCAGGTACACCAGAGCCTCCGTGGCCAGCATGTGCCCGTCGCGGACAACCTCGGCGCCGCCATCGACCTGGAGCATGCCGGGAAGTTCAAAGCCCATCCCCGACCTTCCCGCGACCTCCTCGTTCCTCTCCAACCCTCTGTCTCGGCGTTCGAGCATCTAGGTGAGCTAGCCACGACCGAGCACCTTCTGCCCGTGCCCTCCGTCTTGTTCTGGTCGTTCCCAGGGAAGGACATGAGCCAGCTCCGTCTTGGGCCAGCCCAGCTCGCTGACTCGGTCCGGCTCCAGATCTGGCCCAGCTTCTGTTTTTTTTAGGAGATCTATTCTTTTCTGTAAATAGCAGTTTCGGGTCTGTTAGTTTAATTCAAAATAAAATAGTTAAACTCCGTATTTGTGCAAACCAAAAATCACAGTGATAAATGAATGAGTTTAGAACCACTTCCAACTTGCAGATCTTAAAAATATTAATTTTTGTGTGCTTGATAATTACTGCACTGACACTGCCTTAAATCAAAGAATCATTTTTAACTTGAGTTCTAGGAATCCAAAATGGATAAATCCAATTTTTATGGAATGCTTGTGACTGTAGCTTTCTGTAGAAGTTAACCTCATGTGTTTGCGATGGGTAGATTTGAATTGGCATGAGTTTGAAGTTTGGACCAGTAGGGTTTTCTAGCATTTATCTGATTTTCTGTGATTAAGATTTTTGGGTAAACCCAATTGCAGTAGTTTCTAATTCATGCAAAGAACCTAAACCTAGCTTTTCATAAAATTTGGTTGAACAGAACACCCTGGACTCAATAAACTCTTAAAATGGTGTTTTCTGCCTTTTAAAAATGATAAAACAATTGTTTGGTCCTTTATGAAAATGTTGTTATTGTTGTTGTGATTTGTTTTGGTGCTGTAGCTCACCAAATAAAGTTACTTCTAGTATGTTAGTACTGTTAGTGGTTTATGTTAGATGTGTTTGTGTGCTAAGCTTGTGTTGTTAAGTGGTGATTGAAAACTTTAACCATTGTTTAATTATGCTTGTTTATCAGAAAACTTTTATGAGCTAAATAACCTCTCCCAACTAAAAATGTTAGCTACTGGTTGTTTAAGTTTATTAGAGATGCTTAGTTTTACAAATTAAAAGTGATCCAAAAAGGTTGTCTAATTATCACCTTAACCCTATTTGTAATTAAATAATAAATTGTATTGTAGTTGCCAAACATGTTTGTGTGATTTAATATGTTTGCCTTGTTAGTTAAACTTGGTAGTCTTTAAGTTTAATACTAGCATGAGTAGTTTATTATTTTCTCTATCTTAGCTTGGTGAAATAATTTAATAATAGAAAATAATTAGTAACTTAACTTTTGTCCGAATTATTTCCTGAAAACTAAAGAGATACTTTTGTCTGAAGTATTTCCTAAACTACGGTAGCAGCCCTTGTTAAGTGACCTAATCACCCTAAGTGGAGTTTTGCTTTAGGGTTTAGTTAAAACTACCTATTTAACTATTAGCGATGTTGTGTATACTTTCTTAGGTGTGTTTGTTGTTGTCTTAGCTATATGGACTTGTTGCTTGTTGTTGCATAACTAAGAGAATTGCTTGCTTTTGATTGTTAGCTTAGTGTCTTGGGCAATGCTTGTGGTTTGTTATGTCCTTGTGGCATTGTCTTGTATTTTGAGTGTGTTCCTTCTCCTGTTTACGACGTTAGATACGATCATGAAGAAACTGGAAGTGAGGAGTGAACCTGAGGAACATCAAGATCAAGACCTAGGACATATTACCAAGCCAGGCAAGCCAGCTCAACACCCTATTGAAATCCTATTATTTTTCACAAAGCATGTCTTGTTTTCAAAGTAAATTAATGCATGTTTTATTTATTCTGTGGCATTTTGCCACCCAAAAACTATTTTTCAAAATATTGTTTGGCCAAAGATATATCTACTAATATATAATAGGTTTTATAAAAATAAGACTTTACTTGAGAAGCCTTCTACTGAAGGCGCTATCAAGAAAATTATATTCTCTAGTAGTATATCCTTACCCTCTTACCTTAAAACTTTAGGATGGGAGCCTGGATTTGATAAAATATTTTCGGAGGAAAAACCCGAGTTGCTGGGAGCAATCGGCGAGAAAGTGTTTTACAAAACCCGAGTGCTGGGAGCAATCGGAGAGGTTTATGAAAACCCGAGCTGCTGGGAGCAGTCGGAGGTGGAGATGTTTTTGGAAAAACAAAGTACAACCCTAGCGGCCGCCCGAACAATTAACCCGTGCAACCACACTACCTGAGATGGGTAGGGCTTAGCCGGAAACTTGTTTATCTTAGTATGGAGCGCCTCAAAATGCTTAGGAGAGCCGGGCTCTCTGAACCAAGTTATCTAAATGCGGGATCCAGTTCGAGTCTGGATCGCTGCTGGTTGCAAACAGTGGGCCTCCTGTCATGGCGCAGTGTTGCTTGGAGGGACCGGATCGATACGATGGCCATCTCCACTGGGTGCCGGGGAGATTCCGACCCACTGAGGAGGAGGCTCTGTACTAGGGTCGACATAGTGAAAAGTTTTGATCTGGTTATCCGAACCCCCGCATACTGTCGTATGGCGGACCGTGGCTGAACACGGCGGAATGACCGTTTGGTGTGGTGAAAGTGCACCACCTCTGCAGAGTGTAAATCTATTTGAATAGCCGAGTCCTCGGTCATGGACGGTTGGAAAGGCCACCGATCTAGGCGTATGGGCAATTTTATGTTTTCAAAGGAAAAATGGTTTCTCGGTGCAAAGCAAGGAGGCATCAAGAAGGTACCTGGGAGGTACGGAAATGGGAGAAGATGGTTGGTCTCGGGGAGACAATCAGTCTGATCTCATGGAAAGGAAAAAGGGGTATCCCCATCCTAGTGTCTTTGAAAAGTTTTACAAAAGTGTTTTACAAAAACGTGGAGATAGTACATGCTATTTCTACAAGAGAGAATTCTATCTCTAAATGTCTTTTTTTTTATCAAAGATATAGAGATGTCGTATTCTCTATGTCTAAAAGCATCGTTTGCGAAAACTAAGTCCTATAGCAGTATATAGCAGCTATCCTAGTTTTTGAAAACGTTTTATTGCATTACCATGAAAACTTAAGCCCTGAGGTGGTTTTGCGAGTACGTAATAGTACTCATATGGCTATGTCCCTGGATATTCAAACGTCCAGATTACGAAGAGGAGATGTGCGACGAGGAGGAGGAGGAGTACGCCGACGACTACGCCAACTGAGTGTCACCGGTCAACTGCTCTGTGGGAATGCGTCTGGTCGTGACGAGGGCCGACGCTAGCCGAAAGCTTCCGCTACATCGTAGTTAATTCCGCCATGTGTGACGATGATTGCAGGCTTGGTCGTGTGACCATCATTTATGTAAGTCTTGTACTATTCGAGTTGGATGCTGTAACTTTGTATACCATGTTGGTTATGTGATCGCGATGCACTGATCATGGGATCGTGATCTGTTTACATAACGTGGGCATCTCGGACTTTGGTTTTTCGAGGGGTCCTTACAGACTGTGGCGGCTTGGGAGGGAGAGGAAGCCTTGTTCGTCCTCGAGGGCTGTAGGTGGGCCTCTAGGGTTCGCGCCTCGCTGACTCGAGAGAAAAAGGCAGGGGAGACGACCTGAGATGGGATCGAGAGAGGAGGGCAGGGAGAGGCGCTGGATCCGTAGGAGGAACTAGGGCCCAGGCGCGCAGGAGGACGGAGGCACGGAGGTGGTCGGGGATGCTCGCCGCCGCGATAGAGGAGAAAGGAAGACGGGATCGAGGAGTTAGGGTTTTCTTCGGGAGTGCAGGTAGAGCGCCTGCATCAGGTGCGTGGTGTAGCGGCGCCGGTGGCGCGGAGGGAGAACAAGTAGAGGCCCGCTCGTGCGTCGTCTCCTCGCAGAGGACGCCGCCCAGAGCCAACCGACGCGGGGCCTGGACGACGGCCGTGCCTCTCTTCTTCCGTCGCGCAGGCCCTCGCCGCCGCCGTGTTCCTCTAGGTCGCTCTCTGGTCGCCGCCGTCGCGAGAGAGAAGAGGGGACGGGAGATGCGTTAGGGTTTCACAGGCGAGCGGCGACGCTCAGCTTATATACCAGATGCGGGCGCTCGAGACCGTCCGATCTGCATCCGACGGTTGACGCTGCTTCAGCCGCTCTATAACAGGCCTAATATAGCTGGGCTCGGCCAGTTTCAGCCCAGTTCGCCAGAATAGATGAAAAAAAACCATAAACTGTCTCTAATATAGCCCGACTTTTTGTGAAGCGGCTACCGAGAGTGTCGTCCAAAATGGAACCGATACAATTTGTTCACATAGTAGACATCATTTTGTGTACAATCACCAAATAATATTCATTTCTGAGCTCTCTGCCATTTTCCGGTCAATTAAACGGTTTCCTGCCGATTTAGCTGGAAATGGCTAAAATTTGAACTGCAAGTGCTATATATATTGTCCGTTATTTTTTAGGAATTTCATTTCTAGGTTCACAACTAGCCATTTCATCATAGATACACAAAAATCTTTGCATGATTCAATCACTACACACGAACGGTCACGGCCGAGACTTCGACTAGATTTTCAAACAAGCATATAAAATTTAAAAAAAAATCAAAATAATGGAAAAACTTCGCGTAGCGTCATGATATGTGTCCTAGTTTCGAGAAAAAAAATATAAACTTGGAATACAACAAATATTTTTAAAAAGTGTTCACAGAAATGAGCTATCATGTACGAAGATTCACACCTTTCAGGCCAAATGACGGATGTTATGGCCACATTCATGGTATAGTTTGATTAAATATGCCCATATTGGACACATGCGTGTATCGTGGAACCTTCAACAATGTTGCCGAAGAAACGTTTCATTTTCCTTTCACGAAAAAATCATTTTTCAATTTCCGAGTGCAAAAAATGGGTTTTTTTGTGAAGCACCTACCAAAAATATGTTTCAAAATTAGAGCAATCCACTTTCTAAAAATACTAGACCACATATAACGTAGAAAAAAATAAATTTTTGCAGCCAAACTGTTTCTAACCACCTCTCGTAAAAAAGACAAGTTTCTGCCAAATCAGCAGGAATCGGGTCAAATTTGAACTACATGTGCCTGGTAGTTTGCTCAAGATTTTTTGAAAAAATCAGTTTTAGATACACAAGTACCTATTTCATCAGAGACATAACATTAGTTTTGCAAGATTCAACCCCTAGCTACGAACGGTCATGTCCGCCGTTTTGACCGTATCTTGAAATCGTCATACGAAATTCAAAAAAAATCAAATAAATGGAAAACCTTAGCGTGGTGTCATTATATGTGTCCTAGTTTCGAGAAAAAAAATAAACTTGGAATACAACAAATATTTTTAAAAAGTGTTCACAGAAATGAGCTATCATGTACGAAGATTCACACCTTTCAGTCCAAATGACGGATGTTATGGCCACATTCATGGTATAGTTTGATTAAATATGCCCATATTGAACACATGCGTGTATCGTGGAACCGTGAACAATGTTGCCAAGAAACTTTTCATTTTCCTTTCACGAAAAAATCATTTTTCAATTTCCGAGGGCAAAAAATGGGTTTTTTTGTGAAGCACCTACGAAAAATATGTTTCAAAATTGGAGCAATCCACTTTCGAAAAATACTAGACCACATATAATGTAGAAAAAACTAATTTTTTGCAGCCAAACTATTTCCAACCACCTCTCGTAAAAAGACAAGTTTCTGCCAAATCAGAAAGAATCGGGTCAAATTTGAATTACAGGTGCCTCGTAGTTTGCTCATGATTTTTTGAAAAAATCAGTTTTGGGTACAAAAGTATCTATTTCATCAGAGATATAACAATAGTTTAGCAAGATTCAACCCTTATCCAAGAACGGTCATGTTCATCGTTTTGACTGTATATTGAAATCGGTATACGAAATTCAAAATAAATTAAATAAATGGAAATTCAAAAAAGTCCGTAATAGTCTACAATGATATAGGGCATCTTTTCAACATTTTTAAAATTTAGTTGGGTCAGAATAAAAAGAAAAGAGAAAAAAAAAGAGGACCACACGGGGTGGGCCGGCCCAGCCCAGCGGCTTTGCTACACGTTTCTTTGAATGGGCTTTGGCCCTTGAAGTTTTGAACATACAAAACGCTTTCCAGCTACACGATGACACTAACGCTGTCTTGGTCTGGTGGTTCTGTATGCGGCCTCCATAAGGCATGTCTTGAGTTCGATCCCCTTTGGTGCACAATTTCTTTTACCATCCCAGGTTGTGGTGTACACACATCAGGTTGCACACGGGTCCCGCATGTCATGTGTGTGGTAGGTCTGGGTGGACCTCGCATGGCAGGTCGGTGGTGGGTCCTACACGTCATGTGTTTGTGGTGGGTCCCGCACGTCAGTTTTGGTGTCTCCCATGTGTCATGTCAAGGTGGGTCCCACTTGTCAGGTCGGTGGTGGTCGGTCCCACATGTCATGTCTGGGTGGGTCCCGCACGTCGGTTCTGGTGGGTCCCACTTGTCATGTTGGACATAGGTCCCGCATGTCAAGTCGGTGATGGGTCCCACGTGTCATGTGTGTGGTGGGTCCCGCATGTTAGGTTTGTGGTGGGTCCGACCTGTCATTGGATAGACGTGCATGGTTAACAAGTCAGTATGGGTCCCACCTGTCAATGGTAGGTTTAAATTGACACATGGACATGCCACGTAGGCCCAAACTGACACATGGAGCTGACACATAAGCAAAACTGCTGAGGTGGCCGCCCCGTCATTTCAACACATCACAAATTTGCGAGTATGACCATTTATATTGGTCGTAATCGAGTATAAAAGTAAGGTGGTAAACCATAGTGGACTGTCTTATGACCATTTAGTGTAAGGAAATTATGACTTTTTTGACCAAAATGGTCATTGTGTTTTCGTGTTTGGACCCTCCTAAACAGCTCGTGACCAATTAGTTCAAAATGGTCATAGATCTATGACTAATATTTTTAAAGTCATTATCAGAAGGTCATAAGTTGACATATTTCTTGTAGTGGATGGAACTGATTAAATTGACCAAGTTCCTTACAGAAAACCCAGAACAAAGAAAAATTACAATTACAAAGAAAAGAAAAAGGCTAACAGAAAGCTAAAATTGGAGACACAAAGTTTAAAGGCTTAAGCCTTTAAACTCAAACATGTATCAAAATATAAGACTTTCTACCCTTTTTCTGCACACATATATCTAAACATGTTTTAATGCAAGATTCTAGAAAGTTTTATATTTAGATACCGAGGGAGTATATTCTACTACATACGTTTTTTTTGTAAGAAACATAAAACAAACATGTCCACTTTGTGCATTAGATATTTTTACAAAAATAAAACAAAGATGTCCACTTTGTGCATCAGACATTTGTGGACAAGGTGACACAAGCGCACCGAGGAGGAGAGCCTGTAAGTCCAGGAAGTGAACAGGTTGGCGCGAGCGGGAATCGCATGACATCGGTGATCACTACCGGCCTACGTATGTACTTTGGTCTCTCCTTTCTCTCTGGCCATCTTTGGCGTGTACTATACTTGTCGGTAAGTCGGTATAGTAGACCTTGTCCTGCATGGCCGACCCCACAACCTCGGCAGCATATATTCTCCGCAAAAATCAAAAACAAAACCCGGTAGCCTATATGCGGTCATGCGTGCGGACAGGGGAGCCCAAGGGAATTGAGGGATTCGGATCTTGACCGGATAGGATAGAAATTGTTGGGTGTTTCGGTCTTAATAAAATCAAAGAACAAAAGGGAGCGAAGAGCCGTGGTTGACAAGCTCCAGAAGACCCGCCGCACGCATGTCTTGCATTGATTTATCGGTGTCTCTCAACCCTACCCAACACCACACCAGGAGTGTTAATTTGAAGTCGACGGCGCCCATGCAGAGTACTCCCTCCGTTCCAAATTACATGACTTCCATTTGTCCACATGCGAATGTATCTATACTTATAACACGTCTAGATACATCCGCGCGTGGAGAAATGGAAGTCATCTAATTTGGAACGGAGTGAGTAGTATACAATACAGTACGTGAAGAAACCGAGGGGACAAAACAGAGCCGTTGTTTTATAGCGAGAGATGTGTAGAATTTTATAGCGAGAATTTTATAAGAGAGGCGTTGTTTCATACCGAGAGAGGTGCACGTCAGATTGACAATTGTTTGAATTCGAATTCATTTTGTGTTTAATTTTAAACAAAGGTCAAATTTATTAGATTTCACGCAATGATGCAGTGAACGACGATATGCCCAACTTGTTTTGGCTCTGTTTCCCGTCACGTGGGCGTGCATGCTACCCCCGGTGCTAGCGCGCTACTTCCGATGCAAAAGAGTGGACGGACGACGCCGGCTTACTGTACTAGCTGCTGCGACGACGACATTAAAATCTGTGAGTAGCTCCGAGTCTAGCTACAAGCCAGCTGATCTCTTCTCCGTAGCATGCAGTCCTAGCTAGCTGCAGTAAATGGCCGAATCGTATCCTCTGCCGCCCTTTTCTGAACGGCAAGGAGCTAGTACTTGGCCACGGAGCTAGGCTGACACGAGATTAGTCCGTCGGTGGGTGCGTTGTTTTGCACGCTGGGTCGTTGGCTGCCTTGCCTTCTGTCGCAGCACATACGCTGTGTGTAAGTTTTTTTTTTTACTGTAACTACGGCGGGCGTTAGCCAGCCTGAACATTTTATTCCTTTTGCAGGGGTATGCGGGTCACATTTTTACAGGGGAAGGGAGAGAGGATTACAAAGAGTTACAACGACAGAGAAAAAAATAACAGCTCAGGGCGGCTCAAAGGAGAGACACCATGCCTTAAGCAGATTAGCTACATGAGGCGAGTTGCATCGGTATGCCCACAAACGCACATCTTCGATACATCTTGATCGAGCAAGCAGCATCGGCTCATCAATCCCGTTGAAAACTTTGGCATTGCGTCGCTTCCAGATGGTCCAGGAGACAGCAGTACATATAGTGGCTTCCGCAAAACTGCCACACCGGGTTTGCCAAAGTTCCTGGATTGTGGAGAGTTGTTGCGTGCTGGTCGGAAAGAAAGAGTCCCACATTTCTTGAGCCTTGTAGCAACCAATGAGGAGGTGATCAACGTCCTCCACCTGCGGGCAGAAAGGGCAGTTTGGCGACGCGCCGAGTTGATGTCGAAAGCGCCTGTCGTTGGTGGGGAGACGGCAGCGCCGGACCAGCCAATTGAAGATCCTGCACTTAAGAGGAGCTGCATTCTCCCAGACTTTCACAGCCAGATCGTTAGTCGAAACATGCCTAAAGGAATTGGCATAAAAATCTCTATTCGTAAAGGGTTTTTGAGTGTGTCGGCAAACACGATCATCAACACCATGTTGGCTAAGGTTAATGGTTCGAAGATCATGTAGCAGAGCATTCAGCTCAGCATTAGCCGCCGAAGAGAGGCGACGGACAAGAGCAAGAGAGACGTCAGGAAGCAAGGTGGCAGCAACCTGGGAATGAGGCCTTGTAGTGTGCGAGAAGAGGGCAGGGAAGCGGTCACAGAGGGGGGTATCTCCGATCCAGCAGTCAAGCCAGAAGGCCGTTTGATGACCAGTGGCAAGGGAGACGGAGGAGTGAAGGCGGAAGGAGGCGAGGCCGGCAATGATGCTCTTCCACATAGGGGTATCGAGGCGGTGAGGTTCTCCCAGGTCTCTGTTCCTGGTCCATCCATATTGGCGATGGAACCAAAGGATCCAAGGAGCGTCCGATGCGGAGTGTAGTTTGGAGAGAAATTTAGAAAGGAGGGCGGAGTTTTGGAACGGAATGGAGAGAACACCCAGGCCACCCAGCTTTTTTGGCTTGCAGACCTCATCCCAAGCCACTTTGCAGTGCCCACCTGTGCAAGTTTCCTCCCCAGTCCAAAGGAAGGCACGGCGACGCTTGCCAATGGCCTCAACAACCCCAGCAGGGAGTAGCCCGGCACTCATTGCATGAGCAAACTTGGCAGTGATGACCGAATTGACCAGGAGTAGACGTCCACCAATGGGGAGGGAGCGCCCTCTCCATCCCGAGAGGTGAAGGTCGCACTTCGCAATAATGGGAGAGAAATTAGACATACGAAGTTTGTGAAGAGAGAGGGGGAGACCAAGGTAGGTTTGAGGGAAAGACGAAACTGCACAGCCAAAGGTGGCGGCCATGAAAGCAGCTGCGGTAGGGTCGGTTTTTATAGGCACGAAGGTGCTTTTGTGAAAGTTAATGATAAGACCCGAAGCGGCTGAGAAGGAGTCGAGGAGAGTTTTCAGGTTGGCCACGTGCTGGGGAACGGCGCGGATGATGATGAGGGTGTCATCAGCATATTGAAGAATGGGGCATGGAAGGTCGTCCACGATGGGATGAAGGAGGAGCCCATCGCGGGATGCCTGGATAAGAAGCTGTTGAAGAATATCCACCACCAGATCAAAAAGGAAAGGTGAGAGGGGTCCCCTTGGCGAAGGCCCCTCCGACACTGGATCCATTTTCCGGGAATACCATTAAGAAGGACTGCCGTCTGACTGGAGTGGTTGATGGACTTGATAAGGTCGCGCCAGATAATGGGGAAGCCCTTAGCTTCAAGAATTTGGTCAAGAGCATCCCAACTAATGGAGTCGAAGGCTTTGCGGAAATCAAGTTTAAAGACAGCAGCAGGAGCATCCCTTTTATGGCAAGTTTGGACAATGTCTGCAGCATAGACAAAGTTTTCTGCAATGGAGCGTCCGGAAACGAACCCAGTCTGGTCGGGATGGACCAAGAGCGGGATGAGGGGGCGAAGGCGAAGAGTAAGGCATTTTGTGAGGAATTTGAGACAGAAATTTTGTAGGGAAATGGGGCGGAAGTTGTCAGGTCTGTTTGCTCCAGTTTTCTTAGGGAGGAGAACGATGTAGGCCTTGTTTATGGGACGCAAATCCGCTCCAAGAGAGTGAAAATGCTGCAGGGAGGCAAACAGGGAGTCTTTAACCGGAGCCCAGTTTTTCTTATAGAAAGCGGGTCCAAAGCCATCAGGTCCAGGACTTGAATTGTCTTTCATAGAGAAGACGGCAGCCCGCAGTTCGTCCATGGAGAAGGGGGCTGCAAGGTCAGCAGACTGGTGCGAGTCCAGAGAGGTGCTTTGAGCGAGGGAAAAAAGATTGAGTTGGGAGGTGGTGGGGCGAACGACCCCAAGCAGGTCATGGTAGAAACGGTGGAGGACAGCAGCTTTTGTCTCGTGGGAAAACACCGTGTTCCCATCATCATCCTCGAGAACCTTTATTTGGTTTTTTCGGAGTCGTCCAGAAGCGCAAAGGTGGAAATACCGAGAGTTTTCGTCTCCAAGGGTACAGTGGCGAATTTTTGCCCGTTGACGCCAGTAGGTAGCCCGAGAAGCATTAAGTCGACTGAGAGAGGTTTTGGCAAGGGTTCTCAGGCAGACCTCTGGGATTGAGAGGGGGCGGTTTTCTTCCAAGACATCGAAGAGGAGGATAACAGTCCGACAGTTGGCGAGGTAGATGGAGGGGAGGCCTCTGGAACGAGCCCAGTGACGAGCGGCGGCGCGAACCCTTTTAAGGCGGAGGCAAAGCTAGTTTATGGGGGCGAGGTGGTGGTGACGGTTCGCAACGCTGCTCCAGTTTGCATTGGCAATCGCAATGAAGGCCTCATGGGACAGCCAGGTGTTTTCAACTCTAAAAATCGTGCTGCGAGGGGCTTTGGAAGAGGCCTCGAGATGAAGAGGAACATGGTCGGAGGTGGGGCGGACGGAGGAGGTGAGAGTGGAATCGGGAAGAGCGAGACTCCAATCAGAGTTAACCAGAATACGATCAAGACGAGCAAGGATAGGGGATTTTGTTGGTTAGACCAAGTAAATTGGCGGTCCAAGAGGGGAAGGTCGAGCAAGGCATTGTTATTGATAAAGTCGTTGAAAGCAGCTGCCTCTACCGCATTGAAGTTGTCGTTAGATTTTTCTTTTGGGATTCTTATGAGGTTGAAGTCGCCAACGACCGCCAAAGGACCCCGGAGAGGGGAAATAATCTCGGAGAGGGAGTCGAGGAAATCCGCCTTGAGGGAGTGGTCACAGGGACCATAAACATTGACAATAGTGAAGGAAAGGTTATCGAAACGCAGGGAGAAGGAGGTGGTAACGGAGAAGTCGTCAATGGAGTGGCTAGTAAGCTCAAGGATGTTGTCGTTCCAAGCGGTGATGATGCCACCCGAGGCTCCCCGAGATGGCTTGTAGACAAAGGTGCGAAGGGTGGGAGGGAAAAAGGAAGAGGCAAGGAAAGAGGAGATGGTTTCCAGCTTGGACTCTTGAATGCAAAGAATGGAGGGGAGAAAAGAGTCGATGGCATCACGGACATCGTCGCGCTTCACACGTTGTCCAAGTCCACGCGTATTCCAGGATGCAAGGTGGAGTTTAATATGCATGGAGACAGTAGAGCCAACGAAGGAAAAACAGGGAGTAAATAAAAGGCTGTCTCATACATAAACGGGCATAAGGCCCATAGTTCAAATGTCGGTTACAGAAGGGGGCAGCAGCCCAATAGAAAGCTAAAGACGAAACAGCAAAGGACCAGACGCGACACTTGGCAGTACAACCCGCGGAGAGCCCAATGCTGGGGGCGACGGATAGGTACTGGACGCGTAGACGTCAAAGACGAAGAGTTGACTTGAGACGGCGGAAGTGGCCCTGAAAGCCTGCAGCGGCATGATGGGCCGCATCATCATGTTGAGGCAGAGGACATCGAGGTGGAAGGTTGGGCCTCGCCCAGCTCACGGGCCGAGATGTCGCAGGCAGCGGCCAGCGCCATGAGGTCTTCAGCGCAGAGGGGCGCCTGTGCCTCAAGCGCAACCTGCAGCAGTTCGTCGGAGGGTAGCTCCCCATCCCTGACAGAGCTCTTCTTCTTCCCCGTACCCTCCATGCAGCGCTCCTTCCTCTTCACAGCCTTGTCAATGATGGATTCGTGGTTGGCGAGCTCAGTGGAGGCAAGGCGGGGGCTGCGGCGAGGCACGCTGATGCATGTAAAATGCATTCATGAACTTTACATTTTATTACATGTTATTCCATGTTATTTGCATCATATAAGGGTTATATTCATGATTTATATTGAGTTTTGGGGATAATTAACAACTTCCCCATTTTTCTGGAATTAACCCTGCGCTGTCAGAAAACCCCTTTTTCTATATTTTGATGTTTCAGGTACCCAAACGACGTCCAAATGACCTGAAACTTTACGGGGATCACTTTTTTGGAAGGAACGAAACGTAGGCGCAAAGAAATCGAAGAAACGAAGGCCGGAAGGCCAAAAGGGGTGGGCCCACGTGGCCAGATTCCCTGACCGCGTGGGACCCACCATCTGGGCCCTCGGGCCTCCGCTGCCGTCGATCTTTCTTCCCGAAGCTTCGTCTTGACCTAAAAACGACTATATATAGACCCCCCAGGGCTTTCACGAAAGAGAGCGCCGCCAAAACAGAGAAACCACGAAACAGAGACAGGGAGCTGAAGATTGGAGGGGGAAAACTCCGGCGGGGCGCTGCCAGAGTGGTCTCCTTCCCCTCCAACAACATCTCCACCGACACCATGATGAAGAGGGAGTAGTCCACCCCTGGACTATGGGTTTGTGGAAGTAACTTATGTATCTCTCCTCTCTATGAGCTTCACTAATTAGTACCGTATGATCCGAGAGCATTTGGTTCCCTTGATAGGTGACACTAAATTAATTCTCGCTAATTTATACAAAACTCGTTTACTTCTCAATAACACATCATACACTAAACATATGTCTTATTTCTTGATACATTTCCTCAAACAATTAAGTATTAATGTGACACAAATGTTTTTATATATAATTAAGCATATCATTAATGAAAATCTAACGCTAAATATTGACAAACCATCTTATTTCTAGGAGTTTCAATGCATATCATTCCAAATAGTTTTCTTGTGCTCAATTGAAACTCCATTTGGTTGTGGCAAATATATTATGTTAGTATTTTTCTTTATAAAGCTTAGAAAATCCATAGTTATAGTGAAATCACCCTAAATTGAACTAATTAAGTTATAAGGAAAACACATCTACAAAAAGGTATATGTGCTATCTAATAAACATGGTGTGTTTATACCATAGTATCTATAAGTATCTAAAATGTATGGCTATATTATTTTACAGCATACTTGTTCAACGGATCTGATATTGGTTTCTAGATTACAAAAGACTCATACTGAATTTGGTGCAACTAATTAAATACATAATCATAGAGAGTATATGGGATGTCAGCAAGTGGGTTTCCTTCAACACTCTCCCGCGTTGGCGGTAAATATTTCTTATTTTTCTTGGCCAAAACTACGCTTCGTGGGTTCGGTAGTTCTTCGACGGCCCATTCCATATTTGGTCTCCTAATGTTTGCACTTGCAATTTGCAACATGTATGAAACTAGTCGAAACTTCTCTGTGTTGTTTGTATCATAATATCTGATTTTATTTTTGATAAAGATCATAATGTATGATATGGTACAGTTACAACAGAAAATGGATATATCTATTGTTTGCTATATAACCCAACCCAAACTTAGGCAGCCCAGAGTGACATGCCCAACCCAAAGCCCAACATTCGAGTGGGGCTCATAGCTCTTTTATATTCCACAAGCTCTGCCCGAAACTTAAAGTAGTACTCTCTCTGTGCACAAAAGATGTGTCAACCTAGCCCAAATTTGCATGTATATGTAAAATGTATTTTTCACCGCTGAAATCTAATACAAATTCAGGGTTAAAAAAAAAAGGTTAGACACGTACCCTGCTACGACACAAGCTAGCTAGAGGCCGTCCCGTGTCTCGGGAGCATCGGTTGCTTCTGGTGCTGCCTGCCCGTACGTACGTGCACACGCACGCACAGCGGCAAGTACAAGAGCCGGCCGTAGGTCTCTCAGAGTGCCGCTCGGGCTCAGAACACGGTCCGTCTCTTTTGTTGCTTCTGTTTCCCCTCTCGTGGTCATGCAGCCGCAGCCATAGCCATAGGGAGTATATGTGCCAAGGTGTACTGCTGGAAACCCGAATGCGGCTACCTTTTTCTTATTAATTGAACGAAATGTTCAGTTTGGATCCAGAATTTGAATTCCGTATTTGAGTACACGTTCTACCTTTTATTTTTCGGGTTTTCACTAAACCAGGTTGGGTAGCCGACATATTTGCACACAATTAATCCTCTGGCATGTAGTACACAATTTCAGTGCCAAACTCCCGCGTTTCTTTCCTTGGTAGATACGGAGTACTAGCTAGATTCCCTCGCAGGTATGGGCCTACTTGGTTTTGCCCCATGTGCGGAAAGTCAGTTACTTGAGAAAAAAAAAAGATTCGTAAGCGCGTGCGACAATGAATTTGAAACCTCTAAGTCAATGTTTAAAAATAATCCATTTTCTTATGAGGACAATGATGTACCCTACAAGCGTGTTAATCTTCAGTTCGAAATACTCTTTAATGTGTGCTCAGCAAAAAAGTCAAACGTAACAAATTTTAGATGCTTTGAAAATTTTCAGTGCTCACCAAGCCCTCATCCGAACTTTTGCCATTTTTTTTGCAGCGTAGAACACGAGGTAACTCTTATTTTTTTTTAACGCTAGTAAAATACATAGTTTACTACATCTAGGTATTTTTGGAAATATTTATATCGATATTTGTCACCCATGTGAAAAACGACGCACTAGTAAAAAAGAAGGAGTAAGTACATTGGAGCTGGCCTTTGAAAGCAGCTTTCTAAATATTCCTCTCACCTTTTTGGAGGATGCATGCGAAACACACTCGCCCTCAAGTTGTATACTGGAGTAGTAGCTTATACTGCGTATTCCGAAATGGCCATCACGGCATCAACGCGTCGACTTTTTGGGCATGATACATGTACACGTCGGTCACTGGCTGGCTTCCCAACAGAATTTCACAATGGAAAGAAAGAAAAGTGCTAACGGAAAGCTAGCATTGTAGATTTGTAGAGACAAAGTTTAAAGGCTTGAAGCCTTGTCTGGACTATGCATATTCTACATATGTTTCATTTTTAAGAACAAAAAGAAAACAAAACTGTCCGCCCTTGTGCATCAGATATTTGTGTTTTTGGCACCTAGGTACCAGTGTTCCACGATTATGCAGTCTTCACCACCCAATGTGACGTTCATGCGAGATTAACTCGGCCAAGACTAACGTCTTGGAATGCGTTGTGGCACGGTTGACTTCAGTTCAACTTACACGTGGTACCGATGAGTTTCGTTGAAATTTTTGTGGGAATGAAAAATTCTCCGTAAATTCTATGTATACGGCGTTAGTCCAGTCAGATGTATCAGTCGATAATAACAAAAAAATATTGCAAATAAAGATTCCACTTAAACTAAAAGTATTTACATGGTATCTTTATAGAGGTGTCATTTTAACAAAGGATAACCTTATTAAGCGGAATTAGTATGTTGGTACAAAGTGTGTGTTTTGTCCACAACAAGAGACACTAAAACACTTATTCTTCGAGTGTCGTTTCGCACGTTCTATTTGGTCATCAATTCAGATAGGTTCTAAGTTATATCCACCCAAGTCTGTTATAAATATATTTGGCAACTCGCTACGTGGGATAGATAAGAAATTTAGAACTGCTCTTAGGGTAGGAGCGATAGCCGTTATATGGTCGCTTTGCCTGAATAGAAATGGCAAGGTTTTCAATGATAAAGATTTTTCTCGATTATAGGTAGTCTACCGGTGCATAAGTATTCTTCGTTCGTGGTCCTTGTTACAACGGTGGGGCATCAAGGCCTCTTTACGGAGGCATGCGCACGTTTAAAATAGGTGGCGAGAGATATTTTTACCCGACATGGATGATCTCTTAATCGTCGGATTGGTCATCCATAGGCTTTGACGTTCGTCTTTCGCATTAGCATTTTACTTATCCATGATTGTAATCCTTCTAGTGCTACTTTTTTCTTTTTGTTCTGCTGGATTACGGCTGTATGCATTCTTATGCAGAAGCAGTGTGTAATACTTAAATATTTTACGTTATAAAACCATTTATCGAAAAAGGTACCAATGTTCCTGTTTTCCAAAAAATGAAAATCGCATTTTTAAGTTTCAAAAAAATCTGGAAAATGTATACGCGTACATATGAAACTCAAAACATACTTTTTCAAAGAAAAAAAAACAAAACCGGGATCACTAGTGCGACAGTCGTTATTTATAGCGAGAGATGTGTAGCGTGTGCTCATGGTATTTTGTTGGCATGCCATCGCCAAGGACCCAGCGTGAGCGATGGATCGGTCGAGACGGTTGCTTCTCCTGCTGGCGTTACACCGCACAGGTGACAATAAGAAAAGGAAAGCACGCGTGGCATGCAACGTACGTACTCACGCTCTGTTCCGCCTCACGTGGGCGTGCATGCTACTCGCGGTCCTTCCGATGCAGAAGAGTGGACGGACGACGGTCACGCCGCCGTTACAAGCTGCGACGACGACATTAAAATGGAAAAAAGTCAATTTTAAACCTTGAATTCATAGAGGTCATAGAGGTTGGGCGGATTGAACCCTGAAGTCCAAATCTCGGTCGTTTGCACCCTGGACTTGTCAATCCCGGTCTAAATCAAATCCTGAATATGTTTGGTGCACCGGAAATACGATGATCCCGGGAGGGAATGCAGTCTACTCTCACTGACAATTTAGGCCCACTTGTCATATCATCTCTTTCCCCAATCTTTCTCAAAATCACTACCGAATCGGATCTGATTCTTCATTTTACTTCGGTGTTCAACAATCAGATTAATACACTCGTATTAGATATACACATGCGTACATTGTGCACTTGTGCTAATTAGGTAGCTAGGTAGTTCAGTGGAATCCTAGTTCCGTGGTTCAGTTGCACCTACCACCGCGGCCGCGCTAGGTAGTGTCTGGTTTCCTTGCCGGTGGAGGAATTCGCATCACTGCATGTCGCAGTTAGGGACAGCCGCTGTCCACGGCGAGCCCGCCCCCAAGAGGCCAAGACACAGAACGAAGCAGCGGCGGCACCTCGACGAGCATCGCGCCATGGAGGACACGGTCAGCGCAAGCAACCAGGAGCTTGCAGCGCGTCTCCGCGGCGGCGACACACCGCGGGCGGCGACACACCGCGGGCGGCGCTCATGGCGCTCACGAACTCCAGGCTCAGGCAGCTCTATGACGCCGCGTCGGCCGCCGGGAATGGCTCGGCCCCGGGGTGCGCGAAGGAGGTCAGGAGAGAAGGGCGCTACAACGACTAGGGAACCAGTACGGCGAGGGGATCGAGCTGGGGAGGCAGCGCCTCTGCCTCCCTGCAGCCGTCTGCCTGAGACGGAGGAGAACGAACCGACGGCCGCCGCGACGTCCGCACGTGAGATGCACCCCCGGCCGCCGCTTGTCCCTCCCTACTGCGCTACCGCAGCTCCTCCCGCGAGCCTTACTGCTGCGGGCAGCTCGATTTGAGATGGAGAGAGAAGGGGATTGGGGGTAGGTGATGAATATGACAGGCGGGTCCCACTAGTCAGTGAGACAATTGGTATTCCCGGTCAGGATTTTCTTTTTCCGGTGCACCAAACATGTCCAGGGTTTGATTTAGACTCGGATTGACAAATTCAGGGTACGAAGGACCGGGATTTGGACTTCAGGTCTAAACTCTGTGAGTTCAAGATTTAAAATGGACTTTTCCCCATTAAAATCTGTGACTATCCTGTAGCCACTCGCTTGCTGCTCCTTGCTGCACGTAACTTGATCAGTCCTAAGCTAGCTTTCAGTGAATGGCCGAATCGTATCCTCTGCCGTTTCTGAACGGAGCTAGCCTGACACTGGCCACGGAGCTAGTCCCGACACGAGATTAGTCCATCCGTGCGTGCGTTGTTTTGCACGATGGGTCGTCGCAGTACATAGTACGGTCGATGATACATCTACTCAAGCCGTGCCGCCGTTCATTGCAGTAGCCTTTTTTTCCCCTCTCTGCTTCTACCATGTTGTAATCCTGCTGAATTTCGTCAATCCCTATTGCCAATTAAAAATCCGAAAAGAAAGCTTCACGTCATTAAAAAAAGAAACTTGTGTATAGGATGCAAAGCTTTTGCATTTAATTCCTTTATTGAATTTTAAACAACAGGAAAGGCTCCTAATGAAATTTACACTTTACACTGAAGGAAGCAACCATAATAAAAAAAAGTAAAGGTGAAAATTAGATAGAGTCTACTAGGGAGTATGCATTAGGCTTTGACTCCTTCCACATGAATATTACACGAGTGTTACATGGTTCTTAGCGTCAGTATTTTGAAATAACAAGGCAGTTTCACAATTGTAGGTAATCATCTTTTTTCTTCTGAAAAAGGTGAACTTGCCTTGTCTATCATCGTACAAATCTTAAATCTCTCTCATAACAACGAGACATTTTCAATCAGTTCATACATGATTAATATAGTATTGATGCACTAAACTTGTTTCTAAACATACCAGGTCTACAACGTAGAGTGTGACGCACACTCGAGGTGAAGGTCCACAACGTAGAGCGACACTCTGGGTACTGGTGGATCAAAGAAAGCTGAGCATTGGCTATTCAAACTGATTATTGAGGACTTTCATTTTGGTATGTGTGCACAAATACTCTAAAGTATAGATTAAAAAAAAGATGAGACTTGCCCCCTCCACCAACAATATAGCTAAAGTAAATAAATTTACCACATAAAGAATATGAATATTTAGGAAACTACATACATGTAGAAATCAAAATTTAATTATAAAATTACATGAGAAATAAATTGTACTCCATACTCGTTTGAAAATCCCAGCAGATGCAACGAGCAAGCAATAACACTATTCCCATCAAACAAATTCACGAAATTTAGTTAGAACCAGAAAATTACTAAGTGACACTAAAAAATATTTCGCCTATGTGGCAGTGCATACTATTTGTATCAGCAGATGTTGGAAATTTACGAGAACCAACAAGAAAACATTGCAGAATATTTTCAAGCAGATATTCTAGCTATACAAAGGATTTGGAAGACAACGCCGAGGCAAATTGCAGCATTTCTGGAGGTGGATTCTTCAAACAATAAAAAGTAAAGATGCGAAAAAAAACACTTGACATTAATTGATCACTAATCGCAACAGTCCCACTCAACAATAGGTCTCCTGGCAGGTCACTACCTTTGCAATTGAGATCTAACCCTACCACACTGTTCAGAAAGTTCAAAATGAAGTAAACAAACACAATCAAACATTTGGTTCGAGACATGTGACAGTAATTAATTCTCATGAATTTATATAAAACTCTTTTACTTCTCCATAACACATGATATCACTAAACATATGTACTATTTATTGATACATTTCCCCCAAATAACTAAGTATTAATTTGACACAAATGTCTTTGTATATAATGTGTCGCTGAATATTTACAAACCATCTTATTTCTAGGAGTTTCAATGTATATCATTCCAAATAGTTTTCTTGTGCTCAACTGAAACTCCACTTGGTTGCGGTAAATATAACATGTTTTTTTTGCAAAGCTTAGAAAATCCATAGTTACACTGAAATCACCCTAAACCGAACAAATTAAGTTATAAGAAAAGCACATCTACAAAAAGCTATATGTGCTTTTTTATAAACATTGGTGGTTAGATATGTTTTGTATATATACTCCCTCCGTTTTTAATTATAAGACGTTTTAGCTTTTGCCTAGATTCACGTCTATATACATGTATGTAGACATGTTCAAATTTACATGTTTTTTCACTTTAGTGTGCATTTAGTCAACATGTGAAATGTCTAAAACGTCTTATATTTATAAATGGAGGGAGTACCAGAGAAACGCGTTTTGGCTCCCGGGAGCACATGCTCCCGATATGTCCAAAAAAATTTCAAAAATTCAAAACTTGTCGAAAAATTCCGAAAAAAATCATGCACGTACCTGAGCATGTCACGCGCCGTCGTGTCAAATTTGGCGACGAATCGACATCGTATGCGCCCTGTGCAAAAATGACAAGGATCTCATTTTCTGTCAGAACTTTGTCATTTTTGCACAGGGCGCATACGATGTCTATTCGTCGCCAAATTTGACACGACGGTGCGTGACATGCTCAGGTACGTGCATGATTTATTTCGGAATTTTTCGACAAGTTTTGAATTTTTGAATTTTTTTTGGACATACCGGGAGACTCCCGGGAGCCAAAATGGATTTCTGGGGAGTACCATAGTATCCATAAATATCTACGTACATTATATGGCTATATAATTTTACAACATACTTTTTCAAACGATTTGATACAGGTATCTAGACTAGAAAAGGCTCATACTTTGGTGCAAGTAACTAAATACATAATCCTAGAGCATATGGGATTTCAACAAGTGGGTTTCCTTCCACACTCCCTCGTTGGCGGTCAATATTCCTTGGTCAAAACAACACTTCGAGGGTTCGGTAGTTCTTCAGTGGCCCATATATATGTTCTCTATATTTGGTCCTAGAGCGTTCGCATTTGCAAATTGCAACATGCATGCAAATTTAAGTCCAAACTTCTCTTTGTTTTTTGTGTCGTAATTCCTTATATAGTATCGTTACTACAGAAAATGGATATATCCATTGTTTTCTATATAACCCAACCCAGACATGGGCAGCCCAGTCTGACGGGCCCAACCCGAAGCCCGACGTTCAGTTGGGGCTCATGCCTCAATTTTTCCGCCACGGGCTCTGCCCGCGAAAACTTAAGGTATTATAATATATTTTATACTTGCAATGATTGAGATAGTATTTGCAAATGGAAAAGCACATTGTTTCACTATTTTGGGCCAGCCTTATGATTGGATTTTTCTGTTCACGATAAAAAGCGTATATGACCTACACAACTAGGTTCTCTTGCAACACATACTCCGAATTACATAGATTAGCCCATTGATGTAAACACATGAGAAGTGGGGTCATAAACGAGCTGGTTTTGTCAAACTATGCCTTGAAGTTTGAAGTTTGAAGTTTGAGAAAAACAAAATAATTCCTCCAAATGGACCATAGTGCGTTGAGTAAATTAGAAAAAATTTAGCTTAATCGGACTATCCAATCTTCTTTTTATATTTTGAACAGAATAGACATTTTCCGTCCTCGGCGACGACAGAGTTATCTCAGCCGCACTAGTAGGAAACTAGCTATAGATAGAAATGAATTCTGTGGCGCATGAAAAAGTGCGTGCTCCACAGAAATATTTCTGTGGCGCATATTTTTGCATGCGCCACAGAAATGTTGCAATTCTGTGGCGCATGTAAGCCACATGCGCTGGCGCACCACAGAAATGCACATTTCTGTGGCGCATGTCAACGTATTTCTGTGGCGCATATTGCTATATCCACCACATAATTTTCAAAAAAAATTCAAAAATCAAAAAAAAAATTAAAAAGAATTTTTTTCAATTTTGTAGAAAAAAGCTTCTTTTTGAAATAACTTTTTTTCTTTTTGAAATTTCTAGGATCTGAGAAAAGTTCACCGGGTAAACCCGGGTGAAATCGAGCTCAATTTTTTCTCTAGTTTTTTTTATATATTAAACACATTTTTTCGACGTCGTATGCAAAAGTTATGGCCGTTTTATTTTTTTCTGTTTTTGCAAAAAAAAAAGCCAAAATTCATATTTCAAATTTTCTATGCCAACTAGACACTAAAACCTAACTACATCTCAAAGGATTTTATTTTTTGAAGATTTTTTCATTTTCTTTTATTTCTACAAAACTAAAAAAAGGCGATCCACGGGGTAGGCATGCATGAGAGGGGAAAAACCTCGATTTTTTATTTTTTTGAATTTTATATTTTTTTTGTCAATTAAAAAAATACTTTTTTTTCTTAAATTTTCGATTTTTTTGGATTTGTTGATTTTTTTTGGATTTTTTGAAGTTTTCGGGACTTTTTGAGTTTTTTTATTTTTTTGGATTTTTTGAAACTTTTGAATTTCCTTTTGAAGTTTTTGATTTTTTTTAATTTAAAAACACACATATATATATATACATACCACACATATACTACACATATATATACACAAATAAGGATTAAGAGGGTTGATATAATACTTATATCAATAAGAAGTTGAGTAGCATAAGGGTAACTGAACTGAATAAAATTTAGAAGTTAAGCGTGTCTGGGTTGGAGCAATTTGAGGATGGGTGACATAGCGGGAAGTCATCATTTGATGGTGCGTGTCTTGTCAATGCGGTGGTGAGAGGGGCAATTGCGTTTCTCAAATTTGTTTTGTAATTAAATGTGACCTCTCCGTAAAATGTACTCCCTGCGTTCCAAATTAGATGACTTCCATTTGACTACATGCGGATGTATCTAGATGTGTAACAAGTCTAGATACATCTATATCTTGACAAATGGAAGTCATCTATTTTGGAACGGAGGGAGTACTTTTTTGGAGAGGCGTAAAATGTATTTTCACCGCTGAAATCAAATACAGCTTCGGGGTAAAAAAAAGTGAGACACGTACCCTGCTACGTACGACACGAGCGAGCTAGGCTGTCCCGTGTCCCGGGAGCATCGCCGGCGGAGAGCCGATCGACACGGTTGCTTCTCCTGCGAGTTATTTGCACTGGTGGTCACACAACTCGACAGCTATGTGCAATTAAGTCACACAACTGGATAACTGAATTTTTTGGTCACACAACTCGTCATCTGGTGCACTTAAGTCACTGACCCCACCTGTCAGGCCGTTTTCCGTTGAAGTTGATGCTGAATGGACACGTAATTTTGCAAAAAAAACCCTGTATTTTTGTACATTTGCAAAAACCCCCCTGTATTTTTTCAAAAACCCCCCTGAATTTTTGAAATGTCCAAAAATACAGGGTTTTTTTTGCAAATGTACAAAAATACAGGGGGTTTTTGCAAGATTACGTGTCCAGTCAGCATCAACTTCAACGGAAAACGGCCTGACAGGTGGGTCAGTGACTTAAGTGCACCAGATGACGATTTGTGTGACCAAAAAATTCAGTTATCCAGTTGTGTGATTTAAGTACACATAGCTGTCGAGTTGTGTGACCACCGGTGCAAATAACTCTTCTCCTGCCGGCCTGCCCGTACGTGCACACGCACGCACAGCGGCAACTACAAGCGCACGGACAAAGCCGGGCGTAGGTCTCTCAGAGTGCCGTCGACACACGCGACGCGGATACACGTGTGCCGCTCGGGCTCAGAACACGGTCGGTCTCTTCTGTTGGTTCTGTTTCTCCTCACGTGGACATGCAGCCATAGCCATGCATAGGGAGTATATGTGGCGAAGTGTACTGCTGGAAAACCCGAATGCGGCTACCTTTTTCTTATGAGTTGAACGAAATGTTCAGTTTGGATCCAGAATTTGAATTCCGTATTTGAGTACACGCTCTACCTTTTCAAATTTTGGGTTTTCACTAAACCAGGTTGGGTAACCGCTAAAAGCTAAGCCAAACTAACTAGGCACACCATTCATGCGCCCACCCTTGAGTACCATAGCCGAAGATAACATCGATGAAACAACTTTGTTATTTATGGAGTGCGCTCATGGCAGCTACAATTACTTCACAAGGAGAACCAAATTCGGGCACCATCCCCCATCTTTCTCAACTACAGTGACAAGATCGAGAAGGAACACCACAAAAGAGGGGCTCCCCCGAGATTTTGGAAGAAGCCCTCGCCATATCTACGCCCATCCTTACTCTTCTAGCAGAGAGGCTCATCGGCGACCCCTATCGCTACTCACTAGCAACCAGGGTCAACTTGTAGACATCCATCATTCGGCAACATGTCATTAACGGATACCAGCATGCAGATATCAGATATCAGCATACGCCAACATACGCAAACAAACATGTACATCAACTACATATAGATGAGGTTTGGCGTCCTCTCCCATCCTACTCCACCTAGGGACGCCAACGGATTTATAATATAACTATGTGATCAAATAAGTTTAGGGAAACATTGATAATATAACTACCAGTATAATCAAATTTATAAAGTTTACAATATAGAAATGCACTGGTGAATTCACTGGTAGGGCGCCGCCAGCAACTACAACACCACAAGGGCGGTCGTTGAACTCCTCGAGAACTCAAATCGAGGCCCTTCTCCTTACAGCGCCCTTTAACAGTTACCAACTAGAAGCCTCGCTACTCGCTGAGGGCCATCTCCTCGCACACCCATCAGTTTTCTCATGTCCAATATATCGAGTGTCCCCGGTAGTCTCTGCCTCACCGACTCTTTCGCGGAGAACTCCAACAAATCAACATCTAATTTGACAATGATCACACAACATTTGGTTCTCGTGATAGGTGACAGTAAATTAATTCTCAATAATTTATACAAAACTCTTTTACTTTTCCATAACACATCATATCACTAAACATATGTCTTATTTATTCATTCATTCCCCCAAAAAATTAAGTATTAATTTGAAATAAATGGTTTTCTATATAATTAATGAAAATGTGCCGCTAAAGAATTATGAACCATCTTATTTCAAGGAGTTTCAGTGTATACCATTCCAAATAGTTTTCTGGTGCTCAACTGAAATTCCACTTGGTTGTGGTAAATAAATTATGTTTGTATTTTTGTTTGTAAAGTTTAACAAATCCGTAGTTTCAGTGAAATCACCCTAAATTGAACAAAGAAAGTTATGAGAAAAAAAATATGTAAAAGCTATATGTGTTGTCTAATAAACATTGGCGTGTTTATAGTATTCATTAATATCTAAAATATGTAGTTGTATTATCTTACAACATACCTGTTCAAAGGATCTGATACGGGTTTCTAGATTAGAGAAGACTCATACTTTGGTGCAAGTAATTAAATACATAATCCTAGAGTGTATGGGATGTCAAGAAGTGGGCTCCCTTCCACAGTCTCCCTCGTTGGCGGTCAATATCTCTTGGTCAAAACAACAGTAGTACATTATTGCAAACAAAGGTATTATGATGTTTTTATACTTTGAAATGATTAAGATATTATTTGTAAGTGGAGAAGTACATTGTTTCACTATTTTAGGCCAGGCTTTGGATTGGCCTTTTCCGTTTGGTGATGAAAAAGCCCCACCTTGGCCCGAATATGTTTGATAGTATCTGGATTGCATAAATGGAAATCATAGTGTTGATTTTCTACGAAATGATTCCATAACTACGTCTTCCTCACTAAAATATGAGCAGTGTGTGGTCATAGAAGAGCTGGTTTTGTCAAACTATGCCAAGAAGGTTGTAGTTTGAGAAAACCCCAAATAATTCCTCCAAATGAACCATACATAGTGTGTCGAGTAAACTAGAAAAATTTCTGCTTAATCGGAGCATCCAATCTTCTTTTTAATATTTTGAACATACGAGACTAGACATTTTCTTCCTCGGTGATGCGGTGGTGAAGGGCCCAATTAATTAGGTTTCTCAAATTTGTTTCGGGGTCTTTGGTGAAAAGTTTGGGGCCAACTTAATTGGCACCTGTCTGTAGAATGTATTTTTACCGCAGAAGTCTATTACGGATTCTGTATTTAGAAAAAAGGAGACACGTGCGTACGACACAAGCTAGCTAGGCCGTCCCGTGTCCCCGGAGCATCGGCGGCGGGAGAGCCGGTTGCTTGTCGTGCTGCCCGCCCGTACGTACAGCGCCAAGTAGTGTACAAAACAGGCATGAGCGCTCGGAGAAAGGCGGCCGTACGCCTCTTAGACAGAGTGCCGTCGACACAGGCGACGCGCTCGGGCCGTCTTGTAGCTCAGAGCAAGGTCGGTTTCTTTTCTTGGTTCCTCAGGTGGACATGCAGTTGCAGCCATAGCCAGTATTTTTTTTTTGACACATCCAACCAACCGTATATTCAACGATCAAACCACATACACCGTACATAGATTGAAAAGCAGAAGAAGAACCAACATACGGGAGGATCCAGAGCCACCACAGAGAGTCGCAGCTTCCCGGCGACGGAGACGAAGGCCGGCAACCACTTTGCCACTGCCTGGGCACTTTTAAACCCTTAAGAGACGCCGCCTTGACTGCCCGCCGCGCCGCGACGGAGCACTTGTCGATGAACACGTAGGGCGGCGCCCCCCTGGCACCGCTTCCCCACCAAGCCTCGGCCGCCAACAGATCCGTCGCAGGAGAAGCTCCAGCCTCCCGTCCAGCCCTGGATGAACACCACATCTCCAGCGCCGCCGCACCGCAGCAGAAGGAGAAGAAGACCGCGCACGGCGGATCCGCGGATCCGCGAGCACGGCAAGGTCGACGACCACGCGACGGAGCCCCGCCGGAGCTCCACCACCGGAGAGGAAGGACGCCGACTCCAACCAACCGGAGCCATAGCCAGTAATCCTGCTCTGCACGCAATGCAAAGGCCACACTACGGGAAACCCACGATACGCCGACGGCCAGAAGCCGTCGGGTAGGCACGTTTGCCGTCGGCGTAGGCCTAGGCCGACGGCGGCCGTCGGCGTATCTCCGTCGGCGTAGCAGCCCGTCGGCGTATACAAATAACCGTCGGCGTATACGTAACCGTCGGCGTAGCCGCTGTGGGACCCACAAAAACGGAAGCCGTCCGTCTCCGTCTGCTCCACCCATACGCCGACGGCAGTGCCGTCGGCCTAGCGTGCCACGTGGAGCGAGCTGGTGCGTCTGGGACGTGGCATACGCCGACGGTAAAGCCGTCGGCGTATTCGTGACCATTTGGTCCATTTTAGATGACGTGGCAGCACCCTGTGCGCCTGGGAAGTTCTCTACGCCGACGGCAATCCTTGACCATAATTTCCAATTTTAGCTGCTTGTTGCTGCTGGTTTCTGGCGCATTTTAAATACAATTAAAATTGCACAAATTATAAAACACGACAGAAACATCACATAAAACATCACATATATATCCAAAATGACACAAACATGATTCGAATTCATACAAGCATTCATACAAACTCAAAATGACAGAAACATAGTTCGAATTGACACCCGGAACACCCGAACTAATCCTACATCTCGTGAGAGGTCGAGCCACCTATCTCTGACCGCGTGAAAATAGGCGACCGACCGCGTGGGCCAGTCGAACCACACAGGGAATCCGGAGAGCCACGGGACTGTGTGGTCTCACGCGACGAACCCGGCGAGGCACCACCAGTGCCATGCACCACGAGCGCGCGCGTCGAAGTCGGCGAGGCAAAAGCAGGATCAATGGGTGCATTCCTCGAGCAACTCGATCCCTACATGTTTGAGTCCAAGTTAGCAACTTGGAAAGCACAGCATGGCGGTAACAATTTGTTTGGCAAATAACTTACCGGTGTCGCTTGCTTGTATGTGCGAGCGACCGACTCCCTCGTTGGGCCGACGGGCGGGATCCCCGGCCTAGGTGGACGCGTAGGCAGCGCCTCCCGCTCTCCAGTGGCAAAAAACTTCTCGGTAGCCTACAAGATAGTTTAGATGTCAGGAGTTGTAGAAAAAGAAGGTTCAAACTAGAGGAAATGGGAGTTGTCATATTTTGCAAATACAAAAGTTGAAACTTACAGCATCCTTCAACTCATTCCACTCCTCATACTCCTGGCTCTTCTGTACCCACAACTGATACTGTCTCTCATAGTCCGCGTAAGCGGCATCGAAGGCCGCCTCGAAATCAGCCTACAGTTTTAAAAGGGAACGCATCTCGTCAACTTAGCCACTTAGCTAGGAACGAATGTCGGAAAGAGAATGAAATTGAGAAAAACTTACATCGGGGCGAGCTCGGGAAGGCCGACGAGGCAGGACGGGAGGGTCGTCGGCGGTGAGGGTAGCCTTGACACGCGAGAGGCCCAACTCAGGAGTACGCGTGAGTACCGCACTAAGCATGAGAGGACGGCCATGCTCCCAACCGTTCCCGGCAAGGACCACCGCTCTCTCATCGGTGTCATGCCGAAGAGGGTTGTCCACAAACGGATTTATACCCTGGAACGTCTCGACGTATGCCTTTATCCCCTCCTTGGCAGTGCCGAAGTAATCGGGCTGCGAGGGCTGAGGCTCAGAAAAATTGGGCTTCTTCATCTTCATCCTCTCCCATGTTTGCATGTCCGTAAGAGGCTCCCCGAGATCGGCCTCCTGCAATGCCAAAGAAGTGTCATGCGTATCAAGTAGGAACATGAGGGGAAATAAATGAAGATTGTTTCATGTATATATATACCAGCTTTGCCTTGAAGCGATCATGGTTGCGGGCACCCGCACGATGTGTCCCCCCGCTCCCGCGGTTTAACCTGTTTCGCTCGCTCAAGGCCTTGAACTCGGGGTCCTCCCCAGCCCACCTAGACACCAACGCCCTCCACGCGTCATCCTTGCCATAGGCCCATGAGGGCTTAAACTGAAAAAACAATACTCATGTGAAGAACGGATAATGCAATTGCAACCTAGCAGCAACATGTAATCTCATTAACAATCTACTTACCGCCATGTAGTCATCTACGGTCACCTCAAGTGGGTTCTCCACAATCTCATGCTTCACCGCCTTCTTGTGTAACGTCTCAGTACTGAAATGATTGATGATGGTATGCTTTGCATTGTAGAACTGCTGTCGTGTCAACTTCCTACAAGCCCCCTCCAAAGTCCTGTCCGCATCGGCCCGCTGCTCAGGAAGTACCCTATAGAACCTCTTTAATCATGCACAAAAAACAAATTGTGAGAGCATGGTGGGGACATCAAGTATGAACGAAATTCGAAAAGTTCAACTTACCCAAAACTTGTTGATCACGGCGTCAGAACATTTCCCGCCGCTCGCGTAATTGGCGGCCTGATAGTCTACCCAATGGGTGGCTAGCTTCGTCGCGCCGTTGGGGACGGTACTGTACAAGCCCGGCCAAAACTTCCTAATCAAAGCTCCAATCAGGGTGTTAGGCACACGGGCTCCCGCAGGATGTATCCAGTTGCTGCACAATAATGAAACATTAGTACATGTCAAATTGTCCTGACCACAATGAAGTTACCATGTTCAAAATTAGTATATATAGTCACTTACTCTTTCCCATTAGGCGTAATGAGGATCTTCGCCTCCTCGGTAGCAGGTTCCTTGTCCTCATCAGGGACCTGGGATTCCCCTCGAATCCTTGGCTTCTTCGGCGGCGCGGAGGACCCCGCCTCC
The DNA here is from genome assembly GCA_947311845.1 of Poa pratensis. Taxonomy (NCBI): domain Eukaryota; kingdom Viridiplantae; phylum Streptophyta; class Magnoliopsida; order Poales; family Poaceae; genus Poa; species Poa pratensis. The sequence continues at coordinate 113,917,362 of CAMZMU010000117.1, forward strand.
AAGTCCGTGGAGGGGCCCGGCCCCACGTCCGTGGAGGGGCCCGTCTCCTCCGAGTCCGTGGAGGGGCCCGTCCCCACGTCCGTGGAGGGGCCCGCAGAGGGTATGTCCGAAGACACGTCGCCCCCACCTCGCCCTCGTCCTCCCTCACCTCGCCCTCGTCCTCCACCTCGCCCTCGTCCTCGTCCTGCACCTCGTCCCCTCGGAGGAACTGGAGCATCGGCACCTCCCCCTCCTCCAGCATCTCCACCCTCACCTGCATTGAGAAAGGGTGAACAATTAAGCATAAAGACATGAACAAATTAAGAATTGCATCATCACCTCTACTCTCACCACTGTCAGACAGGTAACGCGGGTTCGGAATATGTTCTCTTCCACTTTTACTAACTTTCTTCTGGCGCATCTTCTTCACCAAGGAGGCCGATGATTCCTTGCCTTGGCTCATCTTGGTCAATCACCTGCAGGAATAGATCTAAGCATTCAGTTCAATCCTCAAATGCATAGCAGTTATTCACCTAGGCAGTCAGACAACAAATGATACATGCACCTTATTCATAGTATATATGTCTAATGCTCTGTAAATTAAATCTCTGTTTTTCTTATATGAGGCATTTCCTCCTATTGGCAATAAAATAGCAGCTCCGGCTACTTTCGAGAAAAATGGACTTGCACATACATGCAAATCAGAATGGATAGAGCATAATTAAATATGACACCAATGACATTAAAGTGCTAACGGAAGGCTGTTTAAAGTGATACATATGGTTCCGAAATTCCTTGCCAAATTTGCACCATATGGTCTAAAGTAAGTGTGCAGTACGTTTTTTCCACTGTCTAAAGAACGCAGCAACAATTCAAAATTCAGTTGTAATCTTCAGGAAGCACTGCTTGCAGCCATTGACAACAATTTCCTAGAGCTTTTCCTGCATTTGTTCTAATCTAATAAATCTTAGCATTTCAACCACACATCAGAACGAAATCCTAGCCTAAGGACTAACTGTTTTTGCAGCTGGACCGAAGCTAAATTGCAACAGCAAGAAGCTAACCCTAACTCTAAAGCACACCAGAAGAAGAAGTAGTGGTGGTGGTACCTTGTGGTCGGGCTGAGTTGAAGATACGGCTCCGGCGAAGGCCAGCACCGGGCGCCGCGTCGTCCTGACGCCGGTCCAGCAAGGGGGGGCAGCGGAGGCGAGGCAGCACGGGCGCAGGCGGGCGGCGGAGAAGAGGCGGGTGATGGGCTGCCACGGGCAGTGCGGGTTGGGGCGGCGCGAGACCGCGCTCGGGGAGGGGGCACGCTCCGAGGCGAGGCGCTCCTGCTGTGGTGGCGGCCGGAGGAGGTGGTGGCGTTGGGGGCGGCCGGAGGAGGTGGTGGCGTTGGGGCGGCCGGAGGAGGTGGACTGGAGGTGGTGGCGTCGGGGCCGGAGGAGGTGGACTGGAGGTGAACGGAGGTGGTGGCGCACGAGGTGGGGAGGGCGCGAGGTAGGGCGGCGGCGGCGGCGAACGGGGTGCGGTGGTGGTTTGGCTTGGCACGCGCGGGGGAAATTGGGGATTTGGAACGCGCGGGGTGGGGTAAGAAAATTCCACCAAGCCTACGCCGACGGCTTGGCCGTCGGCGTATGGTTTTTGCTTTTTTTTATTTCTTAAAAGAAATCAAATAAATATGGAAAACCAGTACTGGACCTATTTTAGATATGCAATATCTCGAGATTTATAGCTCCAAATAAATCAAATAAATATGTTCTGGAAAGCTTATGAAATTTTTTAACCAACCCAAGTGGTTTCATTTCATTTAGATAAATAATAAAAATGTATTATTCAAAATACCACAGAAGGTTTAAATTATAAACTTGTTTGTTTCTGATACTCTGGTAGTCCAAATATTTCCAAACCAATTTTGTTAGCTTGGTACTGTGATTTACTAGCTTCCCTAATTTTGGGAGAATTAATTATGCAGTGGTAATTGTTTAGTATAAACTATAAGTTAGAACACCCTTCTGCACTAAAACAATTAAATCTGTTGATTGGTTAACCCAAATTAATTAGGACCAATTTTGTAGATCACATTTAGTCATGGTTAGTTACCCCTAAAAGTGTTTAATTTTGTTAGATAGAAGCACACGGATCGTGTGTTTCCTTCGTGCGCTTGTGAGCCGTTGGATCAGCGGTGTGTTTCTTTCGAGCGCTGGTGAGCCGTTGGATCCGGGAGAAGCACACGGATCGTGTGTTTCCTTCGTGCGCTTCTGAGCCGTTGGATCAGCGGTGTGTTTCTTTCGAGCGCTCGTGAGCCCTTGGATCCGGGAGAAGCACACGGATCGTGTGTTTCCTTCGTGCGCTTCTGAGCCGTTGGATCAGCGGTGTGTTTCTTTCGAGCGCTCGTGAGCCCTTGGATCCGGGAGAAGCACACGGATCGTGTGTTTCCTTCGTGCGCTTCTGAGCCGTTGGATCAGCGGTGTGTTTCTTTCGAGCGCTGGTGAGCCGTTGGATCCGGGAGCGCCACCGGTAGTTCTATATAACCCAGTCGAAGGTAGGCATGGTACTCACTTGAGCGCAAACATGGTGTGTATTGGTCCTTGCGAGAAGTGTGTGTCCGGGTTTCACATTTCCGCATCCGAGCATCTCGCTAGGATTTCGAGCAATTTGAAGGTAGATGGTAGGGTAGTTCCAATTGAAGAAATTTTGCACACTGAGAGTCATCTCGCTTCACTCGGGGCGAAGCTATGCCGCGATGGGTTTCCGTATAGGACCCCGCTCCAAATTCGTGCAGAAATGCTCAGGCTTGCAGATAAGTTTGACAGGAAAGTTACGAATAGTCCGTTCTACCGAACTGAAGCTGACCGTGTTTCGTACGGTCGTTCCTGTCTCTGGGTAGTTGACAGCGATGATGACGATGATTTCATGCCGTCGTCAAAGGAAAGGAGGGTTGAAGCACAGAGCAAGAAGGCTGAAGCTTCGTCCAAGGGCAAAGGCAACAAGGCAGAATCTTCGTCAAAGGGCAAGGGTGGCAGCACACGCACGGCATAGGGTGGAGAAATTTATTAGTTGTTCGTGATTGTTGTAATTTGTTCTACATGCATGTTTACTTGTTTGTTAGTCAATTATGTATCGGCGGTTCAAGAATGTTCTCTGTGTAATTTATGTTGTCACTGTAATTTACATGGTTTGTTTAATATCAATGCGAAAAGTAGTTCAAAGGGGGTAGAAAAGTAGTCGAAAGGCCGGTCACTCTTTTGACACCGAGGAGTCGCTCTTTGGGTCAATAAGAAGACCAAGATGAGAGGATTTCACAACAAAATCTGAAATTTGTTGCTTTAGATTGTTGTCAACCTGCGGGTGGGATACCGGAAAACTCAAACCGTTATTTTATGCGGGTGGGATACCGAAACTGAGAGAACAGAAAAGACGTCCTGCCGCTGGTTGCCCAAAACACAAGATAAAATACATTGCGACTAAACGCATAAATGAACAAATCATACGGTTTCACCAGCTACAATCCCACCGTGGCTGCGATATCACATGCAGGGTGGGACGTAGCTGGTTAAATCCGGATAATTTGTGTGGAATGTCTAAATATAGCTGAAACAACACTAGTAGGAAAAACCTTTTCTGTGGCGCACCAAAAATAAATTCTGTGGCGCACGTCTGGTGCGCCACAGAATACTCGCCACTAAATTGCGAATTCTGTGGCGCACCCCACCGTGCGCCACAGAAAACCTAAAATTTTGTGGCGCACCCGCGATACATGCGCCACAGAAGTTGTTTTCAGATTTAAAAAAAAATTCAGCCAGCCTGCCCTCGCGAGGCGGCCAGTGCCGACGCGGACGGAGGGAGGCGGCCGGTGCGGCTGAGGCGGAGGGAGGCGCCGGGATGCGGGAGAGCGCGGAGACGGCGCTGAGTCGAAGCCACCCGGGAGGCGGAGGAGCGTGTGTTGGGTGTCAAGTCCTTGCTCCCGCCGACGGAGGTTGAGGAAGGGGTGCGACGCCGGGGCCGCGACGGAGGACACGTTGAAGACGGCGGCGTCAAGGAGGTCGAGGAAGGGGTGCGAGGCCGGGCGTCGTCGTCGTTGACCGGACGTGTGAAGGTGGAGGCGGTGCCCATGCGGCAGCTCGTCGAGGACGGCCTGCGTCAGAGGCGGAGGCGGCGCCGCCGTCCCAGTCCTCGCCGGGCTCAAATAGCTCACCGTCAGAGGGATCTTGGAGGCTGGGGATCGGCATGGTGGAAAGAAGGGCACGGGAACCAGGGAGTATGTAGCGGCGGCGGAGACGAGCTGGTGGCGCGCGAGGACGGCCGGCCGGCCAGGGGCAGGTGCATGCGGGGAGAGAGAGAAAAGGGGATTAGACAGGGGAGAGAGAGAGAGCGCCGTGGCGCCGTGCGTGCGTGATAGAGAGAAAAGAGGCAGAGAGAGGAGAGAAGAGAGGACACGGCCGCGTGGTGAGTGAGTTGGCTGGAGAGAGAAAATAGATCTGAGGTGGGGTGAGGTGGGGTGTCGGTTTGAAAATATCTGCAAATTTTTGTGGCGCACCAGTCAACATGCGCCAGAGAATAGCAATATTCTGTGGCGCACCAGCTTATGTGCGCCACAGAATAGCAAATTCTGTGGCGCACCAGTTTAGGTGCGCCACAGAATAGCAATATTCTGTGGCGCACCAGATTAGGTGCGCCACAGAATAGCAAATTCTGTGGCGCACCAGTTTTGGGTGCGCCACAGATTTTTTTTTTGTGGCGCATGGCTAAATGGTGCGTCACAGAATAGGGATCCATAGAATCGCGTTTTCCTACTAGTGCAAGACACACGGTTTGAGCGCCACTTCGATCCAAGCAGCGGTAAGACGTCTCTGATGATCTACAACCGTCCGGCAAGACGTCTATGATGATCTGCAACCGTTTGGTACGGTCGCAGGTCATCACAGACGTCTTGCCGCTGGTTGCCCAAAGATGTCTCTCCGAGTGAGCTGGAATGTTTTGTGTGAGTGAGTAACCTGTCTGAGGAGTGGCCTATTTATAGGCGTCGTGTGTTTCCTTCCAGTGCTTGTGAGCCGTTGGATCAGCGGTGTGTTTCTTTCGAGCGCTCGTGAGCCCTTGGATCAGGCAGAAGCACACGGATCGTGTGTTTCCTTCTAGTGCTTGTGAGCCGTTGGATCAGCGGTGTGTTTCTTTCGAGCGCTCGTGAGCCCTTGGATCAGGCAGAAGCACACGGATCGTGTGCTTCCTTCCAGTGCTTGTGAGCCGTTGGATCAGCGGTGTGTTTCTTTCGAGCGCTTGTGAGCCCTTGGATCAGGCAGAAGCACACGGATCGTGTGTTTCCTAACATAATACAACCAAGCAAAAAAGTCCACTGGGCTACCCCGTTTCGACGCACGTCTATGGGGGTAGACGGAAACGTTAGGGTTTTTGTGTTAGGTTAGTCCATTGGGGCTTGTCACGTTACCATGGAACATAAGAAAACTAAACTAGACTTTATTTGTGTTAGGTTAGTCCATTGGGGCTTGTGAAACCAACTTTTATCAAAATTAATCGAAACGGAGTAGTAGCAACTAAGATAGAACAAACTTGGTACATAGACGAATGACAACAAACTTGGGTACATAGACGAATGACAACAAACTTGCACTAGTAGGAATGTGCTTATATCCACCAGTCTACATATTTATTTAATCCATAATACATCACGAATAATGTAACTAACTTTTGCCGGGTCCTAAGCCGCGAGGTGCTGAGCGGCCGGCGGCTTGCACCCAAAGATAAGGAACCATCACTGGGGCAATACTCACATGAGGAGGATCCCTATGAAGTGAATACCACATATTGTCATGCACCGCTTGCGTATCCAACCTAACCAGGTAGCGACGGACGTGCTCGTCCTCCTCTCTGATACGGCGACGCACCTCCACCTCGGGGGCCGGCGGCCTCTGCACCGAGGCTGGCCCACGCGACGGCCACCAAACAAGATCCGGGTCGACGACGTCACCCGGATTCCTCACCAAACTACGCGTCCCGGAAGACACCTCCCAGTGCCAGCCCGGCGGAGCCCAGTCCCGGACACTGCCCGTGTCCAACAAATGGCCGGTGGTCATCATCGATTCCCGCCGAGATCTGAAAAAATGAGTGGGGAATTTGATCAAACAACTAAGGTGCGTGCAACCTGGTACGTAGGGGAGGGAGAGGGCAGCACCTTGGCATGGCGGACGGCACACGCGGTGGTGACGCCACGGGAGAGTGATGAGGGATCAGATATCAGTTTAGATGTGCTATGCCAATGGAGGCCATGACTACATATATATAGTGAGAAATGGGCTTCTGAGCTGTAGTATGCCCAATCAGAAGAAGCACACGGATCGTGTGTTTCCTTCGTGTGCTTCTGAGCCGTTGGATCAGCGGTGTGTTTCTTTCGAGCGCTGGTGAGCCGTTGGATCAGGAAGAAGCACACGGATCGTGTGTTTCCTTCGTGTGTTTCTTTCGAGCCTGTTTCCCGCCAATTCTCCCCTTTCGGGCGAACCGGATGGAATCGTGTGTCAATTTGGGGTAGACTTTGGTTTCTCATGTTCCTATGGCCTAACATAACACAACCAAGCAAAAAAGTCCACTGGGCTACCCCCTTTCGACGCACGTCTATGGGGGTAGACGGAAACGTTAGGGTTTTTCCAGCGGATTAGGGTTTCACCGAAGCGGGGCCCCGGAGCGTCGGAACCACACCCAAACCTAGCTTGTGACATACCATGTTTATACAAGTGTGTTGGGTGCTGTGGAGTTCCAAGTTCCCACAGCGGGATGTGAGCGGGTTCACCGGCATCACTTTCTCTCTAGTGAGTTTCTGCCGAAAGGGGAGTTTTCACCTCTAAGTGCAGGAACTCAATAGAGAGAAAGTGAAGCCGGTGAAGCCGGTCACACCCCGGAGTAGGATATTGCACATTTACAACACACAACACACTTGTATACATATGGTATGGCACAACCTAGGTTTGGGTGGGGTTCCGACGCTCCGGGGCCCCGCTTCGGCGAAACCCCGAATCCGCTGGGAAAACCCTAACGTTTTCGTCTACCCCCATAGACGTGCGTCGAAAGGGGGTAGGCCAGTGGACTTTTTTGTTTGCTTGTGTTAGGTTAGGCCATAGGAAGGTGAGAATCCAAAGTCTACCCCAAATCAACACAAGATTCCATCCGGTTCTCCCGAAACGGGAGTTTTCACCTCTAAGTGCAGAAACTCACTAGAGAGAAAGTGAAGCCGGTGAAACCGGTCACACCCCGGAGTAGGATATTGCACATTTACAACACACAACACACTTGTATACATATGGTATGGCACAACCTAGGTTTTGGTGGGGTTCCGACGCTCCGGGGCCCCGCTTCGGCGAAACCCCGAATCCGCTGGGAAAACCCTAACGTTTTCGTCTACCCCCATAGACGTGCGTCGAAAGGGGGTAGGCCAGTGGACTTTTTTGCTTGGTTGTGTTATGTTAGGCCATAGAAAGGTGAGAAACCAAAGTCTACCCCAAATCAACACAAGATTCCATCCGGTTCTGCCGAAACGGGAGTTTTCACCTCTAAGTGCAGAAACTCACTAGAGAGAAAGTGAAGCCGGTAAAGCCGGTCACACCCCGGAGTAGGATATTGCACATTTACAACACCCAACACACTTGTATACATATGGTATGGCACAACCTAGGTTTTGGTGGGGTTCCGACGCTCCGATGCCCCGCTTCGGCGAAACCCCGAATCCGCTGGGAAAACCCTAACATTTTCGTCTATCCCCATAGACGTGCGTCGAAAGGGGGTAGGAAAGTGGACTTTTTTACTTGGTTGTGTTAGGTTAGGCCATAGGAAGGTATTTTACATGTGTTGTTTATATTTATTTTACATGTATATGTTGTAGGGTTGGGTTCCGGGAAACTCGAACCGTTATTTTACGGGGGTGGGATACTGAAATTGGGAGGAGAATTATAGGTCCAATATATATAAATTATAACTACATTAAATATTATATAGAGAAATAAATAAATAAATATTATATAGAGAAATAAATAAAAAAAGGTTCATATATACGCCGACGGCCGCCGTCGGCGTTGAAGTACACGTGTACACCGACGGCACGGCCGTCGGCGTATCAACGCCGCTGGACGTTCCGTCACGGCGTCCTTTTGTACGCCGACGGCACCGTTTACGCCGACGGCTGCCGTCGGCCTTACCTGGATACGCCGACGGCGCTTCGTACGCCGACGGCTTTGTGGGCGGCTGCCCTAGCTCGTGCTGTACGCCGACGGCCCGACATTTAGCCGTCGGCGTACAGTACGGCCGTCGGCGTAGTGTGGCTTTCCCGTAGTGCCAGCCACACACCGTCGATCAAGTCTGTGCTGGCTTACTTTGTTCGTTAGAGGTTCAGGTGTGCTCTGAAATGTAATACTCCCTCGGATTCGTAATAAGTCGTGAGAGCTGAACGAATTTGTACGCAGCTAGTAGGATTTCTACGACACTTAAAAAAGGACCGGAGGGAGCACGTTTTTCTCTGTTAATTAATAATGGTGCAGCATACGGGCGTGGCTAGCTTAACGCGTGGCCGACCGTGCACACGTGCCATCCCGACCGCTAAACACGAGCGCATTTCCCTAACACACTTGATTGATTAGGGCGCATCTTGGCGCACCACACATAGGATGATTGTTGAATTAGAGGAGTGAACCTAAAATAAAGTTTGTTTTTGGTGTTGAACGTTTTACCGTTTCTCCATAGATTAAACCTCTCCCCTTTTGGTTCTATCCTCCTTTGTTTTTATTTGGTGTTTTTCTGCATGAGAAACTAGAGCTTGTTTTATCTTCAAAACAAGCCAACTTCATTAAAAACGGATTATTTATGCAAAAGATATTGCGTTTTCCGTATAACTGGTTTTCCTCCATTGGAATCCAGATTCAGATCCGGAATTTTCCAGTCTGGTACCGGAATGAATTATGGTCTTTTATACCGGGCGAATCCGGGTAAGTGCAGTAGTATTTTCTAAGTCCGGTATAAATTCCGAACTATTCCCGATCTGGCACCAAAAAGTGTGAAAACTGTGTAACGGGAAGATTTCATCTTTCCCTATATATAGGCCTTCTTCCCCAACAGGTTTCCTATATTTTTTGACACTCTCTCAACTTCATTGTTGACCATGAAAAAAGCTTGCTTCCTCTCCGCCCCTCATATGATTCTTGCATCTTTTTAAGGGAAAAGAGAGAGTGATCTAGATCCACATCTCCACCAATAAAATTCCCTTCTTAGTTAGGGGAACCCATTGGGATTTAGATCTTAGAGTCATTGGTTGATCTCCTTCATTGTTTTTCATCTTAATTCCTCCCTAGCATTGTTGATTTGGTGGAATTTGAGAGAGAAGTATTTGAGCACATCTCGTGTTCTTGCTTTGCATTTATTGCATAGTTTTGTGCTCTCCGGTTCAATTAGTTCGAGTGAGAGCCGGAGGGCTTGTTACTCTTGGAGGGTGACCTCCTAGACGGTTTTGGTGGTTGTGACCGCGGTGATCTCTTCGTGGAAGATTGTGAAGATGCCCGGGTCTTCTCCTTCGTGGGGCTTGTGAAGTGGTTGTGGAGCTTGGCATCTCTAGAGTGGAGGAAAAGCTAACCGTAACGAAAAGGCCCTTGCTTCATGTGGAGGCTTGGAGAAGAAGGTGAGCATTCGTGGCGTACGTGTGTCCTTCGTGGTATCTGATACGTCTCCAACGTATCCATAATTTCTGCTGTTCCATGCTTATATTATACCATTTGCTACATGTTTTATATACACTTCGTATCACTTTTATGCATTTTCTGGGACTAACCTATTAACAAGATGCCACAGTGCCAGTTCCCTGTTTTCTGCTGTTTTTGGTTTCAGAAAGTTACTTCTGGAAATATTCTCGGAATTGCACGAAACAAAAGGCCAGTCCCTATTTTTCCAGCACGTACACGGAGTCCGAAGGAGAGACGAAGGAGAGCCACGAGGTGGCCAAACCACCTGGCGGCGCGGCCCCCAGCCGCGCCTGCCTGTGGTTTGGGCCCCTCGGGGGTCCGCCGACATCGCCCCTTCGCCTATTTATTCCCCGAGACGCGAAAACCCTAAAACACCGAGCCTTTCATCCAGAACATATTCGCTGCCGCCGCCGTCGTCAACCCTAACTCGGGGGGTTTCTGAAGCTCTTCCCGGCACCCTGCCGGAGAGGGGAATCATCACCGGAGGGCTCTACATCGCCATGCCCGCCTCCGGAGTGATGCGTGAGTAGTTCATCCTTGGACTATGGGTCCATAGCAGTAGCTAGATGGTTGTCTTCTCCACTTGTGCCATCATGTTTAGATCTTGTGAGCTGCCTATCATGATCAAGATCATCTTATTGTAATGCTACATGTTGTGTTTGCTGGGATCTGACTTATATTGATACCTATGTGGAGCTGAATATTATATTATCATGTCTATGTCATTTGTGATCTTGCATGCTCTCCGTTACTTGTTGAAGCCTTGGCCACGTGAATACTTGTAACTCCAAGAGGGGGTATTTATGCATGATAGTTGGGTTCAACCTCTATTTAACCTGGGATAGTGACAGCAAGTTCTAAGGTTGTAGATGTGTTGTTGCCACTAGGGGTAAAACAGCAATGCTTTATTCAAGGATGAATGTATTGTTTACATTACGCACATTACTTAATGCAATTGTCTGTTGCTTGCAACTTAATACTGGAAGGGGTACGGATGTTAACCGGAAAGTGGACTATTTAGGCATAGATGCATGCTGGATAGCGGTCTATGTACTTTGTCGTAATGCCCAAATGAATCTCATAGTAGACACCACAGCTCACACATGCATGTTATATGCACTTATCAATTGTCAATTGCCCAGCTGTAATTTGTTTACCCAGCATGTTAGTTATCTTATTGGAGAGACACCACTAGTGAACTGTGGACCCCGGTCCATTCTTTTACATCTGAAATACAATCTACTGCAATCATTGTTCTCTACTGTTTTATGCAAACAAACATCATTTTCCATTCGATACGTTTAACCCTTTGTTTTCAGCAAGCCGGTGAGATTGACAACCTCACTGTTAAGTTGGGGCAAAGTAATTTGGTTGTGTTGTGCAGGTTCCACGTTGGCACCGGAATCCCTGGTGTTGCGCCGCACTACACTCCTTCACCAACACCTTCGAAGCAAACCTCGTTTTCCTACTGGTTCGATTAAACCTTGGTTTCATACTGAGGGAAAACTTACTGCTGCACTCATCATACCTTCCTCTTGGGGTTCCCAACTGACGTGTGACGTACAAGCATTGTTTCTGGCACTATTGCCGGGAGATATTCCCTCGTCAACTAGAGCCACCAACACGTTTTCTGGCGCCGTTGCCGGGGAAAACCGAATTGCTTCTGCAAGGGGAGTCTCTCACACCCAATCTTTACTTTGTTATTTGTCTTGCTTAGTTTATTTTTATTTAGTCTTGTTTGCTCTCTTTATCAAAAACACAAAAAAATTAGTTCCTTTTTATTTCGAATTACTATTATGACTAGTTGTTTTCAATGTCTTATCTCTATGAAACTGGGTCTCGTTATAAGAATTACCGCTTCTCTCCAAAAGGAAAACATCTATGGGAACAAATAAGAAGATTGAATGGTTTTGCTAAGAACTTGTGTTCTACATATGATGAATCCTACTGCTTTAATGAATCTCTTTGCTATAGAAGGCACAAACATCTCCCTTTCCAATGTGAGTATACTGATAATGAAACCTTGGCTGCCTATGCTAAAGGAAACTATGATTTTGGTAATCTTGAACAAATTGAAGAGTTTATTGTTTTTAAGGGTGCCCTTGAAATTAGTTCTTATCTTGAACATAAAACTGATGCCCCTTATAAATCTGAATGTATTGCCATACTTAAATATTGTTGTGATACCTACAAGGATAATAATTCTTACATTACTGAACATCTTGAGAGGATGTTTCCTCAAAAAGATGAAACTTGTGCCTTGCAGGAACCTGAGGAAGAGGAAATTGCTGAAACTGTGATCTCATTGGATGAAAAAGAGGAGGAGAGTGAAGAACAAAAGGAGGATCTACCTTCTAATGACAGTAACTCTTCAACTCTTACACTATTTAATTGCCCTCCATGCCTACCTAAGGAGGAAGAGTGTTATATTGTTGAATGCCATGATTCTTTTGAAATATCTCCTTTTGATAAATTTTACGTAACAAGCTCCTTGACTCAAGAAAACGAAATTTCAGAAATAAAACAATGGCTCCCTAATGCTATATATGATAATGCTCTTGATGATGGTCCTATATTGCCTAATGATATTTATTATACTACTATTGTCAAAAGTGGGTTTAATGACCCCACTGTTTTTGAACTTAATAAAAATTATGTGTTTGTAGATCATGAAAAGCATGCTTTATGTGATAGTTATATAGTTGAGTTTGTTCATGATGCTACTGAAAGTTATTATGAGAGAGGAAAATATGGTTATAAAAGTTTTCAAGTCACTAAAACACCTCTCTTTATGTTGAAAGTTTTGAAGTTGTACTTGTTTCATCTTTCTATGCTAGTTGCTTTATGCTTCAATAATTTATTTTGTTACAAGGTTCCCTTGCATAGAAAGTGGGTTAGACTTAAATGCGTTTGATATTTGCCTCTTGATGCTCTCTTTTGTTTTTCAAGTTCTATTCCTATGAGAGCATCATTAAAATCTTTTAGCCTAGCTAAAGGCATTAAAGAAAGCGCTTTAGGGAGGCAACCCTTTATCTTTTATTTTTAGTTTTTCTCAAGGAGTTTTGTTACTTCTGTAGCAACTCCTTTGTATCTTTATTTTATCGCAATGTTGTGCCAAGTAAAGTTCTATATTGAAAGTTGATGCAAGATTTGGATTTCTGCGCAGTGACAGATTTTTAGCTGTCACGGATTTGAGCTTATCTCCCTGTAGAAAATTCAAAAAATTCTGAGAAAAATCACGCATATTCCTGAGATATGTACGCAACTTTCATTATTTTAGGCCAGATCCATCTGAGCAACTTAAGTGCCTCGAAAAAATTCGTCATTCCAGACTGTTCTGTTTTTGACAGATTCTGCCTTTTGTTTTGCATTCGCTCTTTTACTGTGTTTGTGTGGATTTCTTTGCTCCACAAAGCATTGGTGGCTGTAGCTAATGTCCAGAAGCTTTGGGATTGATTGTATCATTACAGAATATGAGAATTTTTGATTATGCACTAACCCTCTAATGAGAACTGTCTTGAGTTTGGTGTGAAGGAAGTTTTCAAGGATCAAGCGAGAAGGGTGATATTATGTGATCAAGAAGAGTGAAAAGCCTAAGCTTGGGGATGCCCCCGTGGTTCATCCCAACCATATTCAGAGAGACTCAAGCGTCTAAGCTTGGGGATGCCCAAGGCATCCCCTTCTTCATCAACAAACTTATCAGGTCATCTCTAGTGAAACTATATTTTAATTCTTTCACATCTTATGCGCTTTACTTGGAGCGTCTGTGTGTTTTTATTTTTGTTTTTGTTTGAATAAATTCGGATCCTAGCAATCCTTGTGTGGGAGAGAGACACGCTCCGCTTTTTCATGTGAATACTCATGTTCTTCACTTATATTTGTTGAGTATTCTTAACTAGCTACTGCAGTGCTTTTAGCTCCTGTTTTTCATGCATCTCTTCGAGCTGTTAGCACTTGTTTATAAATACTCTCTTGCTGCATTATATTATCATTTGGAGAGTTTATGTTTAAATAAATTATTGGTGTTTGTTTGGAAGAAAGAAAATGCTACATGTAGTAGTTGGTATTGGAAAAGACATATGCATTCTTGTAGATCATTGTCTTGTTTTGATTTGATGCTTTGCAATTGTTTTGAGCTCTCAAGTAGATCATGTTTAAGCTCTTGCATCATGTAGTTAAAGCCTAGTAGTGGAGAACTACCGTAGAGCTTGTTGAGACTTGGGATGCATATTTGTTCTCTCTAAGGTCTAGATATTTTCTGGTAAAATGTTTGAGCAACAAGGAAGACAGTGTAGAGTCTTATAATACTTGCAATATGTTTTTATGTGATTCTTGCTGTACCGGTTTATACTTGTGTTTGCTTCAAACAACCTTGCTAGCCTAAACTCTGTACTGAGAGGGAATGCTTCTCGTGCATCCAAAACTTGAGCCAAAACCCATGCCATTTGTGTCCACCATACCTACCTACTATGTGGTATTTCCTGCCATTCCAAGTAAATATTTCATGTGCTACCTTTAAACTATTCAAAACTTTATTACTCCTTATTTGTGTCAATGTTTTATAGCTCATGAGGAAGTATGTGGTGTTTTATCTTTCAATCTTGTCATTTACTTCTGACAGACTTTCACCTGGACTAGTGGCATATACATCCGCTTATCCAATAATTTGCAAAAAGAGCTGGCAACGGGGTGCCCAGCCCCAATTAATTACAACTTTCATTAATAATTCTCTTCACATGTTTTGCCCTGATTTATCAGTAAGCAACTTAATTTTGCAAATAGACACTCCTCCATGGTATGTGAATGTTGGAAGGCACCCGAGGATTCGGTTAGCCATGGCTTGTGTAAGCAAAAGGTTGGGAGGAGTGTCATCTATAAAGAAACTAAAATACATGTGTAAACAAAAGAGAAGAGGGATGATCTACCTTGCTGGTAGAATAACGTCCTTCATGGGAGCCGCTCTTTGAAAGTCTGGTTGACAAGGGGGTTAGAGTGCCCACTACCATTCGTTGACAACAACAAACACCTCTCAAATACTTATTTTGTGCTCTCTATATGCTTTCGAAAACTTAAAAAGCTCTAGCACATGATTTAATCCCTGCTTCCCTCTGCGAAGGGCCTATCTTTTACTTTATGTTGAGTCAGTTTACCTACTCCTTTCTATCTTAGAAGCAAACACTTGTGTCAACTTTGTGTGCATTGATTCTTACATATTTACTTATTGCACTTGTTATATTGCTTTATGTTGACAACTATCCATGAGATATACATGTTACAAGTTGAAAGCAAATGCTGAAACTTAATCATCCTTTGTGTTGCTTCAATGCCTTTTACTTTGAATCTATTGCTTTATGAGTTACCTCTTATGCAAAACTTTTTGATGCTTGTCTTGAAAGTACTATTCATGAAAAGTTTTTGCTTATATGATTCATTGTTTACTCTTTATCTATTTGTTAGCAAACTATAGATCATTGCTTTGAGTCACTTCATTCATGACATGAGCCTTGCAATATATTGATCAAGATTGTGTGAAAGCATGTCTCCTCAGAAATTATTTGTTGTTATCGTTTTACCTACTCGAGGACGAGTAGAACTAAGCTTGGGGATGCTTGATACGTCTCCAACGTATCCATAATTTCTGCTGTTCCATGCTTATATTATACCATTTGCTACATGTTTTATATACACTTCGTATCACTTTTATGCATTTTCTGGGACTAACCTATTAACAAGATGCCACAGTGCCAGTTCCCTGTTTTCTGCTGTTTTTGGTTTCAGAAAGTTACTTCTGGAAATATTCTCGGAATTGCACGAAACAAAAGGCCAGTCCCTATTTTTCCAGCACGTACACGGAGTCCGAAGGAGAGACGAAGGAGAGCCACGAGGTGGCCAAACCACCTGGCGGCGCGGCCCCCAGCGCGCGCCTGTGGTTTGGGCCCCTCGGGGGTCCGCCGACATCGCCCCTTCGCCTATTTATTCCCCGAGACGCGAAAACCCTAAAACACCGAGCCTTTCATCCAGAACATATTCGCTGCCGCCGCCGTCGTCAACCCTAACTCGGGGGGTTTCTGAAGCTCTTCCCGGCACCCTGCCGGAGAGGGGAATCATCACCGGAGGGCTCTACATCGCCATGCCCGCCTCCGGAGTGATGCGTGAGTAGTTCATCCTTGGACTATGGGTCCATAGCAGTAGCTAGATGGTTGTCTTCTCCACTTGTGCCATCATGTTTAGATCTTGTGAGCTGCCTATCATGATCAAGATCATCTTATTGTAATGCTACATGTTGTGTTTGCTGGGATCTGACTTATATTGATACCTATGTGGAGCTGAATATTATATTATCATGTCTATGTCATTTGTGATCTTGCATGCTCTCCGTTACTTGTTGAAGCCTTGGCCACGTGAATACTTGTAACTCCAAGAGGGGGTATTTATGCATGATAGTTGGGTTCAACCTCTATTTAACCTGGGATAGTGACAGCAAGTTCTAAGGTTGTAGATGTGTTGTTGCCACTAGGGGTAAAACAGCAATGCTTTATTCAAGGATGAATGTATTGTTTACATTACGCACATTACTTAATGCAATTGTCTGTTGCTTGCAACTTAATACTGGAAGGGGTACGGATGTTAACCGGAAAGTGGACTATTTAGGCATAGATGCATGCTGGATAGCGGTCTATGTACTTTGTCGTAATGCCCAAATGAATCTCATAGTAGACACCACAGCTCACACATGCATGTTATATGCACTTATCAATTGTCAATTGCCCAGCTGTAATTTGTTTACCCAGCATGTTAGTTATCTTATTGGAGAGACACCACTAGTGAACTGTGGACCCCGGTCCATTCTTTTACATCTGAAATACAATCTACTGCAATCATTGTTCTCTACTGTTTTATGCAAACAAACATCATTTCCATTCGATACGTTTAACCCTTTGTTTTCAGCAAGCCGGTGAGATTGACAACCTCACTGTTAAGTTGGGGCAAAGTAATTTGATTGTGTTGTGCAGGTTCCACGTTGGCACCGGAATCCCTGGTGTTGCGCCGCACTACACTCCTTCACCAACACCTTCGAAGCAAACCTCGTTTTCCTACTGGTTCGATTAAACCTTGGTTTCATACTGAGGGAAAACTTACTGCTGCACTCATCATACCTTCCTCTTGGGGTTCCCAACTGACGTGTGACGTACAAGCATTGTTTCTGGCACTATTGCCGGGGATATTC
>CAMZMU010000117.1:114541265-114694272 GCA_947311845.1 Poa pratensis
TGCCTAAGGCTAGCCATAGTGGTGAGTATCTTATATTAGTATCATGCATATGATATTAGTGCATGATACTATCCATATAATGCATAGTTCATAATCACAACTTATTTATTTATTTTTGAAACCAATACAAATATGTATACAAGATTTAATTGATTTTGAAATATTTAGTTTTACGCGATATGATACTGTAACATAGCATAATACCATTGTCATCTCATTTTTTATTAAAGATTGTGTCACATCAGGAAATTTGCCAACATGGTATGCATGATACAAGTTATCAAATTCCTACTATGTGTGGAAGTTTCTGGTGTATGGCTCCATTTAAAATAAGAAATTTAAAACAAAAATCTAGTATCAGCTTTATGTGATTGTTTTCTAAGAAGCATAAATTATTGCTATCTCAGAAGATGAGAGAGTTTGGAGAATATGGTATTCATGGCTAGTATTTGAATCCTCGCTGAAAAGAAAGCATCGATCTTGTAGGCAGTTTGATGTTTGTCCCATACTATGCTTGTTGGCTTCACCAAAGTGAGACAACCTCCCTCTTACTAAAACTAGACGTTAAAAAAGCGTTCGACTCGGTCCGGTGGGACTATATATTCGAGTCCTTGGTCACCGTGGCTTCTCATCGCGTTCCGTGATTGGATTGTGGAGCTGTTCACCTCAGCCTCCTCGAGGATTGTCCTTAACAACATTTCAGGCGATTCTATCAAGCATGTGTGTGGGCTTCGGCAGGGGTCCGCTACCGCCCCTCCTATATGACATCGCCATAGACCCCTTCAATGCACAGTCATTGTGTCTATCGACCGGCGGCAGCTCGACCATTTGCCTGAAGGGGCAAGATTTTGAACATGTCTTTACGCCGATGATGCGGCGATTTCTAGGGCTCTGATCGAAGAGGATATTCCACCCCTGCCCAAATTCATACAAGATTCGACAAAATATGGTCACTCCAATCCGTAGTGATAACATTGACCTCGCCAATGTTCTCCATAATCTCCCCGCTACTACCATGGCCTTTCCCATGCGCTATCTTGGGCTACCTCTCGCGGTAAAAAACTTGAAAAGAATCCACTTCCATTACCTTGAAGATAAAGCGGCAGCTCACTTGATGTCGTGGGAGAGAAGATATATGCTTTAAAATTGCGGGACACAAGGCTCTCGTCAAATCGGTCCTCACTTCACAAAGCCATCTACCCCCTCACCGCTCTTGACATTGTGGTAGAAACAATGCAAGTAATTCTTAAAATAATCCGAGGCTTTCTTTGTGCAGACACTGAAAAGGATACATGCGGGAAATGCAAAGTGAATTGGACGGAGGGTTGCAGGTCCACTTCTATTGGTGGCCTAAGAATTCTTAACATGGATAAGTTTTGAGAACTATTCAACTTTGTTGACCTTGGCTGAGTGGACGGCCTCGGCGAGACTTTGGGTGGTGATGGAAAACCCTTGAAACAAGGACATGGAACTTTTCTACGCCATGGCCAAGGTCAACTTTAGGGATGGGCATAAGGCTGATTTCTAGGAGGCCCCTTGGGTGGATAGGATCAATCCTCACATATGGCGCCCAGATCCGACAAATTGATACCTTTGTCAGCATTTCGGTTCAACATCTTCAGGAGTTCATGAGTTTTTGGCACTTCACCTCACAACTACAACTTATAGACAACATGGTGAATTCCATCATGTGGAAGCTTACTTCCTAGGGAGGGGGGTCTAATCCTGCTCATCATCCAACAAGGCCCAATTTGCCGGAGCAATCCAATATCAAATAAACTCCTTGGTATGCAAAAATTGGTCTCCTTCGAAATGTAAATTGTTTTGATGGCTGATTATCCAATATGGATTCGGACGACGGAGGGGCCAATCAATGGTTAGCTCTGTCCCCTTTGTCGCTAGGAAACGAGACGGCACATCATCTTCTTTTCACTTGTCGTTACTCCACACACATTTGGTGTAGGATAAAGGATTGGCTTGGGATCGTCGACTTCAACCCCATGGGTTGGCCGGTGTTTGGGGAAGGCAAATCTTGGTGGGAACATCTCATCCACTCCCAACATGGTAGGAGGAAAGACATGGCAACGCGTGTAATGCTCGTCTTGTGGGAAATTTGGACCAAGCGGTATGCATGAGTCTTCAAGAACGTGAACACCTTGCCCACCACTGTCTTTGCTCGCATCAAGCTAGAAGCTAGATCTTGGTTCATCGCAGGGGGGCTAAGTATTTGAGTCTTTTATTACCTGGAGGGTAGGCTTTTGTTGTTTTGGGTGTGTTGTAAGCTAAAGCTTTGTTCTCAAACTCCATATTGATTGAATTATGGCATGTCTTTTGCCTTTCTTTCAAAAATCAATAAAGAAAAACAGTGACATAATAGCTATCAACAACTAGTTGAGATTTAGAAGTTGTTGGACGAAAGAGAAGGGAAACGAACTAGATCCACCCAATTCAGTGTGTCGTGGCAGATATA
The DNA here is from genome assembly GCA_947311845.1 of Poa pratensis. NCBI lineage: Eukaryota > Viridiplantae > Streptophyta > Magnoliopsida > Poales > Poaceae > Poa > Poa pratensis. Next base: position 114,543,736 of record CAMZMU010000117.1, read on the forward strand.
CATTTAACAAAATTAGTGAATATTTCGACGGCTGAGCCATCATAACCCGATCCGACAAAACAGTAAATTATTGATTAGATAAGGCACATGGCTAGAAGTACTCCTCTATATGTTGGCATTGATTTGCACGTAGTAGGTAGGCAGAATGAAGAAAGCTGCACCTAATCCAAGAGTGTCCCCACTTGAAATGTTGAAATGTAAAACACAAATCTGGCATCAACTTTATGCCGTCATTTCGACCGAATCATATTTTTCACTCTCAGGATTCTACAAATAAAAGGAAAAGGGTGACATATAAGCTCTCAACAGCTAGTGATTCAGTTGGTTGGATATAAGAGAATGGAATTTCATTGAATGTACAAAATTCATTCGATGTGTTACAGATATAGATGAAAATGAATCTCCAATAGCTGAGCAACCATAATCCTATCTAAAGCAGTACGTCAGAAATTCTAAACTTCCTTGTCGATTTTACACCATGCTAACACCGTTTCACATACGACGAAATATCGTACGACCATGCATCATCTATTAAGCCACCATACTGAAACTGTACTTGATTTCATGAGGAAGTTCCGTCGTAGTTATGTGGCCAGGACAAGTCACATGCATGGCTAGTAGTCAGTTGTGTGGTTGGCATTGATCTGTGGTAGGTGGAACTCTCATGGTTCTCAGCCATACTCCTATAAATAGAGGTGACGATCAAGCAACAGACTCCATCAGAAACAAACCATAATCCCAATCGATCTCCACCCAGGCCTTCTTCTCTACGAGCTACTTCCCTCTAGAGAAGAAAACCATACACTGAACTGAAGAAATGGAGAACAAGTTAGGTCTTAAGATTGTGGTTGTCGTTGGTCTGCTCATGCTAGGTCTCGGGATGCATCGCGCTCAGGCCGATTGCAGCTACTCTCAGCTGCAGTGCATCGAGATCTGCGAGGCGGACGACACACCGCATGACACCTGCGTGAGAGACTGCGGCTGCAACTCGCTGGTCCTTCACTCCGGGTCTGCAGCAGGTACAAAAAAAGACCAACCAAGTTCAGTTCATCGATCACTTTGATTGTTACATTGTCTCGTGGCAATGCCGTTGATTCTCATAGATGGGTTGTGCTAGGTCTCGGAATGCAGCAGCACACGAAGGTCGGCGACTGCAGCTATTCTCAGCTGCAGTGCATTGAGGTCTGCGAGGCCGATGACACCCCGCATGACACCTACGTGAGAGACTGCGGCTGCGCTTCGGTGGGCCTACTTCACTCCGAGTCAGGTAGGTTTAACAAAATCAACACATGCATTCTGTTGGTTCAGTTCATCCATTGCTTCACAGTGTGGTGATAATGGCATTGTCTTTGATGTTTTGGCAGGCGGCCATGACCACCGCTGCAGGATGGCTTGCTCCTCCAAGTGCAACGGCGCACACAAATGTACGTAAGCTGCCATCTTTTGTTACTCCTTTTAAACTTTTTGAGAGTTCTGTTAAGATGTTTAGGTGCTAATATATACCACCGTCTTCGATTTGATGGCAGTCGGTATCGGCAAATACTTGAAGAAACGGTGGAACGAGTGTGCTACGGTCTCTGCGCCAAGATCACTGCTGCTATCGCTGCTTAAGAGCGTTTCACCGTGGAAACGCTGTTTGTGAACGCGCCTGAAATAAAGGGACGCCATGCAAGCATGTCCAAACCATTGTGCCATCTTTAAATAAGTCACTGTGTGTGTCGATCTCCCTATCCAATCCAAATAAGTTTGATGATCATGATGCACTTCTCATTAGAGACGTGCTTAATTATCTAGTGTGTGATGTTGTATCTCGATTTGCCTATATCACTAACTATACGAAAGCTGAGCGATTTAGCGAGCTGAGAGCGATCGTGCTACTGTTCAGCACTGTTCCTAGCTACAGTGTTGAACAGTACCGCGCGGAGGGACCTGTTTGAAATTTTCAGAAAACTGAAGGTCTTTCTTGCAAAAACGCCACAACACCTCTCCTCCCTCTTCCTCTCTCTCCCGCGACGGCGGAAATCGCCGCCGCCGCCGACGCGTGCCGCCGCCCCTCCGCCCCTCCCCGGTCAGATCGAAGGCCAAGGAGCGCTCCGCCGCCGTCTCCTCCACTTCCTCGCCGCAGATCGGCCGCCGGGACGCCGCAGCCGTGCCGGATTATTCGCCGCCACGGTCGCCGTCCGCGGCGACGGATTTGCTCGCTGCCGGTCGCCGCCAGCCGCTCCGGCGACCAAATGGTCCGGGACGCCGCCCCTCCGGCTCAACTCCATCTCCTCTGGCGGCTCCGCACGGCCCCAGGCCGGCGCGCGCGCTCGCCTGGTCGAGCGCGAGCTCGGCAGTGCGGCCGCGGCCGCGTCCGCCGTCGCCTGGTGACGTCACGCGATGACGTCATCGTGGGGCCCGTCTGTCAGATTTTTACATTTTAAAATAATTGCAGGAAATGCTGGAATTTGACAAATCCATATCTTTTAATGCTTAATTCAGAAAAATAAGAATAACATACCAAAATTTGCAGAAAAATGAAAACTTTACAACTAACACATTTCCATGCATGACTAAACAACCGTAAATAATCTTACTTAGAAAAACTAATATAGCCTTTTTATATTAATTATGGAGCTTATGAAAAAACATTTCAAATTGCTGAATATTCAGACATACTAAAAACAACAAACTCTAATTCAGTATAAATATATTCTTTCAGTTTTTCTCGAATTTATTTTTCGAACCTAATTCTAACACATTTTCTCTAATTACAGTTAAAAATTCATGGCAACATAAAAACATATTTAAATACTTCAATTTGCTAAATATTCGAATATTTTCTAAACTATATGAAAAATGCTCGGAAAAAATCAACGCTAACTATGTATGGCAAAACACAAAACATATTTCAACAATTCAAGATGGTCAATATTAAGATGCAATATAAATGAACTTTCACGAATTGTGGACTCGAATCCAAAAAAATATGCATTAGCACTAACTACGCACTTAAATTAAATATTTTTTTTGGAAAATAGAAGTTTATTTGGATATTTCAAATTGTTAGAATATTGGACGTACTACAAAATATGTAGACATGCTCACAAAAATAAATGATACTTATTAATGCCAAAATACAAACATTACTAACTATACTTTAAAATATATCAACATACCCACAAAAAAAATGCCAACTATTTACAGAAAAAAAAATGTTGGAACATTTTGAATTGGTGAATATTTGATTACAGAACAATACAAAAAAAAAGTAAATATCATATCTTTTGATCTGTAATTCAGGAAATTTCGAGTAATATACCAAAATTTACAGAAAAAAATAAACTACTTATTTATGACAAATTCATGCATGATTGAACAACTTAAAATAAGATTTGCCTACAATTACTACAATGCCACTTTTCTAAATTATGGTGTTTGTTCCAAATATTGTGGTTAAGTGGTATTTGGACCCCATTTAAATTACTATCCATTTTGTAGAGTTTAAAATGAACTTCTTAATTTATCATGCCACATATAATGAAAAATGCAAATTATATATCAAAATGTTCAGCAAAAATATTTCTATCTAATTATGTCAAATTTCCATGCATGTTTAACAACATCAAAATGGCCCGGCCTGTCAGTGTTTCTTGCTTTTTGCGGGAATTTCCATAAAATGATAATTGCAGAAAACGAATAATGTTACAGGTTCAAAATTTTCAAATCTTTCTACCGGAAAAAATATGGCCAATAACTCAAACTAATCACAAAAAAAGTGCTTACTAATTAGGACAAATTACAAACATATTTAAACATTCCAATTCGGTAAAAAAATAAAAAAACACCAAGGGCGTGGCGTGACGCCACGCTAAATTCAACTAGTGTATGAGAAGTTCAGTTCCATTTTTACTTCCATAATATGTTTTGAGTAAATATGTCACGAGTCTTTCCAATGAAAAAGCAGAGCTCTTGCCGCGTTTCAAAAAAAAAAAAAAAAAATGTCGCGGGTCTCTCAACGCACAGTCCAAACCAGTCACGAATCAGATCTCTCACATGACGAATCCTTTTAAGTAGTCGTGGCTCAAAATGTACTGTTTTATAAGTGGCTCACTTAATCTAAGGTACACGTAAAAATAGAGTTTCGCTGGGACACCCAGCGGTATCTCAAAAGATTGCATCAAAGCTTGTACCACTAGCTCACATAATTGATGTACGATTTGTACTAGATCAGCACATGTATGTGAGGCCACCCTGATTTGTTGTAACCCATGCACGTGCCTTATCTCAAAAAGGTTCATTACTGCACCACGTGGTTCAAAGCTAGTGCAGGTTTCGTGAGGTATTCATGTGCATTTAAATATGTTTCAAGAGCTTGGTTCTTGTTTTCTAAAAATTTAACATTTACTCCCTCCGTTTTTCTAATATAAGATGTTTTAGGTGTTATATATGTTGTGTAGATGCACACTAAAATAAGTGAACATACACACTAAAATATGTCTAGATATATTTGTGTACAAGTGAATGTGGACAAAAGCTAAAACATATTATATTTAAAAACGGAGGGAGTAGATGAGAGCGAATCCCCACATGCGTGTTGGTCATTGGAAATATCACAGCCGTTGGTTGTAGAAAAAGTCCTAGCCAACGTGTGCGGCGTATTGGCATTTTGACCTCCTAAGTGTCGGATTAACTCGCACTCCACCACCGGGCTATCTAAAAGGCAGAAGACACAAATCCTAGCCCCCCCCCCCCCCCCCCCCCCCACCCAGCACCACACTGCCGCCCCCATCTCTATTCCCCTCTGCATCGCCGTAAAGCAATTGATCCATGCTCCACCACGTGTCCCCAGCCTTGGAGATGATGACCAGAGGCCGTGCTGTCGACCTCCTCCACAAGAAGATCACTGGAGCGTAGTTGGTCCCTCCTCCACCGCGCCACGACGAGCCACCCAGTGGTCATGACTCGAATTTCTACTCATTTTCATCCACATTTAAACCGTCAATTCAAAGAATATCTCTAATTATTCCTCTAAATCTACCGCCACTTAATCTCTAGCAATAGCAAAGATTGCAAAATATTTGCAAACCATTGTGTCATCTATAAATAAGTTGTGTCGACCTCCCTATCCATTCCAAATATGTTTGATGATGATGACAATGCACTTCTCGTCACAGACATGCTTAATAGTCATCTAGTGTGTGATGCTGTATCCCGGTTTGAGTTATATGTATGAAAAAGTTCAGTTTCAATTTATTTCCGCATATTTTGGGTCAACCAAATCACGGGTCTATCAACTGGCCCAAAGTCAGTCACGAACCAGACCTCTCATATGACGAATACTTAATTCTGGCTCAACCTAAGGTAGGTGTAGAAATATATATAGTTTCGCTGCGACATCCAGCACGTACTACTCTAGCTAATGATGTACGGTTTGTAGTAAGCTCACTTGATATGTGGTAACCCATGCACGAAGGCATATCTAGTGATACCACGATACCACTCATTAATTTAAAATTGCAAGCTTTCAAAAATTACAAACAAATTCGTGAATGTTCGTGAGATTTGTGTTTACAATCCCCGAGAATTTACATAACCAAATTTGAAATACACGATAAGTCCATCATGAATAGTGTAAAAAGACAAAAACATCATACGCCAATGTTCCTTGGCTCGCGCTTTTCGGCGAACAGTCCCCCTCCCAAAGCACGGCGAGGCGTCCCGTACCCGGCCGGCCGAGAGGATCGGCGCGCACGACATTCTTTCCTGCTTCCAGTTACACCGATTGTTAGCCGCCGTAGGAGAATTCTCATCCGGCGACGCCGCCTCGAGATCCCCTGGCCTTTACTGCCGAAGCGGTGCCGAGAACTTCCCAAAAAGCAAGCTGCTGAAGGGGATCGATCCCGGAGCAAGCTTGATCCTTGAGTGCTCGAGTCTATCGGCTTTTGCCATGAGAATACCAGCAGAATTATTTTCTTGCTTTAGACCAGAGAGGACAAGTTCACACGCGTATACTAATGTGCAATGCTACTGAAGAAACAGCGCTGCATCTCTTTTCTGCTTGTGCTATTTCGAACATCATATGGAGCAGCATCTTAAGCTGGGTCGGTTTACAGCAAGTTGCCCCACTGGTTGATCGATCGTTAAAAGACTGGTGCTTCTTGGGCAGCGACGAGCTCAACAGAGCTGGTAAATCCAAGTTGAGCTCGGTGGTTATTCTGGTCACATGGTCCATATGGAGAGAAAGAAATTCACGAATCTTCAATATGAATACAAGCCAATTAACGTGTTAATCGACCACATTAAAAATGAAGCCAAGCTTTGGTCGATTGCTAGTGCTGGTGTTTGAATCTCCCTGGAGGTTAAGATGATGCCTCCAGGGCGGAGCCAGGATTTCGACATAGTGGGGACGAGAATGTGCTGGCCGCATGTGAAGTATTGTACAGCAAGATATCAAACCCAAAAAAATGGTATATCAACATATGATTTTTCTTAGCAAACGAGCCGCCTTATCGATTCCTACTAGAGAAACTGCTCAGTCATCTTACAACATATCAAATATGGTTGGCGTAGCTATTATATCTCAATCGACAATCATGAAATATCTACCATTTTATGATTTTAGATATAGCTCGGCGTTGAAGATTAGATCTTGAATTTCAGCTCCAGGACAGATTCAAGATTTACACAATTAGCGTGATAAATCGATCTGTTATATTATTTATGACTAACAGAACTAGAAAAATGGAAACAAAAGGGGATCTACATAAGATTAGCAGACGCACGTCACATGTATTATAGTGTGTACCTTAGGCAAAATATTCGGGGGCGAGATGAAGGGATCGTGATGCGGACGTACATCAAGCTGCAACGCTGCTCATCGTCGTTGCCGTATTCGCCGTTCATTCGCCGCCTCTCAGCTGCTGTACAAGCCTTCATGGTCGGGCGGCCGGCGGCTTGATAGATCGATCGTGTGACGCGAAGGAAGACGGTTGAGAAGGGCACGATCTATGGCCTAGCGACTCAGGTATATGGGCTATGCATGCTGGGCTTCGGTGCACAATACGCCAATACTACTTGGACTGCTCCTAGCTTTGGGCAGTTGGGCTTTTGTCCTGACTACGTTTTATCCACGGCCAACAGCTTTTTTTTTTTTTTTTTGCACGAAGCCAACAGCGTTACTGCTGTATATACTATACTACATGCTGTAATATACGTATAGAATACTTGGGGGGACGAACCATTGGGGGAGTCCCCCCCCCCCCCCCCCCCCCCCCCCCCCCCCCCCCCGTCTCCGCCCCTGGATGCCTCTCACCTCGTGGTTTTAGGGGGAGGTTTAAGGCTTCATGTCTGGTCGGGGTATTAGGCTTTAGTTTTTTTTCCGCTCTTTGGTCGGGTTGTGTTTGTTTCTGTAAGACTTTCTGTAAGACTTCAGCCACTTTGGTGGTTTTCCCTCTTCTAATATAATACATGCAAAGCTTTTGCATGGTTCTAGAAAAGAAACCCAGTCAGTGTTTACTCCATGGGTGGTGCCACCAACGGACCATTTGTTTGCAATTTTTGTAGTTCATAGCTTGTTTGTGCATTAGTCGTAGATAATCAAAATTATTACGAAGATTTTTGCAATGAGGTATGTTTGCTCTTTTATATGGCTAACAAATGTATGATCAGGCACTAACGTATTTTGATTGAGTCGGATTTTTTTTTTATGTTTATTGCACTTCAATCTAGATATTGCAGTAATAATTAAATAGCAACGCACGGTTTATTATGCTATTATAGGAAACTGATCGACAGTCGATCAAAATGAGACACACGTAGCTGGCCTTGCATGCATGCAATATGGACATCAGCCTCTCCCTACAGACATGTGAGGGAAAGAACTCGAAGACGGTCCAGGATTGGAAACCCAGTGGCAAGCGAACCCTACACCCATATCGAAGGGTTGCATCATGTCATTGTTGGTGATGGCGCTGGCACCGGAACCGTCATGGCTGCAATTTGAGTCATTGTAGACGACATTGCTTAGGTCACCTCCTTCGGACCTCACCATGTCGATCCATCTCTCCTGCAACAGCGGCGATTGAGCCTGGTACGACGATGGAACCCCCATGTCCATGCCACCGGTGAGATAGGGATCCGGCGGAGACATCGCCTGGTAGGAAGGTTGGTAGATGGACTGATGGCCTCGGATCTTGAAGATGCGGTCGCTGATGCTCTTGAGAAGAACCTCCACCTTCCATCCGACGCTGGTGAGCTCCTCGATTGAGAGCCCCTCAAGGCCCGGGAGTTTTCCCATCATGGCCTTATGCAGGAGGAACCTGATCTCACGATCTCGACAGTCGCGCCCAGACTTGTGCACCTGGTCACGGAGCTTGTCGATGCGCTGGCGGAGGAAGCCCTCCTGATTCATCTTCTTCTTGCACTGGTCCAGCTCCGGCATGTTCTTGAGCTGCTTAAGGATGGAGGCCGCCTCGGCGTGAGACGGGAACACCTCTGGAACACTCTCGCTCTCGCCGTACACCACCACACAGGCCTTGACGTCACAGAGGATAGATAGCTCACTAGCTTTCTTCATCATTCCCCGACGGCGCTTCTTGAAGGTACCGCGTCGGGTGGAGTCGTTGGGAATGTACTGGAGGGACACCTTCTTGCGAGCCATTGCCGGCCCGGCGTAAAGCAACCAAGCAGGCAACTGGTAAACCCAACAAAGGAAGTTGTTGCTTTTGCTAAGTAGAAATCAAGGGAGAAGGGGTTGATTTATAGTGGATTCTCGGGAAGGATGAGAAGGACACAAGCATGCCGGGAAATGATAATATGGTAAGAGGTTATTGTTACGGATTTGGAGGGGATTGCATGATTTAGTGCTTATCAACGTGATCGAACAGCTAGCACAATTTCAACCGGTCTTAATTGTGCCCATCTATTCTATGATTTGGCATCCATTTATAACTTTTACCTTTACCTTCATCAGACAAGGAGGTGCTAGCTAGCTTGATGAATGCATGATCAATCTCCAGAGATTTTCTATTACAACATTTATTCTCAATATCGACCAATGGAGGAAAAAAGAATTCCCTAGGAATAGGTGGCTAAGGAGTGTTCTGATAATAAGTCTCGTATAGGTGGATGAGCATTACCACCAACACCAAGCACCGGCTAATATTATAAAGCTTTGGAGCTGGACTTTTCTAGGCTTTAATATAATCACAATATTTAGTGTAGAAAAGATTAAAATCATCCATGATTTGAGCGGCACGGTGCTAGCGATCACCTTGAACGTGGATTTAGGGGGGAGGTGCACTTCTATACTACTATTAAAAGAGCAAACATGTTGGCATACTTTTAATCTATTTGTTTAATTTTTAATCAACGATCCAGATTGTCCCGATGTCGAGCATCAAACACTTTTAATCTTGTTCGTTCAATTTTCAATCGACGATCCAGATTGTCCCGATATCGAGCACCAAACAATTTTGACTGCTCAAACAGTTCTTAGATAGCTATTAGGAAAAAAACACCTAAGGTTAGTTCTAAACTGCGACACATCTTATGTGGATCGGAGGTCATAAAATAAAGTTTTCTACAATTAAGTAAATGAATTTCTAAAACATGTGACATGGTATTTTTTGTATATGGAAGAATAGCTAAGGATTTCATAAATTAAAATATTCCACACATTTGATATTTTATCTATCGTAATATTTACGTCAGTTATAAATTGTTATGATTTAAATTTCCGTCTTTCCTATATCTATCAAAATTAATTTCATAAACATATACTCCCTCAGTTCTAAATTAGACGATTTTCATTTGTCTAAACGTGGATGTACTTATCTATACTATTATTAAAAGACCAAACTTGTTCGGATATATTAAATCCCACACGTCAAATAGCAAATCGATGATCCGGATCGCTCCATCAATGTTGAGCACAGCTCAACACAAACCGGCTCGAAACGTTTTTTCTGTGTTTCCTTTATCCCGTTCCATCTTTTCCCTTCGTCTCTATCTGAGCATGAGCTTCTGACACGGACGGCGATGCTGCATGCTCGCTGGGAGGCTACGCACGCTGACGGCCAAGGCGCGCATCGTGGCGTGGCGGCGTCACGGGCCTGGCGAAGCCACGTGCCTCGAGGCGAGCGCACGAGTGAAGCCGCCGTGGAGGCGACAGGGCGACGCCGCGGCCATCCCGACAACGAACCAGATGACGACGCAGGCAGACGTGCGGGCCGGAAACTGCTCGGGCGGCTGCAGAGATCGAGGCCAACCTGGGATACGACGAGTAGTCGCTCGTCGTATCCTATACGATCGAGCATGGCTGACCCAGAAGCGGCGTGGAGGAGACACGAGAAGGAGGTGGGGTGGGAGGTCGCGTGATGTACCATCGCTCCCTGGATTTACATCTATACCTTTTTTTTCTGTATCTACAAATTATTTTCATTGCACTGATGTACCTTCAGCCTTAGCTCTAGAGTTTGCTTGCAATGTTCAGATCTGACAAAAATAGCTGGATACTACTTCGTGGATGTATCCTGCAATGGTTTGCTCTATCGTTGCTAACACAATCTAGATAATGTGTGCTGGAAAATATTGGTGATCCAAGGAGGCCTGAATGCTGCGTTGATGAAATCTGACAAATTTATCTATTCAGCCCGCATTCTTTGCTGATTGAAAAATCTGACAACATAGGGCCATAATTGCATCTCAAAAATTGGGTTTGTAACTTGGGAGAATCGTGGTAATGAAATAGACAACAAATGGAACAGTCTACACCGATGGAATCATGCCGAACACAAGGTAAAGACAGATCAACCGGCAACCGTATGACCAATGAGCTGCATGCATGTTGCAACTTGCTGTACTTAATTTGCTGGCCAGAAATGTTACAAGGTACTATACATACCTATGTGCCATTTTTTTTTTGTGAAAAATGCTATTTACCGGACAGTATGGACTTTCAGCAGCAACGATCATAGAGGGCTCGGCCTGAGAGAAAATTTAAAGGCACGGCCATTATATTCTGCGCTTCAACCATCTAGCACTTTGGAGATGGCAATGTTGCGACCAGGTTTAAGGTTTGTTTGCAGCTTTACAACATGACAGTGTTGCTAATGATTTTGGTTGTGACATGTGAATGCAGCTTCACTGCATTTCTCACCTTCATGGAAGCATTGAGGTCACTTAAAGAGAAGAAGCATGCTGCCCTGTGAAAGAACGGCGGATATGTCAAAACTTCTCACGATCAGGCAAAGATTATCCAATTTTCTCGTGGTGCACGCATACGCCTCAAACAGTGTCACAAGCTTGCACATGGCAAGACAGAAGTGGAGGAACTACATGTTGCTGGCGTTCTGCGGCCCGGTTGAAGGGTCACATTGACTTATCTCAATTCATATATGATTTTCACTAATCACTTATGACAGCCTCTTCATCTTGTGAGGGATGTGGCGGCAGCGCGCGAGGCGGAGTAAGGAGGCTGGCGGCGTTTCCTTGCCCGCAGGTGTAGCTTCGGCGAGCGCCACGTGAATTTCATAGGGCTAAGTGCATATTCCGGGACAACGTCGATGATGAAGGCGACAACCTTCATGTCAGTTGCCTGCTCCGGGCGCACTTCCTCTCCCCCTCTACATGCAGGCGATTATGCCCGAGGCGGTGCCGCTGCTGAAGGTCGTGCTGAAAGATATGTGTGTGACATTGAGGATATTATATAATTTGTGCCGAGAATCCATCTAAGGAGCACGTCTTCTTCGTGGTGCACCAGTTAAGCACCAGTTATGTTGGGTTTGGTGCTAGGTTTGTGTGCTCGATGACGTCTATATAAGCATCGTTCTCTTTGCAATATATTTTTCCTACTTGTAAATTGTCCCTTTAATCGTGAAGATGTGCGTTGCACGTACATGTCAACTAGTACATGTAACATGTCTAGATATATCCACATTTGAACAAATGTAATTCATCTAATTTGGAACGGGGAGTATATTATGCTAAAGACAACGCCCTCGCACCACCTTGCTAGTTAGGAAAAAAACACCGTCGTTCGATTCATGTAGTACAAAGAGAAAAGGAAACGTAGGTCACCATGGAAAATAGAAATTCAGATCAGAATCAGGAAACATAGGCCCGATAAATAGTAATTCAGATCGGAATCAATTCCTATGGGCCACAATCGATTCATGTAGGTACAGGGAGAACCTGGCTCGTGAAAGTTGGGGAATCCAAAGTAAATTACGCAAGGTAGAATCCCTATGGAGAAATACAATTCGGATCGTATAGTGGCAGGGTGCTGCGCGGGGCCGGCGTTTAGCATGGTGGTGGCGCTGGGTCTCTCAATTGCGATCGTGCCGACGGGATGTACCCGGAGGCCGGAGCCCTAAGAGGTGCCGGTGGAGGCATCGGCTTACGTGAGCGTGGGGTTACCGGTGGCCGGGCTGGGCGCGCGGGCATGCGGCTGGACGCCGTGCTTGGGGCGGGGCTGCTCTCGCTCTACCTCGGGCTGGCGTGGGCGCTGACGGTGTTGCCGGCGCGGAGCATGCAGCTGGAGTGCTGGACGCGTTCTCAGCTTCGATTCGTTCTCGCTTACAAGCACCGTCACGTGACGCGCCCACAAGGTTGATTGATCGTTATATGAGCGTGTAGCAACGAAAGATCGTTGGAAGAAAATCGAGGACTGGAGGAGCTAGCTAACTGCAGTATGTAGTACATCTACTGATCGATGGATGCATGGATATAATGCCGAACATGTAATTTTTGGCATCCCCGTCACCGGTAGCCAAGCCTCCTCATCTGCATAGATGAAGATGAAGATTTGTCTCTGATAATATATGAAAGCCTAATGAAAAGGGAACAGCCTTGTTTGAGACACAATCATTCTTATTCATTTCTGTTTCATAGACGAAATGACCATAAACAATGCGGTGGAATGGTGGGATTCGTTGTTGGATGAGGAGATTTGGCACATGTGTTCACATGCCAAATTCAATGTTTGAGTTTAGAAAATAAATAAAACATTATCTATATATTAGATTGAACTACCCATAAAGTTTCTGTGTAAAACAAATATCAATCTTTTGCGGGCATAAAGAAAATGAAATTGTCAGTTAAGAAAGAGATTTTTTTTTGAAAAAGGCTTGGTTTTTGTAGAGCCCAGAAGACTTGAAATTGAAACATTAATTATACAATGAAGTTTCTCAGAAGAAAGTAGTACAATAATTTTTGAAACATGAGCAAGTGTGTCGGGCACCATTTGGTATTATTGTCGAGTTTTTGGATGTTGTTTGTTTCAACGTGCGTTGCACGTGCAACATTACTAGTAGAAACAAACCACCAAACGTGGATCGTCATGGGGGTTTACCGGTTTGTAGGTAGCACGAATCCACCCATGCTTGACTTGCGTGTGAAGGGACCGTATGATTTATTGCTTGTTAACGTTATCAAATAGGTAGCACATCTTCAACCCCGGTCTTAATTGTGCACATATATTCTATTCTTAGGCATCCATTTATAACTTTAAGCTTTATGAGGAGGTGCTATCTTGCTTGATGAATGCATGATTAATCACACCGGAGATTTTCTAGATTTGCATAATTATTTTCACTATCGATCAAGGGAAGGGAAAAAAAAAAGGACTTCCATGGTAATAGCTGGCTAAGGAATGATGCGATAATAACTCTCATAATAAGTGGTTGGCCACCAGGCACCGGCTAGTACCGTAAATACTTCGGAGCCAGATTTGTTCAAAATTTAATACAATCTTAGAATTCAATCTACAAAAAATAAAGATCATCCACAACGTAACCAACACAGGGATGGCAAGCCCTTGTGTATTTAGGGGCGGTTCTCTTATCAACAAGGCACCAGCCCGGGAGAGAGTCATGAGCCTTATGGGCACGGATTGGCTGACTTTGTTTACCACAAATTCAGGTGACTTTGAGTCACTGACATGTGGATCCCACCATGATGGGTCCCATATGTAATTGACTCAAAGTCAGCCAAAGTCAGCAAGTGCAAAGTTAACCAATCTCATTTGGAGCCTCATGTGGGCTACAGCTAGCACGAATCCACCCCTGACACACTTTGGCATGCGAAAGGGCTGCATAATTTGTTGTTTGTCAATGTGGTCAAATAGCTAGCACATCTTCAACCCAATCTTAATTGTTGCCATCTATTATATTCTTTGTCGTCCATTTATATATTTTAGCTTTACCTTCATTTGATTAGGAGGTGATGCCTAGCTTGATGAATGCACGATCAATCACACCTGAGATTTTCACAATAAAAAATGTATTCACGGTATCGATCAAGGGAGGAAAAATATTCCCTTCTATTAGGTGGCTAAGAAATGTTTTGATAATAAGTCTTGTAATAGTTGGAGGGGCATACCACCAGGAGCCACCTAGTACTATAAAAACTTTGGAGCTTGTTTAAGGTTTAATATAATCGCAACATTCAATCTAAAAAAAACAAAAGCATCCACATCGTGAACAACACGATGCTATTGAGCTGGATTTTGGGGCAGTGTACTTAGCAAGGAGTCACAAGTCGGGGAGACAGTTGCGTGCGTTAGCGGGCTATACGTAGGACGAATCCACTACATGCCAGACTCCGGCGTGCGACCCAGCTGCAATCGGTAAGCTCTAGCGACTGAAGATGAATGAAAGCCGTAAGTTGAGGAGGAGGTCCCTGTTGCCTACATCGTGTGAATACAAGTTCTTGCAGGTCCATTGGGCCACCATTCTGCTCACCCAACATCCAATTTGGGTACCTCAAACCAAAGTAGTTAGAGATGTGTAGTGTTTCAAGCCCCATGGGAGGACAAAGGCCTTCAAGTACCTCTGCTTCGATCTCTTGGTCAATATGCCACTACAGGAATGGGCCTATACGCCGACGGCCATTCTGTACGCCGACGGCCCCGGCCATTCTGTACGCCGACGGCCATTTGTCGGGGCCGTCGGCGTAGAGGCTGAGTTGGGCTGCGCAGGAAATTGATCGTCGGCATAGATAAACCGTCGGCATAGGTTATAGGGCTACGCCGACGGCCTTTGCCGTCGGCATAGCTGTGTTTTTCATTTTTTTTTCCTATTTTTCAGCTAATATGGAATAATTAATATCTTTAAATCCGTAAATCGAAATTTAACAAATAAAATGTCTAAATTGATTAGAAAAATTAGAGGAATCCAAATATGACATCCATATCATCTTTTTCATCATGTATATGACTTTTTGCAACATATTTTAGAAAAATGACTTTATGCCTATTTTCTGAAAGTAATTGAATTTTATGTGAATAAATAGTCAAAAAATGAAATCCTTTGGCATGGAGTACTTTTATGTGTACTAGTTGTTAGGATAAATGATAAACTTGAGTTTTGACAAAGTTTACAAAAAACTTTTTCACAAAAAGGTCAATCATCTATAAGCACGAATAAGTTTCGGGTCAAATGACCAAGTTATGATCATCCCCGTGCCATAGTTTGTGATAATGTGCCCATATTTGACACATAGGTGTATCTTGATATGACAAACAATGTTGTAGAACTGAGATTTTTCAAATAAGTTTTATAAAATATCATTTTTTAATTGTCAAAAATGACATTTTTTTGTGAAGCAAGTACCAAAAATATGATGGAAAATGGCACACATCCAATTATCACACAAAGTAGACCATATTTTATGGACAATCCAGAAATATTAGGAATTTTCTCGATTTTTATCTAATTTCGCCTATTTAAATGACTTTATGCCTATTTTCCGAAAGTAATTGAATTTTGAACTACAAGTGTGTGATAGTTTATTTTGAAATTTTTACAAAATTCATTTTAAGATACACCAATAGTGGTTATATCACAGCACCGTTGATAGTTTTGAAAAATGCAATCCCTTTTGATGAATAGGCACGGTGGTCATTTTGACCGTTTTTTCAACGAAATAAAAGAAAGTCAAAAAATAGTCAAAAAATGAAATCCTTTGGCATGGAGTACTTTTATGTGTACTAGTTGTTAGGATAAATGATAAACTTGAGTTTTGACAAAGTTTACAAAAAACTTCTTCACAAAAAGGTCAATCATCTATAAGCATGTATAAGTTTCGGGCCAAATGACCAAGTTATGATCATCCCCGTGCCATAGTTTATGATAACTAGATTCCTTGGCGCGGCTTGCCGCGCGCCACCCGCCGTTGACACTGGTTTTCGATTTGTAAAACGCTTTGGTAAACATTATTAATATGACAAAGCAGTAAAACACTATACATAGTAGTGCCAGTATAATTTTATAGCAAAGCACGGTGCGCTTTACAATTTGTACAAACTATCACAAAGATAGGTCATAGACAGCAGAGGCATGTAAATATAGCACACTGGGATAAATAGACAAACACACAAACTGCTAGTGTCGACAGATAGAATCATCAAGGTGGCTCTTCATGTTATGTGGTGGCGAGTGACTTGGATAGTAGTCTAGGAACTGATCGGCTTCACTCCAAGCAGAGAACATCACATATAGATATTTGCCTACTTTCCACAGCAGATCCACTGATCCAAAGGTGACTATTGCGAAGGCCCCATCTTGTCATAGATGATCTCATCTCAAGGGAGCTCTTCATGTTCTTGAAGAATAGAGAGTTGACGTCATTATCCAGCTGAGTGAATCCAATGGTGTCACAATCTTCAGCGATCTGGTAGACTGTCATTTACCGAAGCGGCATCCAGTTTAAAATCATCCTAGTGTTTGATAAGCTCTTAAATATTGTTTCCTTCCAAGGTCAGGAGCATCATGATCTGTTTTACAATAGAAAGCATATGAATATGAAGGCCTAGAAAATAAAAGGTTGATTGTTCTATAAGTAAGCTAACACATGCAGAGGAAATAAGGATATATTACATGTAGCAGTGATTATTTGGAGAAAAGTGTAGTGCTCCTACATAAATCAGGTCTCTGAGGCTGCGAAAGATTATCACAAGCGGGATTAGAGCAAGAAAATGCACAAAATAAGTTTCCTATAGTGACAAAATGATTGCTAGAAGTATGCATCTAGGTTTTGATCTTCCGCATAGCTCATAAGAAGGTAAAACAACAAAAATTGTCGCAAGATGGCTCATAAGTATTCATCTAGGTTTTGATCTTCCGCATAGCAGAAACACCATTTGCAAAACAAAAACAAAACGCCTAGATGAACTACAGCCCACAAATAAAATGTTTCCGTACACAGTTTAAGGAATTAGGACCAACCAAATATTATGCAATTTTCTATACAGCTAATGAAAATTTACCATAAAGAACCTTTGAGAATTTAAGCAAGAGCCATATTTGTAAGAGTACTAAGTTATCTTGCAAGTACAGGAAGTAAGATTCTAAGCAAGTTTCTTACACCACCATTGTCACCAAATTTGTTCAGGCAATATACCTTGCCCTCTTGCAGTATATCTTTGAAATACTTTGTTGGCCCAAGATCTGTGCATGCATCTCATGTTCTTGACAAAACACAATAGCTGATATGTGCAGTAACGATGAAAATAGGAAAAAGAAATATAGAGATCAAGCATGCTTGCTGAAACACAACTGCATACAGGCATTATAGTTCATGCTGGATGAATTTTCTTCTAGACTGGTATGTATGACATGACCGACAAAAGCAATAACCAAGAGAACAAACAGAAATAAAACAGTGGTCAGCGAAGCTGTAACACATAATGGTAATGGCCATGAAATTATTATGAATGAATTAAACTGACATAAACGGTAAACAGAGCAGTCAACCATTAAGTCTGTTGTAGTCCAATAGCCGGGTAAAATAGTATATATAGACATTGCTTGCACTTAAGATAAAGAAACTTTAAATGGTAGGTGGAGCAGATGAAGCAAAGGCATTATATTCCTACAAAGAGAATATCAGCAAAAGATCAACCGGTTGTCGAACAGATTCTCAGAAAAAACAAATAGAACAAAGGGCGCCAAAATAGCACAAGTAGTAAGGAGCATGTAACGTCCCAAAATTGTAACCCAGTTTTATTAGTCAAAAATGTGGGCCAACAAAAACTTTTGTTAATTTTGTGTGTTTGATGTTTGTGCTTGCTTGTGTTGGTTAGTTTGCTAAAACAAAAATGTAAAGAAAAGAAAAGAAACATAATAAAAAGTTCCCACATGAAATCTTGTGACAAAAGTCACACAAAATTCATCCTGTCAAGAAAATAAAATTTTATTTTTTAAAAACAAGTTCAGAGGGGTGACATGTGATCACTCTCTCTTTGTTCTCATATTCTTTTCCCTCCCAAAAATATTTCTAAAAATCCTAATTTCAAATTCCATTTCTTTCTTTATCTTTCCCAAATCACAAAATGTGCCATGTTGCACATATCCAATAAATTCTAGCACCCTACCAAAAATCCATGCTTTATACTTGTGAATCAAGTATGGAATTAAATTCAAGAAATTTGAATTTAATTTTCGTTGAGACAATTCATCGAGCACATGGTGGGCACTGCCCGTGTTCATCCTCCGATCCACGAAACCGAGCTCCAATCCGTCGATTGGATGGATCCCTGCGTGGCTTGCTTGCTCCACACTCTCCCCCTCACTCCCTCAGTCTCCAGAGCAAGAGGGAAGCGTGCCACTTGGTTGTTTTGCTCGTGGCCGCCGCCGTCCGCACGCCACCGTGCTGTCCACCCCTGGCCGTCGACGAAATCGTGCGGAGGAGGCACCCCGCTGGCCCAGCCCTGCACCCTTGCGTCCTCTCACCCTCACCGCACTCGTCTGGACGGAGATGACCGCGCCCTGACACCCTGAGGCGCCGTGCGCCAGCCGCCATGTCAACGCTCGCCAAGCTCTGGCCGCGCGTGGACACCGACGCCGATCCTCTCCTCCACGCCACCCCAGCTCGCGTGGCTCGTCTCAGACGCGCCTCTGCCACCCAGCAACCTCAGGGACACGTCCCCGTCAGCCCTCGTGGCCTGCAGCAGCCGAATCGATCCGTCCACTCCGCGGACGCGCCATGGACGCCGTGCCGTGTCGAGCTCGCTCTCGCAGCCGCGCGTGCACCCCTCTACCTCTAAACCCTAGCTAGACACCCTACGGTCGTCGCCGTGCAGCACCGCCACCAATGGCGTGCTATCCCCCTCCCTAGACCACTCCTGCGCCCCGTCCACCGCACGCCGTGGTTCGGCTATAAAAAGCCACCGCACCCGTGCCTCCACACCTCACCACCGCTCACTCCAGCACCCCTCCCTCACTCTCCACCCCTCAGTGCACCGCTAGGAGAGCGGTGACACTGCCCCGCAAGCCCAGGCCGCCTCGAGCGTCCTCGATTTCTCGCCGGAGGCGAGGAAGAGGTCGAGCACGGATAGGTCGTTGCTCGCTTCCCCTCTCCCCTCTCTGGCCCATCCTAGCCTCACCATTACCCCCGCACTTACCCGCCGCCGTTTCCCCGTGTTTGGTGCACAGACGCGGAGCAGAAGGAGCACCGGAGTTGCAGCACGGCCGCGGAGGTGGAGTTGCTCGCCGTCGCCGCCAGAAGCTTCCCCAGCAAGCACACCTCATCCCAGAGGCTTCCCCACGATCCCCGCCGTCGATCCACCTCTTTCCGCACCTCCCGAGCCCTAGGTGAGTTTCCCCGTGCTTCTCGCCGTCGCCGGAGCCGCGGCGCCGCCCGCCTGAGGTCGTCGATGACCGCGAGCTCCAGGCGCCGTTCGATTAGAAATCGACGGTAGCGTACCGGTTCGCGTAATTAGTCGCTGACTGGTGGACCCCACCCGTCAGCGTTTTAAATTTAAAACGCGCGCGCGGAACGTTCCGTTGAGTCACTGACGGGCGGACCCCACCCGTCAGGGTTTTCTTCTTTTCCAGCGTTTTAGAATTTCCAAATTCCACTGTTTTCAGTACTGGATCTAGATTAGAAATTCAATAACTTGAGTTCTAGAAGTCCAATTAAATCAAACCAAACTGCTCTGGAAAGCTTATAAAATTCTTTAACTCATCAAAGTGGTCTCATCTCATTTAAATAAATAATAAAAATGTATTAATAAAAATGCTCCAGAAGGTTTAAAACACTAAACCATTTGTTTCTGGAGTTATATAAATCCAAATAACTTGAAACCAATTTTGGTAGCTTTGTATTAGGATCCTTTAGCTCCCCAAATTTTGGTAGAATTAATTGAGTAGTCTAAAATCCTTAGCCTTTGGTTGAATTTCAGTGCACCCTTCTGCACTAAACCAATTAGTGTGATTTATCAGTAGGTCCAATTAAGCTCAAACCAATTTTGTTAGATCACTTGTAGCCAAAGTTAGTTGCCCCTAAAAGGATTTAATTTTTGGAGCAACCTAATTTGTTTGGTAGCTAAAACTTGTTTAAAAACCTTCTGAACTACAACAAATGTGTAGGGAGTTTGGTAACTCCAAATGACCCCAATCCAATTGGGTGATCTTCTACACATCAGTAGCTACCCATAGAATTTTAGTTTGAATTTTTGTGACAAACATAGATTAAATGGTGAATTAATTGGTGTACAACTAGTTTCTGCCTTAGTTTGAAAATAATTAAATAAAGATTAATTCAATTAAAATTAAAAACCATCTTGTGTTGCTTGATGTGTGCAGTAGCTAATTGTGGCAATTATGATTGTAATGCTGTGTTGATGCTTGAGCTAGAGTAGTGATGGTTGTTTTGCTTGTTTAAACGTTTAGACGATACCGCTGACGATTCATCGAGGAAGGAGGTTTTGCTGAACCCGAAGATCAGGACCAGTACCACTTGTTGAGCAAGGCAAGCTACTTCACTGAGCTTGCATTTATATACCTCTATTTTAGTCTCAAGAGTTATTCAAAGGAATCAATGATTTTTGGAAAAACCCCTTTTTCAAAACAATGAAAACTATTTTGCCACCCTATGTAGAAATATAGGGTAGTTATTTTACAACTATAGGATGGGAAAAACAATGTTTACTCAAAACCCCTTTGAAAGTACTTGAATGAAGGTGAAGTACCGAAAGGTCGGTATGAAGGTGAAGAACCAGAGAATGGTGTTGTTTCTGGAAAGAAAAATGCACATTGTGTCCTTGTACTTACATCCCCAGCCAAAAATCTGTGCGACCACATTTACCCACATATGGGCAAGGGCGTAGTCATATAATTTGCTCGTGTTAGTACTGGATGCCTCAATAACGAGGAGAACCTCGTTCCATGAGGGGATGGTCTGAGGACCTACCCCCTGACCTGGGTCCTCTTCATTGAAGTCTACCGGAAGCCGGTATGAGCGTGTCGGAGGAAGAGGATTGAAGGGCTCCCTTGGGTCCGCCGGGCAGAACTACGAGTCCCCACACTTAGTTTCTGAGGATTTGAGTGTCGGTGGAAAGTGTCGTAGCGGCAGGGTCCTATACTAGCATGAGCAAAGGACAGGCTATGGCCGGGAACTCAACTTCGCATACCTCTGGTATGGCGGGACGTGGCTGACACGATGAGTGACCGGATGGGTGTGGGAAAAGCGTACTACCTCTGCAGAGGGTAAAACTATTCGAATAGCCGAGTCCTCGGATATGGACAGTTGGGAAGAACTACTAAGGCCATGTGCAAGTTTTATAAAGTGTTGAGTTTGAAAGGAAACTGAGATGGAAAAGGTTGCTTACCTGTACCAATGAGTTGGTGCAAGGTGGTGAAGGGTTTGGAACCCTGATTGAGATTTGGTCGGACAGGGAAGGATTTTTCGAGAAAAATAGCTAAAGTGGTGTTTTCTCAAAGGATGGTTATAAACTTCGTCTCACCCCTTTCCAGTAAGGATTTGAGAGTTTTCACATAAAAGTTTTTAAAAATAAAACTAGTTAGTGCTTACTCTAGTTGGGGTAGTTTGCGAGTACAATCAAATGTACTCATATTGGTTTCGTCCCTGGCTATTGTCTTAGCCAGATTTCGAGGAACCCTACGTTGAAGAGGAGTTTGGCGACGTCTATGCGAACTGAGATCTTCATAAGTCAGCTGCCTGTCGGGTGTTGTTAGGATGGATTAGCCCTACTACCGTAGCTTCCGCTGAATAAAGATGATTTGGCCCTTGAAGGCACCTATGTATAATTAGGCCTGTATGGCCAGGTTTGTAAGACTTTAAACTCGGTATTGTATGGATGTAAACTTTGATATTCAGTTCGGATTATGTGCAACGACAGACTGATCACGGGATCGTTGTGTTAAGCATAATCGGGTATTTCGGACGGCTAGTCCGGGGTCCCCACAGAGCTGGTATCAGAGCCATCCTGACTTTAGGAGACCTTAGTAACATGGGCGTTAGCTAGGAGTTACAAAAAGTTAATTTCTAAAACAAGGAAGTGGAATATTTTCGAAAATTTCTTATCTCCCCAACCCTTCCATTTATGTAAAAACCTTATACTCATTAAGAGTTGTCTTTTCTTGAACCGTTAAAATTTTGCACACTTGTTACTCCATTAAGTTTACATTTGCACTCATGTCACTTAACTAACTTAAAATTTTGCTTAAACTTGTAGATGGCACCCAACGTCACCGAGTTCGTCCAAGTTAGGAAGGACGGCCTGCTGATGTTCGAGCAGGACTTGTACGAGTTGAGCCAGATTTTGGGACGCCCTGTTCCAGAGTTTGAGGGAACTCAGGTCGATTCCCTCGGTGATGGGAACCTGTCCTGGCTCATCAAGTCGTCCGTCCGAGGCAGGATTCAGCCACCCCGTTCCAAGGACTTGGTCTACTCCACGATGGACACTACTTGGGTTGACGGTCTGACCCGAGTTATGCAGAGGCTGCTAGCCCGCCTTTGTGAGGAGCACAAGGACGAGCTGGTTGGCACTCGTTTCCAGTACTTCGGGAGGCGTGACGATGATGGAAACCCCACTTACCCCGCACAGCACACCTCTTCGGCGAGTACATCACCGACATGGAGGTGCTACTTCACGACACCCAGGAGAACCTGCGCGATGCTAGACTCAAGGTTCA
The DNA here is from genome assembly GCA_947311845.1 of Poa pratensis. Lineage (NCBI taxonomy): Eukaryota > Viridiplantae > Streptophyta > Magnoliopsida > Poales > Poaceae > Poa > Poa pratensis. Next base: position 114,566,658 of record CAMZMU010000117.1, read on the forward strand.
CTTCCAGCGTAGCTCCCTCGACGATGCCCGAGTCCGTGAGACCCAGCTGAAGTGGGAGAATGATAATCTCCGCCTGAAGCTGGCCCGTCAGAGGAGGACTATCGTCAGGCTCCGCAAGACGGTAGCAGAGCAGAACGAGATGATAGACGAGATGGAGCAGCAGGCGAACGAGATGGAGGAGGAGGGCGAGGATCTCCGCAAGGAGAACAGTGCCTTCATCAGTGATGATGAGGACTACCTTGAGGAGATGGATTACGAGGAGGAGGACGACGAGGAGGAGTTAGTTGACGAGGAGGAGGAGCCGTCTGAGCCAGTTCTCGAGGAGGAGGATCCCGAGGAGCCACCCTACGACTCAGACGTTGAGATCGTCGAGCCTGAGGTTCCACCTCAGTAGTTGAGCAACGAGAGCACTACCTTAGGACTGTGTCGACCCTATGCGAGTAGAGTTTATGTGATGGTTCCTAGGAAACCATGTAGTATGTACATTAGGTGTAGTAGGATGTTGTAAGCTTGATGTGTGAACTCCTTGATGTGATGATTGTGTTGAATAAATGTGATGGTCTTGTTTGACTAGTGTTTCATCAACCACCCCCTTTGTGACTTCATCGTTAGCCAAAGCCTTTTTGCCTTGCCTCTTATATCGTATCTATTCCAGGATGACGAACACTCGCCACAACCAGCACGCGACACCACCACCACCGCCGGAACCACCGCTGCTCAACTGCTTGCGATCATCATGGAGGATCGCCAAGCTGCCCGGGAAGAGCGTCAAGCTCATCTCGCCGCCCTGCAGCAACTTGCCGCTGCCCACGCCAACCAGAACCACAATGGTGGCAATGGTAATGGCGACGAGGGTGGAAATCAACGCTCTACCCTGAGTGACTTCCAGAAGACCACACCGCCCACCTATTCCAAGGGACTTCACCCCCTGGAAGCAGATGACTGGATCCGCACTATTGAGAACGACCTGGAAGTTGCCTCGGTGGGAGAGAATGAGAAGGTCCTGTATGCTACCCACTACCTTGCTGGACCTGCAAGAGCTTGGTGGGAGACTACCAAGACCCTCCAGCACGCAGGTCATGTCATTACCTGGGAGGAGTTCAAGGACAAATTCCGCAAGAAGTTCATCTCTAGCGGTCTTATCGAGAGGAAGAAGGATGAGTTCCGTAAGCTAAGGCAGGCAGGCAGAGATGTGGTTGGTTATCTGGATGAGTTTACCGATCTTGCTCGGTATGCTCCTGAAGATACCGACACGGAGAAGAAGAAGATGGAGCGTTTTCTGAATGGACTCCATGATGAGATGCAATGTGCCTTGGTTGTCCAGGACTTCCGTGATTGGAGTCACTTGTGGACAAGGCCATTCAGCTGGAGACCAAGCGCAAGTCCATGTTTGAAGGTCGCAAGAGAAGGATGAATATTCAGGAAGGTTCCAGCAGCCAGAAACCCGCACCTTCCAGCCAGCACCCAAGCCAGTTTATCGACCACCCCCAGCTCCACGTCCCAACTATCCCAACCGTCCCAACAGCAACAACAATGTCCCCCGCCCAAACATCAACAACAACTACCACCCCAATGGCAACAATCGTCCCGGAGGAAACACCCACACTTTTACCCCTGCTGCCAGCGTTGTCTGCTTTGAATGCGGCAACAAGGGTCATTACTCCCGAGACTGCCCCAATCCCAAGAGGAATGCTCCACGCCCCAATGCCCCTGCACCTAATCCTGGACAAGGCCGAAATGGGAATGGAAATGGCAAGAATGCTGCACCCCGTGGCAATGCGGCTGTTGCAAGAGGCCGTCTGAACCACATCAACACTGAAGAAGCCCAGGAAGCGCCAGATGTTGTGCTGGGTACGTTCCTTGTCAACTCAGTACCTGCAACTGTCCTGTTTGATTCTGGTGCTACCCATTCCTTTGTTACCAAGGAGTTTGTTGTTAAGGGAGGTCTAGTCGGGAGCCTCTTGTCCAAACCCCTGCTTATACAAACCCCAGAGTTCCTAGTAGAGACCAAGCTGTTTTGTCCCGACGTCTCTCTTGAGATCAAAGGAGAAAACTTTCCAGCCGATCTAATCATTCTAGGAACCCAAGGCATAGATGTCATTCTGGGCATGAATTGGTTAGCAAAGTATCATGGTCGTATCGACTGCGCCAGAAGAGCAGTATCTCTCACCACAGACCAAGGAACCGAAGTGGAATATGCATCACAAGCCAATCAATCCCAACCCGTTGTCATGAAGGTATAGCCGACCAACTCTAGATGAGATCCGTGTTGTCCACCTATTCAAGGATGTTTTCCGGAGGAATTGCCTGGTATGCCACCAGACCGGGATATTGAGTTCGTGATTGAACTTATTCCTGGAACAGCCCCTATATCCCAGAGACCCTACCGGATGAATCCAGAGGAACTGGTGGAATTGAAAAAGCAGTTAGCTGATCAGCTCAGCAAGGTCTGATTCGCCCAAGCGCATCACCTTGGGGATCACCCATCATCTTCGTGGACAAAAGAGACGGTACCACACGCCTGTGTGTGGATTATCGCAAGCTCAATGATGTAACCATCAAGAACAAGTACCCCCTTCCCAAGATCGAGGATCTGTTCGATCAGATGAACGGAGCCCGAGTCTTTTCTAAGATCGATCTTCGGACAGGTTATCACCAGTTGAAGATTCGAGAGTCTGACATTCCCAAGACCGCCTTCACCACCGATACGGATTGTTTGAATACACCGTTATGTCCTTTGGCTTGACCAATGCCCCAGCTTATTTCATGAATCTCATGAATAAGATTTCATGGAGTACCTCGACAAGTTCGTGGTTGTCTTCATCGATGATATCCTTATCTACTCCAAGACTGAAGAAGAGCATGCTGAACATCTGCGTGTGGTTTTGGAGACCCTCAGAGAACAAACTGTATGCCAAACTTAGCAAGTGTGAATTTTGGCTAAGTGAAGTGGCATTCCTCGGACATGTTGTGTCTGCAGGAGGATCTCTGTTGACCCGAGAAAATCAAAGCCATTCTAGACTGGAAATCCCCACCAGTGTAACGGAAATCCGAAGTTTTCTCGGACTGCAGGTTATTACCGCAAGTTCGTTGAAGGATTCTCCAGTATAGCCAAACCCATGACCCAGTTGTTGAAGAAGGATAAGAAGTTTGAATGGACCCAGAAGTGTGAAGATAGTTTCCAAGAACTGAAGAAGAGATGACTTCAGCCCCAATCCTAATCATGCCAGACGTCACCAAGAGTTTCGACGTGTATTGTGATGCTTCACGTCTCGGACTTGGTTGCGTTCTGATGCAAGAAGGGAAAGTTGTGTCGTACCTGTCTCGACAATTGCGACCGCATGAAGAGAATTACCCAACCCATGACCTGGAGTTAGCAGCTGTGGTTTTTGCTTTAAAAAAATGGCGACCCTATCTTGTGGGTCATCGCTGTGAGGTCTACACAGATCACAAAAGTTTGAAATACATTTTCACTCAGAAGGAGTTGAATCTGAGGCAGAGAAGGTGGATGGAATTGATTAAGGACTATGATGTCGGAATTCATTACCATCCCGGAAAAGCCAACGTAGTTGCCGATGCCTTGAGCCGGAAGCCATGCACCTGAATACCCTAATCCAAGCAGAGCAACCAGCCTTGTTTAAGGAGTTCGAAGATTTCGGACTTGAATTGGTTAGCTATGGATATCTTGCCAACCTAGAGTTAGCCCCAACCCTGTTGGACCAAATCAAAGAAGCCCAGAAAGGTCATGAGAGTATCGAGGGGATTAAAAAGAAGATATCCCTCGACAAAGCACCTGGTTTTGCCATAGATGCTGAAGGAGTTCTGAGATTCAAAGGACGCCTGTGTGTGCCCGATGATAAGGAACTCAAGGGTCTGATCCTAAAAGAAGCCCACAATACCCCATACTCGATCCACCCCGGAGGAACCAAGATGTACCAAGATCTTCGTGAGAAGTTTTGGTGGCATGGAATGAAGCGGGAAATTGGATCTTTCGTGGCCAAGTGTGATAATTGTCAGCGAGTCAAAGCAGAGCATCAGCGCCCTGCGGATTGCTCCAACCCCTCAAGACCCCCGAGTGGAAATGGGATGAAATTGGAATGGATTTTATACCGGACTTCCTAGGTCAAACCGAGGCCATGATTCAATCTGGGTCATAGTTGATCGATTGACCAAGGTTGCCCATTTCATTCCTGTCAACACCACTATAGAGGGAACCAGCTAGCAGACTTGTATATTTCCAGAATAGTAAGCCTGCACGGAGTGCCTAAGAGATTGTATCTGACAGAGGCACGCAGTTCACCTCACGATTCTGGAAAGCTCTTCATGAAGCCCTCGGAACCCACTTATCATTCAGCACAGCCTATCACCCTCAGACCGGAGGACAGACGAGCGAGTAAACCAGATTCTGGAAGATATGCTTCGTGCATGTGTCCTAGCCTATGGCTCTAAATGGGAAGATTGCCTTCCGTTTGCAGAGTTTTCCTATAACAATAGTTATCAGTCCAGTCTGCAAATGGCCCCATTTGAAGCACTTTACGGCAAGAAGTGTCGTACACCCTTGAACTGGTCCGAGACCGGAGAAGGAAAAGTGTTTGGACCAGATACCCTCCGTGAAGCCGAGGAACAAGTCCAACTTATCCGTGAACGTCTCAAAACTGCTCAATCCCGTCAGAAAAGTTATGCTGATCCAAGCGTCGTGATGTCACCTTTCAACCTGGAGATTTTGTCTATCTTCGGGTGACACCACTCAAGGGATGCAACGTTTCCATGTCAAAGGAAAGTTGGCACCCAGATATATTGGACCTTTCAAGATTCTTGCCCGTCGCGGAGAAGTAGCCTATCAGCTAGAGTTACCCCAGAGTTATCGGAATTTCATGACGTCTTCCACATCTCTCTGCTCCGGAAGTGTCTTGAAGTTCCTGACCAGCCCGATGTTTTCAAGAACATTGACCACCAATCCATTGACCTGAACCATGATCTGACTTATCGTGAGAGACCATTCAAAATTCTCGACGAAGATATTCGTCTCACCCGGAGGAACAAGATCAAGTTTTATAAAGTCCAGTGGACTAACCACTCCGAAGAGGAAGCAACTTGGGAACGTGAAGACTATCTTAGGAGCGAATTTCCCCACCTCTTTAGCACCTAAGCCCAGCCAATCTCGGGACGAGATTTATTCTAAGGGGGGAAGGATCTGTAACGTCCCAAAATTGTAACCCAGTTTTATTAGTCAAAATGTGGGCCAACAAAAACTTTTGTTATTTTGTGTGTTTGATGTTTGTGCTTGCTTGTGTTGGTTGTTTGCTAAAACAAAAATGTAAAGAAAAGAAAAGAAACATAATAAAAAGTTCCCACATGAAATCTTGTGACAAAAGTCACACAAAATTCATCCTGTCAAGAAAATAAAATTTTATTTTTTAAAACAAGTTCAGAGGGGTGACATGTGATCACTCTCTCTTTGTTCTCATATTCTTTTCCCTCCCAAAAATATTTCTAAAAATCCTAATTTCAAATTCCATTTCTTTCTTTATCTTTCCCAAATCACAAAATGTGCCATGTTGCACATATCCAATAAATTCTAGCACCCTACCAAAAATCCATGCTTTATACTTGTGAATCAAGTATGGAATTAAATTCAAGAAATTTGAATTTAATTTTCGTTGAGAATTCATCGAGCACATGGTGGGCACTGCCCGTGTTCATCCTCCGATCCACGAAACCGAGCTCCAATCCGTCGATTGGATGGATCCCTGCGTGGCTTGCTTGCTCCACACTCTCCCCCTCACTCCCTCAGTCTCCAGAGCAAGAGGGAAGCGTGCCACTTGGTTGTTTTGCTCGTGGCCGCCGCCGTCCGCACGCCACCGTGCTGTCCACCCCTGGCCGTCGACGAAATCGTGCGGAGGAGGCACCCCGCTGGCCCAGCCCTGCACCCTTGCGTCCTCTCACCCTCACCGCACTCGTCTGGACGGAGATGACCGCGCCCTGACACCCTGAGGCGCCGTGCGCCAGCCGCCATGTCAACGCTCGCCAAGCTCTGGCCGCGCGTGGACACCGACGCCGATCCTCTCCTCCACGCCACCCCAGCTCGCGTGGCTCGTCTCAGACGCGCCTCTGCCACCCAGCAACCTCAGGGACACGTCCCCGTCAGCCCTCGTGGCCTGCAGCAGCCGAATCGATCCGTCCACTCCGCGGACGCGCCATGGACGCCGTGCCGTGTCGAGCTCGCTCTCGCAGCCGCGCGTGCACCCCTCTACCTCTAAACCCTAGCTAGACACCCTACGGTCGTCGCCGTGCAGCACCGCCACCAATGGCGTGCTATCCCCCTCCCTAGACCACTCCTGCGCCCCGTCCACCGCACGCCGTGGTTCGGCTATAAAAAGCCACCGCACCCGTGCCTCCACACCTCACCACCGCTCACTCCAGCACCCCTCCCTCACTCTCCACCCCTCAGTGCACCGCTAGGAGAGCGGTGACACTGCCCCGCAAGCCCAGGCCGCCTCGAGCGTCCTCGATTTCTCGCCGGAGGCGAGGAAGAGGTCGAGCACGGATAGGTCGTTGCTCGCTTCCCCTCTCCCCTCTCTGGCCCATCCTAGCCTCACCATTACCCCCGCACTTACCCGCCGCCGTTTCCCCGTGTTTGGTGCACAGACGCGGAGCAGAAGGAGCACCGGAGTTGCAGCACGGCCGCGGAGGTGGAGTTGCTCGCCGTCGCCGCCAGAAGCTTCCCCAGCAAGCACACCTCATCCCAGAGGCTTCCCCACGATCCCCGCCGTCGATCCACCTCTTTCCGCAGCCTCCCGAGCCCTAGGTGAGTTTCCCCGTGCTTCTCGCCGTCGCCGGAGCCGCGGCGCCGCCCGCCTGAGGTCGTCGATGACCGCGAGCTCCAGGCGCCGTTCGATTAGAAATCGACGGTAGCGTACCGGTTCGCGTAATTAGTCGCTGACTGGTGGACCCCACCCGTCAGCGTTTTAAATTTAAAACGCGCGCGCGGAACGTTCCGTTGAGTCACTGACGGGCGGACCCCACCCGTCAGGGTTTTCTTCTTTTCCAGCGTTTTAGAATTTCCAAATTCCACTGTTTTCAGTACTGGATCTAGATTAGAAATTCAATAACTTGAGTTCTAGAAGTCCAATTAAATCAAACCAAACTGCTCTGGAAAGCTTATAAAATTCTTTAACTCATCAAAGTGGTCTCATCTCATTTAAATAAATAATAAAAATGTATTAATAAAAATGCTCCAGAAGGTTTAAAACACTAAACCATTTGTTTCTGGAGTTATATAAATCCAAATAACTTGAAACCAATTTTGGTAGCTTTGTATTAGGATCCTTTAGCTCCCCAAATTTTGGTAGAATTAATTGAGTAGTCTAAAATCCTTAGCCTTTGGTTGAATTTCAGTGCACCCTTCTGCACTAAACCAATTAGTGTGATTTATCAGTAGGTCCAATTAAGCTCAAACCAATTTTGTTAGATCACTTGTAGCCAAAGTTAGTTGCCCCTAAAAGGATTTAATTTTTGGAGCAACCTAATTTGTTTGGTAGCTAAAACTTGTTTAAAAACCTTCTGAACTACAACAAATGTGTAGGGAGTTTGGTAACTCCAAATGACCCCAATCCAATTGGGTGATCTTCTACACATCAGTAGCTACCCATAGAATTTTAGTTTGAATTTTTGTGACAAACATAGATTAAATGGTGAATTAATTGGTGTACAACTAGTTTCTGCCTTAGTTTGAAAATAATTAAATAAAGATTAATTCAATTAAAATTAAAAACCATCTTGTGTTGCTTGATGTGTGCAGTAGCTAATTGTGGCAATTATGATTGTAATGCTGTGTTGATGCTTGAGCTAGAGTAGTGATGGTTGTTTTGCTTGTTTAAACGTTTAGACGATACCGCTGACGGATTCATCGAGGAAGGAGGTTTTGCTGAACCCGAAGATCAGGACCAGTACCACTTTGTTGAGCAAGGCAAGCTACTTCACTGAGCTTGCATTTATATACCTCTATTTTAGTCTCAAGAGTTATTCAAAGGAATCAATGATTTTGGAAAACCCCTTTTTCAAAACAATGAAAAACTATTTTGCCACCCTATGTAGAAATATAGGGTAGTTATTTTACAACTATAGGATGGGAAAAACAATGTTTACTCAAAACCCCTTTGAAAGTACTTGAATGAAGGTGAAGTACCGAAAGGTCGGTATGAAGGTGAAGAACCAGAGAATGGTGTTGTTTCTGGAAAGAAAAATGCACATTGTGTCCTTGTACTTACATCCCCAGCCAAAAATCTGTGCGACCACATTTACCCACATATGGGCAAGGGCGTAGTCATATAATTTGCTCGTGTTAGTACTGGATGCCTCAATAACGAGGAGAACCTCGTTCCATGAGGGGATGGTCTGAGGACCTACCCCCTGACCTGGGTCCTCTTCATTGAAGTCTACCGGAAGCCGGTATGAGCGTGTCGGAGGAAGAGGATTGAAGGGCTCCCTTGGGTCCGCCGGGCAGAACTACGAGTCCCCACACTTAGTTTCTGAGGATTTGAGTGTCGGTGGAAAGTGTCGTAGCGGCAGGGTCCTCTACTAGCATGAGCAAAGGACAGGCTATGGCCGGGAACTCAACTTCGCATACCTCTGGTATGGCGGGACGTGGCTGACACGATGAGTGACCGGATGGGTGTGGGAAAAGCGTACTACCTCTGCAGAGGGTAAAACTATTCGAATAGCCGAGTCCTCGGATATGGACAGTTGGGAAGAACTACTAAGGCCATGTGCAAGTTTTATAAAGTGTTGAGTTTGAAAGGAAACTGAGATGGAAAAGGTTGCTTACCTGTACCAATGAGTTGGTGCAAGGTGGTGAAGGGTTTGGAACCCTGATTGAGATTTGGTCGGACAGGGAAGGATTTTTTCGAGAAAAATAGCTAAAGTGGTGTTTTCTCAAAGGATGGTTATAAACTTCGTCTCACCCCTTTCCAGTAAGGATTTGAGAGTTTTCACATAAAAGTTTTTAAAAATAAAACTAGTTAGTGCTTACTCTAGTTGGGGTAGTTTGCGAGTACAATCAAATGTACTCATATTGGTTTCGTCCCTGGCTATTGTCTTAGCCAGATTTCGAGGAACCCTACGTTGAAGAGGAGTTTGGCGACGTCTATGCGAACTGAGATCTTCATAAGTCAGCTGCCTGTCGGGTGTTGTTAGGATGGATTAGCCCTACTACCGTAGCTTCCGCTGAATAAAGATGATTTGGCCCTTGAAGGCACCTATGTATAATTAGGCCTGTATGGCCAGGTTTGTAAGACTTTAAACTCGGTATTGTATGGATGTAAACTTTGATATTCAGTTCGGATTATGTGCAACGACAGACTGATCACGGGATCGTTGTGTTAAGCATAATCGGGTATTTCGGACGGCTAGTCCGGGGTCCCCACAGAGCACTTCCATTCTGTGTCTTATTATGCTATTTTATATGTACAATGTAGCCTATTGTGAAGATCTCCAAGATACTAACTGAACAAAGTTAGAGAGCATAATCAAATCACACATAATATGTTTATAGATGTTGCACATCTTAAGTGTGCTTTGTAGCAAATGTATTTTATGTTTGTAGAAAATAAAAGATAAAATAGAATAGCTGCTGGACAGGATAAAATAATTAATTCCACTCTTATCCAGAACCCGGACAAAGGCTGTATACTAATAGGATAGTTGTCTCTGCACACATGTCAGGATCACCAAAGTCGCCAAACAAATAATCAAGTGAGTCAGCACAAACCAAGCTGACCCTCTTTTGAAATAACACGGACAACTGAAAGTTCTGAAATCTCTGACTATTGTCATTTTGAAAAAGCTGCCACTAACACTTTGGACGAAGTAGGGCTACAAATATGCATGAAAGAAATGGTCCTACTGTGATTGCTCGTCTCGTGTTCCTCATCGCGAAACGGCGGAACAGAGGAGGCAATAGCGTGCAGGGGACAGGTTCAGCTCTGCCTACAGGCTACTTTAGTTGTTCTCAGCTTCGTCTAGTGTAAACATGGAAAATATGAGAACCAAAGGATGGCTGATTCTTAATTTTTATGTAGGAACATGTCACAAACAAAGAGCTTACACAGAAGCAAAGAAAACAGTAGACCCAAGAAAGATATGCAACTAATATATCTAATTGAAGATGAAGGATCATGCTATATTAATTGTAAATCTACTTACAAAGATCTGTCATCTTTTAAGAAGAAAACTCAAGTTCAGAACTCAAGAGCAAACTGTAATCATGATGTTGCAGGCAAGAATGAGATGAGCCTTTTACGATGTACGTAAGTACTCTGGATCAGCTCAATGCGTGCAAAAATAGACATAATCATGGTTATTTCAGTACAACAGAAATCGTATGAAGGAAACACCGGGAAATTTTCATGCTCAGATCATAATAATTCGAATGTGAAAAAGGCCTAACGTTACAGAAAAGATCACTGCGTGCGGCAAAAATTTAGTTCTATATAGTACAGTAAACTGACCACTGAGAGCATAACGTCCAACAAAATAGAACAATTAGATACTCTATGGAAAGCCTGCAACATAATCCACAAATTATATTAAGAGAATAATTCTAAATTATGGACAGATCAACCAAGAATCTTAGGTACAGATTAGAGTTTTGAGGAATCAGCTATAGTACTTCCTCTAGATGAACCTATTGACAGAGTTCAGAACAACACAAGCTAGGATTAAATTAGGTTCATGCAGAGAGGGAGCTAGCAAACTGCAGATTGAGTCGGTGCTCCAAGTCAGGAAAATTGATGCTTGAAAACTATCTTTTGACCTAGTCATCCATGGACTATAGCCCTAGCTAGTCATCCATGAACTGCAGGAAGGAATAAACAACCACATCCAACCAATCATTTTAGGTAGTGCAAGCAAATACAGGGAAACAAAAAAAGAGTTATTTTTTAATATGAAAACATCACAGTGTTCTCTGATCCTTTCATAAACACCTGAGATATAGCATATTGGTTAAGAAAGAAAATAGTGCATTGCCTAAGAGTACTTGTCCTTGGATTCAGTTCTACATGGCCTAAATTCAGATAACTCTTGAAATACTTGTCACAGTAAATAAAAAATAGAACCGAATACAATAAATTGTCCTTTGGCTTAACAATGTGATGAGTAAAGACACATTTACAATATTCATATGCATAAAAAGTAGTTACCAATGGAATCAATTCATGGCTTATCAGGAAGGTTGGGAAGTACAGCAAACCAAGTAGAAATTGTAAGAACCTATGATGGTAATTGAACCAGACAATTTCAGAGACGAATTGTTGACTTATAAGGGAAAATGTACATGCGAGGATGAACTGAAAATAGGAACAAAAATGTCCAACTTAATCAGTGTTATTTTCATTCAGATTCTGACCCTTACCAGCAAGGAAACAGAAACCCAAATCCAGCAATCTCCAACGATGCGACGACCTGCAAAAAAGGAAGAACACCATGCGTGAGGTAAAAAACGAAGAAACCGGGAACACCACAAGCTGCAATATCAAGTTCGTAAATAAATGATGGAAAAACAAATAAGAGAAAAGTAAAGATGCGGACTGAGCAAAAGAAAATAAGAGGAAGCAAACCATAAGAACAAATACAAATAACAGGAAGTAAAGATGAAAACAGATGGAACAGGGAAAGCAAAGATGAACACAGCTAAATAACAAAAAGAAACATAAATAAATAAGAAAAGGAAGGAAAAAGAACAAATAAGAGAGGCGAAGAGTCCAAACAAAGCACGAAACGAACAAAAAGAGACATGAGGAAAAAGGAAATCAAAAGCATAGAAAGAATATCAGATCCAAAAAGAAGAAACCAAACAAAAAACGAAGAGGAAAAATCTAAGATTAACAAAGAGCACTGTAAAATCAAGAACAGGCAAAACGAAAATAGAGAAAGAAGAACGAAGAACAGGATCCGAAAGAAATAAAAATGAATCAGCTAAGCAAGCCAAAATACAGGAGAGATCCAAAACTGAACACCAAATGAATCTGGAAAGCAAGAAAAAGACCAGATCCGAGATGGAAGAAATGGTTAGGAAACAAACAAAAGGTGAAAAAAACCTGCGACCAAGAACACAGCAAGGAACAAACGACGAAAAGGAAAAAGAGGAAAAGAACACAACGCCAGTAACTGGATCCCCATGGGCGAAAGAAGGCAAACAAAAGCCAAATGAATCAAGCCCCCACGGGCAAACCAGCCAACCATGGCATCACCTTGACCACAACCACTGCTGAAGCCTTAGCATGGAGTCAGATCCGGCCGAAGTTGGCCGGGCACCGGTGGATCTGGAGCTACAGCGACGAAACAGTGATAACCCACAAGTATAGGGGATCGTGTGTATCCATTTCGATAAGTAAGAGTGTCGAACCCAACGAGGAGCTAAAGGTAGGATAAGTAATCTCTCAAGTTCTATCAACCACTGATACAACTCTACGCACACTAAACGTTTGCATTATCTAGGAAATAAAACTACAGTAGCAATACGGGTATGAGAGGTAGTTTTGCAAGATAATAAATACAAGAAAGTAAATGTTAGTGCTGCAGCAATAAAGTACACTAAGTAACCATATACTAACAGTACCATGAGTGTGGAAAAGTGGTGGTAATTGTGGTGGCTTTGTCCAAGATTAATTAGTGAAGGTACTTGGTTCATTGTCTTCGATGCAGTTTTCTATGTGGGAGAGGCTAAATATACATGCACTCCACTACTTGGGATTACAAGTACTATATGATTGGATTGTTAGCAAGCATCCGCAAATACTAACAATGCATTAAGGTTTCCCCAACCATAGCCTTAAGTTCAAGGTCCTCTTACTCCCATACGTGCAACTAATCGGTTCGCGTTCTCAGGTTTCTGTCACTCCGGCAGAACTTCCCCCGCTTCGTTACAAATACTACCAACCCTAGGGTGTTTGATCCATGCGCGCACAAATATAATGGACACCAAAGGACAGCACCATATAGACATACAACTCTAATGAACCTCATGCATTCAATTAAGCAATCAAAAGACAAATAAACTACGGAAACATGATGTAAATCATAGGATAAATATTATAGCATCAAACACCATGTTTACATAGGACGGTACAGAGGTTTGTGGGAGGATGAACCACTGAATACAAGGAGGAGATGGTGATGGAGATGGCGGTGAAGACGGCGGAGAGGGGCAGCGCGGCGGCGCAGGGCGGCGGCGGCGCCGGCGGTGCGGGGAACTCCTTTCCCCGCCGCCGGCAAGCTTGGGGAGCGCCGCCCCTTAGCCTCCCTCCTTCATGGCTTCTTGGGAGCCCTCCCCCATGGAGATGGGATCCATGGGGGAGGCAAAAACGTGGCTTTTGGTGGCTGAAATTCGTGGGTGGAGGAGTCCTCCACGAATTAGGTTTCCTCCCTTTATATATCTTCTCGGATTTCCGTCACCCCCTTTTAGGGTTCCACCAAAACGGGCCTACAGGCCGCGTCCGAACTCCGATTGGGCTGATCTCGGGCTTAAAATCTTCGTATGGAAAATTGTGACAACTTTCGTAACAGCCAGGTCTCCATATAACGTCATCTTCGAGGGTCAAACTGGCAATCTTCGTAAAAAGTTCTCAGACAGATTTCAGGAAAGTCCCAATTCGACTCCAACAAGGTTTCCTCTTGTATTCTTGATAATTTCTACACATCAAAGAGTAAAACAAGAACATTGTGCACTTTTGCAACTATTAGTAGGTTAGTCCAAATAAATAATAAACTTAATATAAAACAAGTGCTAAAAGCATAAAAATGGCATGAAACAATCAAAAATTATAGATACGTTTTGGACGTATCAACATCCCCAAGCTTAATTCCTGCTCGTCCTCGAGTAGGTAAATGATAACAAAATAATTTTTGATTGTAAATGCTATGATCAGGTCTTTAACAATTGCATGATGTATGGATAATAAAACTTAGCAATCATGTTTCCTAATGAAAAGTATCAACGAACTAAGAGCTTATAACATGAAATTTATAAACATCAACAAGATTGTAATGACCATAATAAAGCATGATAGAGTGGTATCTCGCTTGCCCTTAATTGTGGAGCAAAACATAAATGCCAAGGCACCTCTGAAGTTCAAGTGAAGACTAGATATAGAGATATCAAAGATAAAAGCATCATGGTTATACCTCAATTAATCGTATTCTGGGACAAGCACATTACACTAAGAACGACAGCTATGCTCTCGAAGAAGTGCTCAAAGAAAGGATGGTGACTCAACATAAAAATAAAAGATTGGCCCTTCGCAGAGGGAAGCAGGGATTAACACGTGCTAGAGCTTTTTGTTTTAAAAACAGAGGTAAAAATGTTTTGAGAGGTGTTTGTTAATTGTCAACGAATGGTAGCGGGTGAGAACAGTATTCTACCTGTCAAACGGACTTTTAAGAGCGGCTCCCATGAAGGACGTTATTTCTACCAGCAAGGCAGATCATCCCCTTTCTCTTTGGTTTACACACATTCAGGTATTTCACTGTTTGTCATTGCTTACTGATGAATCAGGGCAAAAGTGTGAAGAGAATTAATTGGTTAAAGTTGTAATTAATTGGGACTGGGCACCCCGTTGCCAGCTCTTTTTGCAAGTTATTGGATAAGCGGATGTATATGCCACTAGTCCAGGTGTAAAAGTCCATTTGACAAATAGAATAAAGAATAACCACACTAATTCCTCATGAGCTAGTAAACATTGACACAAAAAGAGAAATATTTTGAAGGTTTTAAAGGTAGCACATGCAAATTTACTTGGAATGGCTTGAAATACCATGCATAGGAATTTTTTGGTGGACTCTTTGGGATAACTTGGTTTTAAGGATTTGGATGCACGAGCAGCATTCCCGCTCAGTACAAGTGAAGGCTAGCAATAGACTGGGAAGCGACAACCACGAGAGCGATAACGGTCATAATCATGCTTGCGACAAAATAAAATTAACGGAGGCATAAAAACGATACTAAAACTCTGAGGCAAAATAGATCATCAAGGCTTAATTGACTTTTATTTTTCAGTCATAACATGTGTGAGCATGTGCCAAGTCGATTCAAGTGAATTATTCAGAGGAGGATACCACAATACCATACCATCTTATGAACAGGACAATGCATGTTGATATCAAAATAACATAATATGCACTATTAGCTAGTTGAGACTAACCATAAGAAAACATAAACTACTAAACAGTATTATTCACACATCATTTTTAAGTTTCAACAAGTAATCCATTAACCAAGTAAACATTGAAAACAGAGGATAAATAAAATATGTGACGATCCACTTATTAATGTAACTGGTGTTTGATGCTAAGATAAATAGATAATAAAATACAGCCGCTTCAAGTTTAGTTAAGTTCCTATGTTGCTCAAAAAACAAAGTTTAAAGGTTTGCAAACCGTGGGGTTATTGATGAAGAGGGATGCGGGGACATCCCCAAGCTTATGACTTTGGTAATTCTTCAATATTCCATAGTTTGGTGTTCCTTCATTCTCTGTGAAAAAACTTCAACACAAAAACTTTCCCATTCTTTTCTGCGGTTAGACATTAGTACAATAGATAATATTTCCCAAGTGCTACTATTAAACCAAATAAAATTTTGTTTTTAAGTTACAGAAAGGTTGCTTAAATGGCCAACTTATAAATGAAAGGTAAGAACCATTAAAAATCAAATGAAAACGAAAAGAGGCCACTCTTGCAACAAAAGTCAGAATCTGTCCAGAAAAACAGCAGCTGGAAAACGCAATTTTTAGGTGCACTTAAACATGCCCGAAATTTTAGCCAATTTTTTACATGCAGAGGATTAGGTGCTACAACATCAGTAATTTTTTCGTGATTTTTAGAGCTTCCAGTAAAATATGAAAAATCGCGCAATAAGCAGTAGATACCGAAAACAGAAAATCACTTTTTACATATGTATCAACTAAGCTAAATGGATAAAACTTGGTACTTTATTTTTGATAAACTAAGAAACCAGAGGCTAAGCAAGACCTAAACATGCTAGCTACAGCAAGGAAAACTCTAAATAAAAATCAAAAGTAAAACCCAAATAAAATTAAAATAAAGAACCAAACAAAGAAGCAAAACAAAAGAAAATATTTTTGTTATTTTGAATTTATAAGTGAAAGTAAAGAAGCAATCGAAACCAAATAAGGAGCCTAATAAAACTAAAGAAGGTAAAACCAAGACATATAAAAGCAATTATAATACAAGTTAAGACAATACATATCATGTGGACGGGTAATATAGAGTATGAACGAGACAACCTCATGTTAGTTGATGAATAGGGGGATGACTCGGGCATCCCCAAGCTTAGATGATTGTATCTTCTTGAATATGTTCTTGGGATGCACCTACACATCCCCAAGCTTGAGCTCTTGCGTCTTCTTATTCATCTCATATCACCATATTGATTAGATCTTATAAGCTACATCCACATAAAACTTCACAAAACTCATTAGTAGGGTTAGTACTCATTAAATAAAATCCACTCATGTTCAAGCATTGACAAGTTTTATAATTTTTACTCAACATTAGCCACTGTATATACTAAGGTGTTCATGATTTCCGTTGTCCGTCGAAAAACTAATGAAACTAACAACACCAAGTACAATATTGAATAAACAAAGAAATCTGTCAAAACTGAACAGTCCGTAAAGATGGCATTCAACGAGATAGTTAAGTAGCTCAAATCGAAAAACTTTAGTCTAATGAAAGAAAGATAATAATCTCAGGTTTATGCACAAAAAATTTCAAGTCAAAATACTATTCTGAGATTTATCACGATTTTATTTACAGAGAAGCACAAAATCTGTCTAAACAGAACAGTCAGTAAAGATCGAATTTTTCGACCTATCTACGTACCTTAAATCAGAAAAAGTTAGTCTAATGAAAGAAAGCTAATAAGCATCACTTTGCACTCAAGAAATTTCAGATCAAGATCACGTTCTGGTGATTTTAAACATTTAATACGGTGGAGCACAGAAAATCTGTTTCTGGACAGCAAAGTAAAACTATCAACTTTCAATTAACTAAAGACTATAATTAGCATTTTATTTTTATGTACAGAGGTATATACACAATATTTACATGTTTTTAATGAAAAGCTTCCATGGAAAGATTTGTTTTGGTTTCATAGGCATGAACACAAGTGTTCAAGGTCGACCCCCATTTAACCATTACTCATCTTTCCAATCACTTTTCTTTTTGAAAACGTTTTTAGATAACAACTACACCTAATTTTTTTTGTAATTCGCATTCCCTATCCATAGTAAGATAAAGAACAACTTAATACTGAAAATAAAAACTACTTAGAGATAAAGCAAACAAGTGCACACAAGAACATTAACCTACGCTATGGCTCCCCGGCAACGGCGCCAGAAAAGGTCTTGATAACCCACAAGTATAGGGGATCGCGTGTAGCCTTTTCGATAAGTAAGAGTGTCGAACCCAACGAGGAGCTAAAGGTAGGATAAGTATTCTCTCAAGTTCTATCAACCACTGATACAACTCTACGCACACTAAACGTTTGCATTATCTAGAAATAAAACTACGGTAGCAATACGGGTATGAGAGGTAGTTTTGCAAGATAATAAATACAAGAAAGTAAATGTTAGTGCTGCAGCAATAAATACACTAAGTAACCATATACTAACAGTACCATGAGTGTGGAAAAGTGGTGGTAATTGTGGTGGCTTTGTCCAAGATTAATTAGTGAAGGTACTTGGTTCATTGTCTTCGATGCAGTTTTCTATGTGGGAGAGGCTAAATATACATGCACTCCACTACTTGGGATTACAAGTACTATATGATTGGATTGTTAGCAAGCATCCGCAAATACTAACAATGCATTAAGGTTTCCCCAACCATAGCCTTAAGTTCAAGGTCCTCTTACTCCCATACGTGCAACTAATCGGTTCGCGTTCTCAGGTTTCTGTCACTCCGGCAGAACTTCCCCCGCTTCGTTACAAATACTACCAACCCTAGGGTGTTTGATCCATGCGCGCACAAATATAATGGACACCAAAGGACAGCACCATATAGACATACAACTCTAATGAACCTCATGCATTCAATTAAGCAATCAAAAGACAAATAAACTACGGAAACATGATGTAAATCATAGGATAAATATTATAGCATCAAACACCATGTTTACATAGGACGGTACAGAGGTTTGTGGGAGGATGAACCACTGAATACAAGGAGGAGATGGTGATGGAGATGGCGGTGAAGACGGCGGAGAGGGGCAGCGCGGCGGCGCAGGGCGGCGGCGGCGCCGGCGGTGCGGGGAACTCCTTTCCCCGCCGCCGGCAAGCTTGGGGAGCGCCGCCCCTTAGCCTCCCTCCTTCATGGCTTCTTGGGAGCCCTCCCCCATGGAGATGGGATCCATGGGGGAGGCAAAAACGTGGCTTTTGGTGGCTGAAATTCGTGGGTGGAGGAGTCCTCCACGAATTAGGTTTCCTCCCTTTATATATCTTCTCGGATTTCCGTCACCCCCTTTTAGGGTTCCACCAAAACGGGCCTACAGGCCGCGTCCGAACTCCGATTGGGCTGATCTCGGGCTTAAAATCTTCGTATGGAAAATTGTGACAACTTTCGTAACAGCCAGGTCTCCATATAACGTCATCTTCGAGGGTCAAACTGGCAATCTTCGTAAAAAGTTCTCAGACAGATTTCAGGAAAGTCCCAATTCGACTCCAACAAGGTTTCCTCTTGTATTCTTGATAATTTCTACACATCAAAGAGTAAAACAAGAACATTGTGCACTTTTGCAACTATTAGTAGGTTAGTCCAAATAAATAATAAACTTAATATAAAACAAGTGCTAAAAGCATAAAAATGGCATGAAACAATCAAAAATTATAGATACATTTTGGACGTATCAAACAGCAGGTGCAGGAGGGAGCAGAGGAGGCGAAACGGAGAAGGCGAGAGAGAAGACGCAGAAAAGTGAGGCAGGGCAAGCTCTCTCCCCAATCGATGGCAGGAATAGGGTCTGCATACTGTAGAGGCTATACCCGACGACCATAGAGAAGTAGACAGCGAGGTGGACAGCGAGACGCTCTGTCCACTTGTGAGGTGAAAACCCGATAGTACCCCTGCAAAGCGATATTATCGCCGTGCTACACAAACGCCTTCACCATACCTTGAGCAAGCTACATCGACTGAAATGTGGACCAGCCCAAGGACGGGCCCAGAAGACAGCGACCGAGCCTAGTAGAACATGGGCAGCTCATACCTCTCAGCCCAGCGCAGCAAATGCGAGACAGACACGCGTCCCGGACCCCACGAACGGGGCGCGGACGAGCGCATGCTCAGAAGCTCACCAAGGACTCCACGCGTTGTTCCTCTGCCAAACGGGCCCGGCGTTTTTTGGCCCCACAGTCAGCGAATAATTACAGCAGTAAAAAAGTGAGCCAGGGAACGCACGGTCTAGATCGCACGGTAACTGCTCGATCCGACGGCCAGAAATCCCTAAGCTGTGAGGAGCCTCCTAAAAGTTTCAAGGTTTACCTCTTTAGATATGCCCATATTTGACACATAGGTGTATCTTGGTATGACAAACAATGTTGCAAAACTGAGGTTTTTCAAATTCGTTTTATAAATATCATTTTTCATTTTTTAATTGTCAAAAATGACATTTTTTGTGAAGCAAGTACCAAAAATATGGTGGAAAATTGCACCCATCCAATTATCACACAAAGTAGACCATATTTTATGGACAACCCAGCAATATTAGGAATTTTCTCGGTTTTTATCTAATTTCGCCTATTTAAATGACTTTATGCCTATTTTCCGAAAGTAATTGAATTTTGAACAACAAGTGTGTGATAGTTTGTTCTGAAATTTTTACAAAATTCATTTTAAGATACACCAGTAGTGGTTATATCACAGAACCGTTGATAGTTTTGAAAAATGCAATCCCTTTTGATGAATAGGCACGGTGGTCATTTTGACCGTTTTTTCAACAAAATAAAAGAAAGTGAAAAAATAGTCAAAAAATAAAATCCTTTGGCATGGAGTACTTTTATGTGTACTAGTTGTTAGGATAAATGATAAACTTGAGTTTTGACAAAGTTTAAAAAAAACATCTTCACAAAAAGGTTAATCATCTTTAAACATGTATAAGTTTCGGGTCAAATGACCAAATTATGGTCATCCCTGTGCCATAGTTTGTGATAATGTACCCATATTTGACGCATACGTGTATCTTGGTCTGAAAAACAATGTTGCAGAACTGAGGTTTTTCAAATTCGTTTTATAAATATCATTTTCAATTTTTTTAATTGTCAAAAATGACATTTTTTGGGAAGTAAGTACCAAAAATATGGTGGAAAATGGCACCCATCCAATTATCACACAAAGTAGACCATATTTTATGGACAACCCAGCAATATTAGGAATTTTTTCAGTTTTTATCTAATTTCGCCTATTTAAATGACTTTATGCCTATTTTTCGAAAGTAATTGAATTTTGAACTACAAGTGTGTGATAGTTTGCTCTGAAATTTTCACAAAATTCATTTTAAGATACACCATTAGTGGTTATATCACAGAACCGTTGATAGTTTTGAAAAATGCAATCTCTTTTGATGAATAGGCACGGTGGTCATTTTGACCGTTTTTTCAACAAAATAAAAGAAAGTCAAAAAATGAAATCCTTTGGCATGGAGTACTTTTATGTGTACTAGTTGCTAGGATAAATGATAAACTTGAGTTTTGACAAAGTTTACAAAAAAACTTCTTCACAAAAAGGTCAATCATCTATAAACATGAATAAGTTTACAAAAAAAAATTATGTGCTATGAGCTTGTCCCAAAGCACATCTTTAGTTCTGTCGCTTTACATAATAACTACCCTCTAAGTTCTTTTGCTTATTCCATTTCTGAATGCTGATCGGGACATTGTCCCTAACAACAACTCCGCATTGATGCACAAACCTAGATGCGTTCGCCGGGGGCTCCAGGGGTTTGCCATCTGCATCGATGACCTCAATTCGGAGATGCTCTTTAGTTCCCATCTGATGTCTACGCACGCTTCAATTCTTGTAGACAGTGTTGGGCCTCCAAGTGCAGAGGTTTGTAGAACAGCAGCAAGTTTCCCTTAAGTGGATCACCCAAGGTTTATCGAACTCAGGGAGGTAGAGGTCAAAGATATCCCTCTCAAGCAACTCTGCAATTAAGATACAAAAGTCTCTTGTGTCCCCAACACACCTAATACACTTGTCAGATGTATAGGTGCACTAGTTCGGCGAAGAGATAGTCAAATGCAAGTAATATGGATGATTATAAGTGGTAATTGCAATCTGAAATAAAAATGGCAGCAAGCAAACATGAGACAAAATGAGAGCAAACGGTGTTTCAATGCATGGAAATAAGGCCTAGGGATCATACTTTCACTAGTGGACACTCCCAACAATAATAATATAATTGAATACATAAACATTTCCTCTTCACTATGCTACTCTGAACTATTCTCCCGTTGGATAGAAATACCAATCTACTGCGTAGGGCTACAAGAGCACACCTTAAAGTCTGAGTGAACAAACACCACAATATCATAGAACACCAAGACCATCGTGTAGGGCTGCAAAAGCACACCTTAAAGTCTGTCTTCCACATCTAGGGAATCCCAATGTAACTATGAGCGCCCAAAATAGTACTAAACAAACACCACAATTTTATAGTGACAACCAACAAAAGAACAACTCATGATAAGTATTCCTGTAATCTTTAGCCTAAGAGTCACACACGGTGCGCACACTGTCAACTTCGCACCATGGGACAAAGGTGACTCCGGAGATTACATTAATAAAACCACTCAAATAGCATAATTCATAAGATAACGAAGAGTAACATCCATGGATCCAACTAGATTACAAAGCTCATGATCACATAAAGATCACACCATGTGAGAGAGATGAACCACATAGCTACCGGTAGAGCCCTCAGCCTCGGTGAAAACTACTCACACATGGTCATGGTGAGCACACTTGATGGAGAGGTTGATGAAGAGGTGCAGCCCGGAGTGGAGGTGGCGGCCCGCAGCAGCCACGGCGCGGCGGCGGCGAGCGGCGGCGGCGGCCCTCGGGGACGGCGGCCCTTGGCCCCCCTTCTTCTTCCTTGGTGATGGTGCAGCAATGGAGGAGCTGCTCCCCCTCCTTGGCGGCTGCCAAGAGGAGGAAAATTCGTGGCTTTTGGTGGCTTGCTTGGAAAATAGGGTTTCCCTTCATTATATAGAGGTGGAGATGCAATCTAGGCCATGGGATTGATGCCCCTTTGATCCAAGGGCTCTTGGGCACCTCTAGAAGCTTCTTAGGAACCCCTCTCAGCCCTAATGAGGCTCCAATTCGTGTCTTGGCCGAATCCATCAAATTTGGTAAGAGTTGGAGTCAATAAAGTCACAATCTTTCAGATTCTCGTCATCCCATCTAGGGCTACAGTAAATCGGGAATATCTCGGCTGTCCGGACTCGGAATTGGGCTAATTTTCAGTCTCGATCGATTCTCGGAAAATTCTCTGCAACTTTGTCTTCTGTCAGGTTTCCGTTTGACGTCGTCTTCAAGCCCAAACGTGACCATCTTCGAAAAACTTTTCTAGACAGATTTCAGGAAAGTCCCAATTCGACTCCAATATGGTTTCCTTTTGTATTTTTGATAATTCCTACACAACAAATAGGAAAACAAGAAGATTTTGCACTTTGGCAACTATTAGTAGGTTAATCCAATAAATGTCATAATATGATATAAAGTGTATATAAAACATGTGCCAATTGACATAAAACATGCATGGAACATCAAAAATTATAGATACGTTTGGGACGTATCAAGCATCCCCAAGCTTAGTTCCTACTCGTCCCCGAGTAGGTAAACGATAAAACAAAATAATTTTTGAAGTGACATGCTACCATCATAAACTTGATCAAATATTGTAAGGCACATGTTATGAATGAAGTGATGAAGTTGTTGCTACATAGAGTCAAATGATTTATTCTTCAAAGAAGTATCAATATACAAGATAGATTATAAAGTGATATCAAAATATTACTGCAAGGATGCTCAATGATAATTCACAAAGTGTAACATAGAAGAAAGTACCATGGACCAAATGTATGCATAATGAAAAGTAAAAACATCCTATAATGGTCATAGAGTACTCTTATGAAATCTGAATATAAAAGGTGGACACTTTGGAAAGATATATATTTGAGTAGAGGTAAAGCATGAATAAGTTTCATCTAACTTCTGAACTTCTCTACTTAAGTTAATGATTGTAATGTGGTAATCCTTGGTGTCAAGCTCTCATTCCCCTATCATAGCATCTTGAATGATTAAGTTTAAAGTGAAAGCAAATATGAGTAGTGTGCTTGACAAAGTACAGGTTGAAAGTCGCATGCCCCTTGAATACAAGTACCTACTCCATGTGTTACTCATCTTGGGAAACAAAGCAAGTTCAAGTTAAATATCATTGTAAGTAATAATAGTATCATTAAGAGCGTCAACTGGGTACCTCTTGTCCCAGGATATGGAACAAGCCCATATCAAAATGACAAGACAAACAAACACAATGAACAATCTCAATACCCTTTTTATTTACCATTAGATAGTTTTTTATTGTAAGGTGTATCACAGAAGGTTCACCATAGCATGTAAGTAAATTTCCACCATGAATGATGCATGGCTTAGATTAGCGGCCCAGGCGTCTCTCTAACCATTTATACAAACTCATTTAAACCTACTTCATTTCCACATTTATTTCACCCATGGTAAGCATCCATAAACAAAAGTACATGATATCAACTAAATGAAATGAAGTGCATGTTGAAAGCTTGCCATGTGGCAGCACATATGAGCTAACTCTCAACCAAGACATTTGTCAAGCCCACAACATCATAATTTTAATCACAATGGGTCATGTTTATTTATGCAATAAAAGTAAAGTGTGCATCAAGTTCGTGAGAGCTCTATAACCAACTTTTCCCATGACAATCAACAACATAAGCATTTTCATTCAGAGGTATAGATAATTCAAAATAACATGATAAACATACTCGGAATAGCATAAAACTAATAGGTAGATATGGTGGACTCACTGGAAAAACTTTGGTTGAAGATGTTGGAAACAAGTTTTTACTTGTTGAATTTTTGGGCTAGCAAGAGGGAGAAAGTTGACCATCTAAATGCATGCATGAGTGTCCATAGAACTAACTAATCCATGTTTAAACAAAGTAAAGTAACATTCAGCACCAAAACATGAATAAAAGATAGATCTTGGTAAAATATTTGCAAATTAACATTCATTAACAAGCTCATTAATCATGCAACTATATGTATCTTTTAAAATCAACTCCAACATCCCTTTTCCCAATCTAATAATAGCATCCAACATAAATCAACCCAAATTTCCAGTAGCTCTCTCATATATAAATGATAGTGTGGTGGTCTCACAAAATAAAAATCAAACCAAAACAAACAAAAAGACGCTCCAAGTTTATGCGATAAAGTGTTTTGATCGAAAAACAGAAGTTAGACGTGTGCAAACCGAGAGTGTGTAGGTCCAGTGGGGTTGTCTTCACATCCCAAGCTTATGGTCTTCACCATCCTTAGATAGCTCTTGGTGCATCTCCTCTAATCCCTGTGAAAAAACTTCAAAACACCGTTTCTCCCATTTCTTTTTCTGTGGGGTGCATTAGTAGTGATAAACAAATAGATTTCTTGCTGCATATAATCCTTAGACAAAAATTCATATGGATGTCCAGAAAGTGTATAATGTTGTATGCCTACTCATAAACTCAATTAGATCAAAAAGATTCAAGTTAAAAGTTCTAAGCATGCATCAAACAAAATGGGACAGAATCTGTCCAGAAAAACAGCAGCAGCAAAACGTATTTTTCTACCCTACTTAACTTTGTCGAAAAATTCCGAAAAAATTCATGCATACAGAGGATGAAAAGTTGCCACTATATTTCAAATATGAGCTCATTCGGAGTTACACATTCGTGCAGGAATAAAATCTCCGAACGATATAAGCAACTTCTTCAAACCAAAATGAGTAAAACTTGGCACTTTATTAAAAATTCTAGAAACTAAACTATAAACAAAGTCTCTTGTTACATCAAGAGGACACAAAGAAAATGAAAAATAAAAACAACCGGGTTGCCTCCCGTAAAGCGCTTTCTTTATAGCCATATAGCTAGGCTTACTTACATGTTATCAAGATGGTTAGAGTGAGGTGGCTTGGCATCCCCAAGCTTGAATTCTTGTACTTATTTGATATATGTTGGGTGAGTCTAGGGGTAACATCCCCAAGCTTGAGTGGTTGTCCCTCTTGATCTTTGTTCATCACCCTCAACTCTTCCACTTGAAAAATTCTCTTTACACAAAACTCAACATAAAATTTGATTAGAGGGGTTAGTGTCTCCATAAATTAAATCCTCATAGGTACTGTTACTATGGTTGTGCATTGCAATTTGATCAATAGAACTACACAAAACACAAGTAATGAGAGTAATGCAAAATAAAGACAGAATCTGTCAAAAACTGGACAGCCCGTAAAGAGTGAATTTTCAGAGGCACTTACGTTGCTCAAATCGGAAAATTTTGAACTAATGAAATGTGTATTAATAACTGAAGATTCCTGTCGTAAAATTTCAGGTCAAAATTCCTTTTCTGTGATTTTTAACATTTTTCGCAGTGAAGCTTAGGAATCTGTTTTCTGGACAGCTATGATAGTTTTAATGATGCTCACATCGGATCAAGAATTGAAATGCAAAAGAGAGCATCAAGAGAAAAATGTGAAACACTTTTAAGTCTAAACCACTTCCTATGCATTGGTATCTTGTAAGAAAATAAATCAATAAAACACAAAGTGACTAGCATAGGAAGACAAAGCAAGGGCAGCTTCAAAAATTTCAACAAAAAGAGAGGAGACTTAATATTATTGTGGTATATGAAGTCATGTCTCCCTCTCTCATAAAAACTTTCAGTAGCATCATTGATAAAATCCACAATATAACCAACACATGAAATATTCTTACCATGATCCATATGCATAAAAGTATCAATACTCTCCACATAAATAAAAACAGTTTCATTAGTAATAGTGGGAGTAAAACTATCACATCCATCATTGTAATCATCATAAATAGGAAGCATATCATAATCAACATAAACTATATCCTCAATAGTAGGTGGACTGAAAACATCACAATGATTATCATCAAAGAAATTTTTCTCCACAAAACTTGGGGGACTAAAAATACCATATTCATCAAAACCAGCTTCCCCAAGCTTAGACTTTTCCATAGCATTAGCAATAATGGTGTACAAAGAATTTATAGTAATAACATTGCTACCATCATGCGAGTAATTTTCCATAGCTTTTTTAATTTTCTCTTCAAACACATCATGTCCTAACTCAAGATAAATTTCATAGAGCTCTCTAATTTTTTTGTTGTTTTCCATTAAGTCTAACTAGTGAAATAAAAACGAGAAACAAAAAGATATAACTGCAGAATCTAAAGGAAATACCTTCAAGCACTCACACGTCAGCAACAGTGCTAGAAAATAGCTCAGTAGCTGGAGGATGTGAGTACCTTTTACCTTACCTCCCCGGCAACGGCGCTAGAAAATAGCTTGATGTCTACGCACGCTTCTATTCTTGTAGACAGTGTTGGGCCTCCAAGTGCAGAGGTTTGTAGAACAGCAGCAAGTTTCCCTTAAGTGGATCACCTAAGATTTATCGAACTCAGGGAGGTAGAGGTCAAAGATATCCCTCTCAAGCAACTCTGCAATTAAGATACAAAAGTCTCTTGTGTCCCCAACACACCTAATACACTTGTCAAATATATAGGTGCACTAGTTCAGCGAAGAGAAAGTGAAATGCAAGTAATATGGATGATTATAAGTGGTAATTGCAATCTGAAATAAAAATGGCAGCAAGCAAACATGAGACAAAATGAGAGCAAACGGTGTTTCAATGCTTGGAAATAAGGCATAGGGATCATACTTTCACTAGTGGACACTCCCAACAATAATAATATAATTGAATACATAAATATTTCCTCTTCACTATGCTACTCTGAACTATTCTCCCGTTGGATAGAAATACCAATCTACTGCGTAGGGCTACAAGAGCACACCTTAAAGTCTGAGTGAACAAACACCACAATATCATTGAACACCAAGACCATCGTGTAGGGCTGCAAAAGCACACCTTAAAGTCTGTCTTCCACATCTAGGGAACCCCAATGTCACTATGAGCGCCCCAAAATAGTACTAAACAAACACCACAATTTTATAGTGACAACCAACAAAAGAACAACTCATGATAAGTATTGCTGTAATCTTTAGCCTAAGAGTCACACACGGTGCGCACACTGTCACCTTCACACCATGGGACAAAGGTGACTCCGGAGATTATATTAATAAAACCACTCAAGTAGCATAATTCATAAGATAACGAAGAGTAACATCCATGGATCCAACTAGATTACAAAGCTCATGATCACATAAAGATCACACCATGGGAGAGAGAGATGAACCACATAGCTACCGACAGAGCCCTCAGCCTCGGTGAAAACTACTCACACATGGTCATGGTGAGCACACTTGATGGAGAGGTTGATGAAGAGGTGCAGCCCGGAGTGGAGGTGGCGGCCCGCAGCAGCCACGGCGCGGCGGCAGCGAGCGGCGGCGGCGGCCCTTGGTCCCCTTCTTCTTCCTTGGTGATGGTGCAGCAATGGAGGAGCTCCTCCCCCTCCTTGGCGGCTGCCAAGAGGAGCAAAATTCGTGGCTTTTGGTGGCTTGCTTGGAAAATAGGGTTTCCCTTCATTATATAGAGGTGGAGATGCAATCTACGCCATGGGATGGATGCCCCTTTGATCCAAGGGCTCTTGGGCACCTCTAGAAGCTTCCTAGGAAGCCCTCTCAGCCCTAATGAGGCTCCAATTCGTGTCTTGGCCGAATCCATCAAATTTGGTAAGAGTTGGAGTCAATAAAGTCACAATCTTTCAGATTCTCGTCTTCCCATCTAGGGCTGCAGTAAATCGGGAATATCTCGGCCGTCCGGACTCGGAATTGGGCGAATTTTAAGTCTAGATCGATTCTCGGAAAATTCTCTGCAACTATTTCCGTTTGACGTCGTCTTCGGGCACAAACGTCACCATCTTCGAAAAACGTTTCCAGACAGATTTCAGGAAAGTCCCAATTCGACTCCAATATGGTTTCCTTTTGTATTTTTGATAATTCCTACACAACAAATAGGAAAATAAGAAGATTTTGCACTTTGGCAACTATTAGTAGGTTAATCCAATAAATGTCATAATATGATATAAAGTGTATATAAAACATGTGTCAATTGACATAAAACATGCATGGAACATCAAAAATTATAGATACGTTTGGGACGTATCACCATCCCTTTGGCTTGGCCTCGTTTAGTAGATGGGGTCGATGCAGAGGTCTAAAAATAAGAAACACTTGTTAATATATATATACAACTAAATTTTTGGATCTGATCAACGGAGGCTTAATATACCTCGCCGGACTGCGGGGGTCCACTAATTTGCAAGTCGTTATCGCACTCTGTGTTCGTTTGCGCTTCGACGCTTCGTTCTGGCTCCATTCCCAGACCGGAGTCGTTCAAAAACTGTGAGCCATATTCTTCTGATCTACGATCTTCAACTCCTTCCTCGGGTTCCCACATAATGGCGAACACCTCTTCTTCCCCTTGTCTGCTTACGAAGGGAACATCCCCATCCATTGCTTAACTAATGCAAAAGAAAGATAAAACAATGATAGCATTAATTAGCAGAATAATTCAAAGTAGGGAACTTTACAAATATGCAAAAGTATCGCTCATACATCTTTATTTAATCCAGTTACATAGCAAAATGTTTACACTTAGCAAAATAATTACAGTTAGAAAAATTAAATCTACCTAAGAAAAATATTTACACTTAGCAAATTTAAATTTACACTTAGCAAAATTTAAATCTACACTTAGCAAATTTAAATCTACACTTAGCAAAATTTACATCTACACTTAGCAAATTTAAATCTACACTTAGCAAAATTAAATCTACACTTAGCAAAATTTACACTTAGCAAATTTAAATTTACACTTAGCTAATTTAACTAAAAACTAATTTACACCTAGCTAATTTACGTCTAGCTAATTTACACCTAACTAAAAACTAATTTACACCTAGCTAATTTAACTAAAAACTAACCTAGCTAATTTAACTAAAAACTAACCTAGCAAATTTAAATCTACACTAACCTAGCTAATTTAACTTAGCAAAAAAAACTAGCTAATTTACACTAACCTAACCTAGCAAATTTAACCTAGCAAAAAAAACTAGCTAATTTACACTAACCTAACCTAGCTAATTTAACCTAGAAAAAAAATTACCTAGCGCGGAGGACGGCGCGGCGGCGGAGGAGCTGGAGGGCGAGGCGGTGCGGGCGGCGCCGGCGTGGAGGAGCTGGAGGGCGAGGCGGGCTCGGGCGGCGCCGGCGCGGAGGAGGAGAGGAGGCGGCGCGGCGCCGGATTTGGGCAGCCTGACGGCGTAGAAGGGCTCGGCGGCGGCGGCGCGGGGGCGCGGAAGTTGTGTTCCCGGGTCGTGGCTCGACCCGGGGTGGATGCCTGGGTATTTATACCCAGGGACCTCTGGTCCCGGGCAGAGCCACGGTCCGGTACCAGAGGGCACCGTCTAGTACCGGGCGGAGCCACGGTCCGGTACTAGAGGTATTTTAGCAAGCGCACCCCCCCAGCGCGCGCAAAATCACCTCTAGTACCGGGTGGTGCTACCCCCCGGTACTAGAGGTTTGTTTTTTCGTTCAAAGGGACCAAATTTTGAATTTTTGCGCGCAAAATTCCCAAAAGTGAATTTGAAAAGTTTTTAAATATGAATTTGAATAGCGTCTGCATACTTTTGAATCTGACAAAAATTTCAACATGAAAAGTGTTTGAATTTGAATAACTAATCCAAAGCCATTTTCTGTTTTCTAAAATAATTATTCTAACTATTCAAACTATTAACCATTTTGCCATTTTCAATTAAAAATGCATTAACTAATATTGTTTAAATTTGAAAGTCATATTTTTCTAAAATTTGTAATAATCATCTCTTTATTTTAAAAACAACTTTAACAACATCCCACAGTTACATAAAAGGATACATTATTAGACATCACTAACAATTACATTACTACATAAACGGACTTGCTGGCTCGGAGGCCGTAGGATTAGGGGGAACGGTGGGAGGAGCTAGCCCCGTTCTCGCACGCACGTTAGTGGCGGAGGGCACGAGCTATTGAGGATGAGTCTTTCAGCGCCAAAACCAGGTCGGAAGCCTCCTTCGCCTTGAGCTGGCAGGAAGTCCTGGGCAGCGCTGGGGGAGGACACGTGACGGACCCGCCTTTGGTCCCGGTTGGTAACACCAACCGGGACTAAAGAATCACACGGATCGTGTGTTTCTTTCAACCGCTTGTGAGCCGTTGGATCAGGGGTGTGTTTCCTTTGAGGGCTTGTGAGCTGTTGGATCAGCACTATCACGACCACTTCGCGAGCCACATGACCCTATATATAGCCCCCTCCCGGACATGTTCGGCACTCACTGTCTACTCATTGTAGTTCATTTTGGTATACGAAGCATTCGGATTCCCGTCATACAGTCCAACGGTGCATTTTATATGCAGGCACTCACGAGCCACCGTTGGGCTGTATGACGGGGAAACCGTGTGTTTTGTTTCAACTTTTTTCGTGCGCTTGTAAGCCGTTGGATTTTTAGAACCAAATATCAGTGTTTAGAGTTCTCTTCTGAGTTTTCAGAACACAGTTACATAAAATTTTAATACATTATTACACATCACCAACAACATCCCTATCTAGTCTTCACTTTTTCTTCGTGTGTGTCCCTTTCTTCTGATTGCGCCGTAACCATGGACAAGGTTCTTCATTTAACTTGAGGCTTGGGTCAGTGTTCACTTTGAAGGACGGAATTTCATGAAACTTATTGTAATCTTCTGACATGTCTGTCTTGTCCTCCACTCCCATGATGTTTCTTTTCCCTGAAAGAACTATGTGGCGCTTTGGCTCATCGGCTGATGTATTTGCTTGTTTATCTTTCCTTTTTTTCGGTTTGGTAGACATGTCCTTCCCATAGAAAAACTGAACCACATCATTGGCTAGAACGAATAGTTCGGTGTCGTACGCAAGATTCTTGAGATCCACTGTAGTCATTCCGTACAATGGGTCTACATTTACCCCGCCGCATTTCAGGTTGAACCATTTGCACCAGAACAAAGGGACATTAAAAGAAGATCCATAATCAAGTTCGCATATCTGCTCTATGTAACCATAATATGTGACCGTGACCTTTCGCCCATTGACGTTTGTTGAATCATTAAAGCGGACACCACTGTTTTGGTTGGTGCTCTTTTTATCTTGGACAATCGTGTAAAATGTATTTCTATTTATCTCGTACCCTTGGAAAGTCCAAATAGTCGAAGATGGTCCCCTAGACAACAAGTACAGCTCATCTGAGATAGTGTTTTCATTGTTGAGATGTGTTTCCAACCAACCGCCAAAATTCTCCATGTGTTCCTTTGTAATCAATGAGTCATCCATCCCCGGGTTGTTGGAGCGCACAATATTCTTGTGTATCTGGATATACGAGTCACCAAACTGGAATTATGTAGAACTGTGTAGTGTGCTTCTGTGAAAGAATGCCCGTCCCTACATATTATTGATTTCCTTCCTAGAGTGGTTTTTCCACTCAGTCTCCCCTCATACCGCGATTCAGGAAGATCAATCGGCTTAATGTCAGGAATAAAGTCAACACAAAACTCAATGACCTCTTCTGTTCCATAGCCTTTAGAGATGCTTCTTTCTGGCCTAGCACGGTTATGAACATACTTCTTCAAGACTCCCATGAACCTCTCAAAGGGGAACATATTGTGT
Source organism: Poa pratensis (assembly GCA_947311845.1). NCBI lineage: Eukaryota > Viridiplantae > Streptophyta > Magnoliopsida > Poales > Poaceae > Poa > Poa pratensis. The sequence continues at coordinate 114,598,661 of CAMZMU010000117.1, forward strand.
AGAAATACAGGACCCAGAATGGTAATCTCGTCGACCAAGTGTACTAGGAGATGTGTCATAACATTGAAGAAGGATGGTGGGAACACCAACTCAAAACTAACGAGACATTGAACCACATCCTTCTGTAGCCTTCCTAGAATGGCTGGATCGATTACCTTCTGCGAAATTGCATTGAGGAACGCACATAGCTGAACAATGGGTAGTCGAACATTTTCCGGTAGAAGCCCTCGCAATGCAACCGGAAGCAATTGAGTCATAAGCACGTGGCAGTCATGAGCTTTAGGTTCTGGAACTTTTTCTCTGCCATATTTATTATTCCCTTTATATTCGACGAGGAGCCAGACGGGACCTTCATACTGCTCAGGATTTCGAAAAATATCTCCTTCTCTTCTTTGTTAAGAGCGTAGCTAGCAGGACTTAGACGTCCATTATCCGTCTTCATTGGATGCAGGTTGTCTGGGTCTTTCATACGTTGCTGGTCTTGCCGTGCTTCCGGCGTATCTTTTGTCTTCCCATACACGCCCAAGAAGACTAGCAGGTTCACGCAAAGATTCTTCGTCACATGCATCACGTCGATTCCAGAGCGGATCTGTAGGAGTTTCCAATAGGGTAGGTCCCAAAATATAGACTTCTTCTTCCACAAGGGTACACGCTTGTTAGCGTCATTCGGAACAGACTGCCCGTCAGGACCCTTTCCAAAGATTACTTCTAAATCCTTGACCATATCATATATAACAGCACCAGTAGGGACGGGTGGCTTCGTCCGGTGATCTGCCTCACCTTTGAAATGCTTGCCTCTCTTTCTTACGGGATGCTGCTTTGGAAGAAATCGACGATGCCCCGGGTACACATTCTTGTTACGTACATATATACTTTCAGTCTTATCTAAATAGTGCGTGCATGCATTGTATCCCTTGTTTGACTGTCCTGAAATGTTACTAAGAGCATGACAATCCTTGATGGTTACAAACAACAACGCTCGTAGGTCAAATGACTCCTGTTTGTGCTCATCCCACACACGTACCCCTTCATCATGCCACAACTGTAAAAGTTCTTCAACTAATGGCCTCAGGTACACATCAATGTCGTTGCCGGGTTGTTTGAGCACTGGCATCATAATGAACTTCCGCTTCATGCACAACCAAGGAGGAAGGTTATAGATACATAGAGTCACAGGCCAGGTGCTATGACTGGAGCTCTGTTCCCCGAAAGGATTAAAGCCATCTGTACTTAGACCAAATCTTAAGTTCCTTGCGTCAGCTGCAAACGCCGGGAACTCCCTGTCGATTTTTCTCCACTGCGACCCATCAGTCGGGTGTCTCGACATCTCGTCGTTCTTGCGGTCTTCTTTGTGTCATCGCAATAACTTGGCATGCTCTTTGTTTCTGAACAAACGTTTCAACCGTGGTATTATAGGAGCGTACCACATCACCTTGGCAGGAACCCTCTTCCTGGGGGCTGGCCCTCAACATCACCAGGGTCATCTTGTCTGATCTTATACCGCAATGCACCACATATCGGGCATTCATTCATATTCTCGTACTGGTCACCGCGGTAGAGGATGTAGTCATTAATGCATGAATGTATCTTCTGCACATCTAATCCTAGAGGGCAGAGAACCTTCTTTGCTTCGTATGTACTGTCAGGCAATTCGTTATCCTTTGGAAGCTTTTGCTTCATTATTTTCAGTAAATTCCCAAATCTCTTGTCAGATAAACCATTCTCTGCCTTCCATTGCAGTAATTCCAGTGTGGTACCGAGCTTTGTGTTGCCATCTTCGCAAGTTGGGTACAACTTTTTTTTGTGATCCTCTAACATGCGCTCAAACTTCAACTTCTCAAGTGCACTTTCTGCTTCGGTCTATGCATCAACGATGACCCGACGTAAATCATCATCTATGGGCTCATCTGGTACCTCTTCATCATCAGCTTCCCCCCTTGCATTACCACCGTATTCAGGGAACATGTAGTTGTCATCGTTCTCTTCTTCTTCGTTGTCTTCCATCATAACCCCTTTTTCTCCGTGCTTGGTCCAACAATTATAGCTGGCCATGAAACCAAACTGAATCAGGTGGATGTGAAGGGCTTCTGAGCTAGAGTAATCCTTCTCATTCCGACAGTTACGGCATGGACAACACATAAAACCATTCCGCGTGTTTGCCTCAGCCACTTTGAGAAAAGATTGCACGCCTTGCATGTACTCGTCAGAGCGTACATCCATGGATGACTCATCTGCATTATATAAGTATGTCAAACGCAATCACCGCTAAAACCCATTACGGTAAACGAACATAATAGAGAACTGACCATATTCATTAATACAAGTTCATCACATTAAAACCAAAGTAGAGTAGATCTTCACTTCTTTTCAATTTTGCTTTCAAATCACTGTTTTCTTTTTCTAAAAAATTTGTCATCTCGACAAAAGGGTCAGTTGGAACTTCCGGTTCAACTACCTCCTAGATAAAAATATATCTATGTCAAATTGGTCGGCATGATTGTCATAAACACGAAACGAAACAAATATATAGTTAACAAACAATCATACCACATCTGAATAAAAGAGCGAACGAGAGCCGGTGTGGGCAGGTGTCAAAACCATGGCACTATATATATAACAAACAATTATATAACTAATAAAATTATACAAATAATAATTATGCATCTAAATCATACAACTAAGATTTTATAAAATAAAAGTTTTAAAAAAGAGGATTACCGAAGTGGTGCCGGTGACGGGACAACGCGGGCGATCAACGACGGTGAGCACGGCACTGGAACACACAAATCATATTTTATTTTTAGCTCAAATTGCATATAAAACAAATAAATTCCTAACTTAGTCATTTCATCAAACACCTACCAAGCACTACAAAAATGAAATGAGCTAAACTAGTATGGAAATGAGCTAAAATGAGCAATGCCGGATGAAAGGATCAAGTTGCTAACCCTTAGATAGATGGGTGCCGCTAACCTTGACAAATCGTGGAAACAAATGGAGATAAACTCGAGCTTGAGAGAGGAAAACAATGGAGCAAATGGAGATGAACTCGATCTGAAAAATGGAGGACTGCTCTCGGGTGGAAGATGATATAGTGAGAGCACTTGTCCCGGGTGGTATCACGACCCGGGACTACAGCTCCAAACTCTAGTCCCGGCTCGTGATACGACCCGGGACGAAAGGGTCTCGCGCGGGCCCCCCTCTGCAGCTGCCTGCCGCGAGACCTCTAGTCCCGGGTGGTATCACGACCCGGGACTAGAGGTGCCCTACGACCTGGGACTGTTGCTGCGCGGCGTCGTAGCCGTTGAACCGGTACTAGAGCCATACTCTAGTACCGGTTCGTAAGCAATCCGGTACTAGAGCCAAATGTGACTCTGAACCAAAGGCATGGTTTCCACTAGTGCTTGTAAGCAGCGGGAAGAAAGCTGCATCTAAGAGCGTGTTTATTTCTGATCTACACGGCTCCATTTAAACTGGAGATAAGGCACATGCATGTGCCGCATCTGGCATGGCCATGGCTAGTACTTGATGTTGGCTTACTCTAGAAAAGTAGTACACGTAGGCATTGTGCTACTACTACCACCTAGTGGAGATCGACTTCCCTATAAATACATGCGCGACGAGCAAGAAACTTCATCAGAGGTCATACAAATTCAAGATCCACAAGCACCCTCTCGATCTGGAGATCGAAAAAACTATATACACACACACGCAAAATATGGAAAACAAGGGTCTCGGGAGCGTGATCATTGGTCTACTTATGCTAGTATGTCTGAGCCTTCAGGCCAGATCTTGTGATTATTGGTATCAGGATGTATGCGTTCATACTTGCATGAATATTGGGCCGGGCATATACCAAGAGCGTATAGTTTGTGAGAAAATGTGCGGCTGCGTCCCGAATGTCCTTTACTCCGAGTCAGGTAAAATCATCTCGTTATATATCTTTCTTCAGTTCATCGCTTCACATTTTGACTATAATGCTAATAGAATGTTTTTGCAGGCGATGACCACTGCAGGCTGGGTTGTTCGTCCAAGTGCCGCAACGTAGATGGATGTAAGACTAGGCCCTCTTAATTTTGTTTTAAATTGTTGAGAGCTGGTTACTGCATGTTCGCCAAGCTAAAGCCGTCTTCAATCTGATCTCAGTCGGTAGCAGCGAATACGCGAAGGAACAGTGCAACGATGTGTGCTACAAACTCTGCGCCAAGGGTGTTGACATCACTGCTACTACCGCTGCTTAAGAAAGTGCACACCAAGGGGCAAGGGTGGAGCCAAGGAAGTGTTGCTGGTGAACGTATGAAATAAATAGTAGAACCAAGGAATAATATGGCATCATAATTAACAAAGCCATTTGTGTTTCCATTTCGAATAAGAGTGACGATCGATGCACTTCTCGTTAGAGACATGTTTACTTACCTAGTGTGTGTGATGTTGTATCTTACTTTGGCTTATATATATGAAAAGTCGAGCTTCAGTTTTATTTCCATATAGCACGTTATATCCTGAGTAAATCATGTCACGGGGTCTTTCAGCTGGTCCAAGCGGTCGACAATCAGATCTTTCATATGACGGTAATGCAAGTTTTGTGAGTTGTTCCTTGCCATCTAAATTTATTTCAACATCTTGTTCTTTAACTTTTACTTTCAAAAAATTGGATTTGTTGGCTCGTTTGATTTTGTGAAGGAACATGGTCTTCCTTCCCATTCAGAGGCTAAAGAAGAAAATACCATGAAGAAACTTCAGAAACATTATCTCTAAATTAATCAGTTCAACACAATGATGATCCGGTTACTGAGAAGAAAGGGTCTATGTATCTTCTTTCATGAAATTTTGAAGTGTTTCTCAGAACAGAAATGTGGGAATGGAAACAATGCAGGAGTAAAGCAGACATTATAGGGAAATGGACAAAATAGGTGTCTCGAGAATTCATCAATTTACGCTGAACACCGGAAAAAGTAACCCTTGATAGACGCAATTTATCAGAATACGCGATAAAAGTACCATACAATTTAATTAATTTAATCGGTATGCAGTGCTGTGTAATGAAGCACCGTGCAACAATAATTTTTGTGTAAATGACTTTATGCATATTTATGGTCAAAGTTCGAAAGATTAATCCCAAATAAGAAGTTTGACAGATTGATTGAGTGCATTACAAAACGAGTAAACCACAAGTAAGAGAAATGGAGGGAGTAATCTATCACGCAGATAATTGAAGTTCAGAGAGATACATAAAGTCATCTGAACTACAATAAGATAACTGACATGTGTTGCATCCCAGTGACCCTTATGACAGCTAGCTAGGATACATAAACAAGTGCCAGTTGAGAGTGATGTTTTGATATCCACATGCATATCTATACTTTTTATAAGACAAAACTCCACTAACATGCATGAAATTAGCCTATCTCTACCTGCAACTCTGCAAGGTGCCCACATCATCCACTATTTGAGTCATTCATTTATCCGTGTCATCACCACATCATCCAATATTTGATACATTATCCATGTCATTCCATATTTATTAATGATATCAATCCATACATGCAAACTATTCACATTATAAATTTTCTTAGCCATAAAATTTTGCACATCATCTATTTTTAGCGGTTAAATATATGAACATTTCATATTAATCAAATCTAGATTTTCGACCATCGTGACTAATCAAATACTCCATATTCCCGAGATTTTTTTTAGCGGAGTATCTTTCTAGTATAATACTATAATACTAAGGTTAAGATCAATTTTGTAAATGATAGTCGTTGTACACGACCCAATCTCGATAAGATCCTGTAATAATGTGCTACCGATGAAAAACAGCAGCTTAATTAAGATGGGTAATTCTAGGTCCAATCTCAAAATGGACAATCAATTACCATGGTCCAGTCTCTGTAAGACAGTGCGCATATACTCCACATGCCATATTTTTACCAAGGAACAGACTACAGCAACAATTAATCCCAAGTTAAAATCCTGACGAAATTTCTGAGCATGGAAAAAAGGACCGGTCTATGCTATGCATCCTCCTGCCGAAATTTCAAACTTATCTGGGAAATTTGGAAATGACACAGGAGTAAAGCACACAGGAAGGAAAAAGAAAAATACTTGTTCAGGAATTTGTCGGCGGAGGCGGAGGCGGGCTAGGAGTTCGGCGGAGGCGGTCTGGGCTGGAAGAGTCCCGCGGACGAGCCCCAGCAAGCTCTCGAGAGAAGTTTCAAACGGGAATGGCCGAGCGCCGCCGGCGGGGCGCGGGCAGCATCGGAAAATCGCCGCTTGTAGAGGAAAGCATGTGGCCAGTCGCGGGTGTTTGGGTCGAGCTTCTCTAGCGGGATGGGCCTCAAAGCTCTTCTCCAAATCTCAGGATGGGCCAATCGCCGCTTGTAGAGGAAAACATTGGGCCTGTCGCACCGACTATGGGCTCAGCTGCTCTGACGCCCCCCGCTGAATTCTTACCCGAATTTCTTGATGGATCATTCCATTTCATCTACCACTGAAAAAAATCATTTCACCCTGTATTGATCCTCAGGGAAAAACAAAACTGCACCATGTAACTATCATCAGTCTCAGCTAGTTGTGGATGTCAGTTTGCGGGATTTCTTGTTCAATAAAGTCCTTTCCAGCGGAAAGTGTTCTTTACTCCTGAGATCTAGTGCTCCCTCTACTTTAAAAAATTATATTTGTGAGTTTCAAAAAATCTGGAAACAATTACGGATGTCACAAATGGCGTATCCCATAAACATGCAAAATTTCAATTTGAAATAATTTATATTGTGGACTACACAAAAAGAACAAAATCTGGTAAAATTTAGAGATTTGGAATATGTATATTTAGATCACACCTTTTCATTTTTGTGTAGTTCAAAATACAAATTATTTAAAATTGATACTTCCGTGGGATATACTAGGATTTGTTTCACAATTTTTTGTAAACTCATAAATATGATTTTCGAATTTTTTAAATTGGATGGAGCACTGGATCTCGGGAGCCAAAATCTTTACTCGCAGCCATATTGACCAAAATTTCTCCTCTTTCAGTTCATCCAAGCAAGGACTCTGACTGCACACAAGCTCCAAAGCATTAGAGAAACCTTCACAGGCATCTTTCCACGAACCTCACATCCTTTTTAAAACTCCACTGCACGGTGCTCGTCACCCACACAAACAAAGCTAGCTCCAAAAAAAGAAAGACGGAGAGTGAAATGATGGGGAAGCTACGGCTTAATTACAAGCTTCCCCTGGGACAGCGAACTGTGCGGAAAAAAAAGCCGACACTCGGAAAACTAGGTGCGAAGCGCCATGAACAGGTTCTGCCTTCTCGCGTGCTCTGGAACCAGGCGGTCAGCCACTTCCGCAGGTACGCCATTTAGCTCTGCCAATGTCACAAAGAAATAGCAGAGGGTCAGCTAGATGCAAATAAATCGCTGGATGTAAACTGTGAAGGTCTGTCTGCTGCTACTGCTATTTAAGTATACAGTTACGCTACCTTGAGATCTGAAGTTGAAGAGAGGAGGAAGAGGGCGGCCGTTGGGTAGACGGGTGTTTGGATCTCTCAGCTCATCGAAGAAGGGGTGCATGCAGGCTTCCATCTGAAGAATGATTACGCGGTTAGAATGTGTAAGATCATAATGTATGGACTCGCACAATGCGTGGCAACAAAAACGAAATGATCGTGTGGCCTTACTGCAGTGCACCGAAGATCTGGCGAGTATTGCAGAAACCTGCTCACGAGGTCCATTGCTTCAGGTGGAAGCTTCTTCTGGAAAACCTGGATAATAAGACAAAAATCTTTAAGGTAACAGAGAAACCATAAGAAAAATTGTACGTTTAATTCTGTGCCTGATCTTATACATGACATGTATATGACTTCTCATTTGTGTGTATCATTATTTTTCACATTTTCACAGCATGGCAGTCATTGTTGGAGCTCTCCTTGTCCCAAAATTGTGCAGCAAACTAAAGCAGTTTAAAGCGCAGACCAAGCAACCATGCATCAGTTTTGTATGACAGATATTATGTGGATTACCTTGTGCCATGGATGAGCCTTAATTTGCGGGAACTTGAACTCCGTGTAGTTTGGATTCATGCACTTGATCTCTTCCCTTGTTGGAGTACCCAAGACCTGCAAGGCACTATGACTGAACATGTCATTGTACAGAATACAGGTCACAGGAGAAGCAGTCTAAGATGCCATAAAAGATTTCACCTTGATAATCTCAACCAGCTGATCAACTCCGCTTTCCCCGGGAAAAAGAGGCTACATCGATGAATATTATGAGAACAAGCTAGACATGAATCATAGTATACTTATATGCATGAACAAAACCTGTCCTAGAAGCAACTCTGCCATGACACAGCCCGTGGACCACAAATCAATGGCAGTAGTATATTCAGTTGCACCAAATATGAGTTCTGGTGCCCGGTAATATCTTGAGCATATGTATGATATATTTGGCTCTCCCTTGACCTGCATGTATGCACACATTACATATGGGTAAGTTATTTTTTGTTCTTATCAAGAAAGTTGAGTATGTTCTTTCAGAAATCAGCAGGACCCGTGCACGGAACTTCTACCTAATACTTACCAAGATTTTTGCACTGCCAAAATCACAGATTTTGAGCTGGTGTGTATGTGGATTAACCTACATTGGAAAGATCATTAGGTTAGGAAAGATGTATTTGTGATTAGTTAGAGTTTAGTAATATGTTATTCCTGATTAAGCTCAACAAGCAAATAATTCAGAGGGAGGCAAGCTCTTATTTGTCATGCGGGAACCTCATTTAATTCATACTCCATAGCTAATCACGACCCAGAAAACAGTATAGCTGACATGCTAACAAACTATCTGCTTAAATAATCCCTGTTCGATGTGGCTTTAACTTATTTTCATGATCCAGAAAACAGTATACAGCATGATATTGTGTAGCCTAGGCACCAAACAATGCACATGGGGTGGCTCAGCTTCAGGAAAGTAAATAAAGCATATATGCATTGATGATTTTAGTTTCAAATTTTTAGAGGCCATATATCAGTGTGGACTGTGGAGCCAATCAATGATCAGGATATTCAGATGCATATGAGCTACAAATTCAGTCCCACACTCCCACTTGCATGTGTTGTGTCCTTTACTTCGAAGGTTGTACGGGTAATTCACCGGAGGCCGTGGCCGGCGGTGTCGGCTAGGCGCCGTGGTAGGAAGCAGGAGATTGGGGAATTAGAGAACTAGATTGGATCGGGAGAGCATAAGGGGTAGAGAGATACTTTTGTATATTGCTTGACCATAACGATACAATAGGCCTGCTTTTATAGCGTTGCCTGGGACTTGATTAACTAGTAGTACTAGGACTCTAACTTGACAAGGACACGGATTGTACTTCCTAATTTAACCTCTATTTCCTATGGTTGGACTCCTCAAGCCTCGACTGCTCCTTGCTGAACCTAGTTGATACCTGCACCTAATACTGTCTTGATGTGCGGCCGGCCGGCGGCAACTCTATTCCTGGAACCCCTTAACGTGACTCCTTATCTGGCTAACTTGACGCCACAACAGCATGACAATGGACCCTCCTTTCTTATGGTGTCCCCTTATCATAAAAAAATATGCAATAAGAAGTACATGAGGACTGCCTTGAACAAAAGTGCAAAACAATTGCATAAGTTATTGTGACTTGATGATGACTTCAGGGGAGTATTGCTTTCAATGGGACTGGATAAGAACATTGAAATAAGTTTCTCACTATTCCTGAATGAAAAATCCAAAGTGAAGTAAACCAGGACAACACTAGCACCATTTTGCACCTTCTCAACTGGATACAAAAGCGGAAATCGATGTGTTCTTATTTCATTTAGTTGAACACAGAGTTGTTATGTATGTTGAACCTCTTCTTATACTAAATCAACTCTACGCTATATCCCACAAGCCCAACAAAATGACATCATACATACATGATATGTCAACGATGTGCACAACACAACATAATAAGCATATAAAAAGGGGTTAAAATCTCACAAGAACGTTTTGTGGTTTGATATCACGGTGGCAGATGCCAACACAGTTATGTATATAAGCAAGTGCTCGGCTTATCTGCAAATGATGAGATTAGAGAACAGTGATTAGATGGCTTTAACAGTCACATATTGTGCTAACACTCAATACTAAAAAAAATGAAGGAATAATTATGTTGCATGGCCGAGACTTATGTTTCTGATTTCCACAACTACAAAGAGCAAACAGATGTATGGCTGATCTCGTTAACTAAAGTTCTGTCTGCAGTAAGAACAAAATCCAGCAGAATTAAACCATTATTAAGGCATGTAAGCCATTGAAATGCACTAATGTGTGAATCATCAGTTATATGGTACTAGATGATCTACTGTAGTCTCTAGAGACAACCTTCATCTTATACTACCAAAAAAATGTGCAAGTACTTATCTCACGGAAAAAGTGATAACATCTCATTGCATGTGTGATCTATATTTATAAAATAGCACCTTGTGGTAACTAAAGGTACAAGAAGTTGTAGAACATAAATCCAAAACAGGACAACTGACAGGCTGGCTCAATTGTATGCTTGAATGTCTCAGACTTTATTTTAGTTTCTTTGTGAAGCAATCAATGGGAGTAACTTATCTCAAACTACTAGATAGGTCCCAATACAGTACTCGATTATTGGAACATAAGTTTCGAGCAGGCACGAGGACGAAAGAGGGCTACAACTAAGTAGGGAGCATATAATGCAGTAACGCATTTAGCATTTGACAAAATTCTGTACTACCGGCTCCACATGACATGTAGATAATCTTGGTAACAAATATGCCTAGTGCAAAGATGAATGTTAGGTCAGACCTGGTAAGTGTATAACTTGACATAGATGAGGGGCACTCGTTGGTTCATTCTGTTGTACTGTCTTGCCATCCGGTTTACTGTCTCTGGAACAAACTCAAGGACAAGGTTGAGATAAAGCTCATCTCTTTCGGTGGTTGAAAAGAAGTAATGCTTAAGACCAACAATGTTAGGATGGTCAAGCATATGCATGATTTGCAGTTCCCTGTTCTTGTACCGCTTATCTTGAAGAACCTTTTTTATGGCAACAACTTCTCCTGTTTCTCGACATTTCGCCTGAAGAGTTGACAATAACATGTTATATGCCTTCAACAATCAGTTGAGCATAGACCAGTTTGCATAGTGCAAAAGGTCAGAAGTTTACCTGATACACAACCCCGAACGAACCAGTTCCAACAACATGTTCAGCGATGTAACTGACCGACTGTTTCATTAACAAACCATATCAGCAAATTCTGCATCATGGCCAAACATTACAGATTGTAAAGATAACTGTAGCATTGCCGTTACCTGTTTAGGCAGACCATTTCGGCCACGAATCGTGGTTGAAATTATGTGACCAGCTTCGGCACCAGGATCTGCAACCACATCCGGCTCAGTGCCCTGCAAATGAAGAATTGAGTCTCTTCATGCACTAAAACAAGCTGCAAGCTGATTGAAACTTTTCCCTAGGCTTGATGTGGATATACATGAGCCACAACAGAGGCAGTTCAGTGTCAAGTCAGTCAAACAAGAGCAGAGTAGAAACCACTGGAGCAAACCTACCCTTTCATCATCAGCATCTGGCTTGGCATCCCTGAGCTGCATCCCCACCATCCCCCTCTAGAAACTCAACCGAGCTAGCCTGCCCCTTCAGGCCACTCCCCTGCCGCGACGAGCTCCCAGCGCCAGCCCCTGCACCGCCGTGCCTTTGCCCAGAATACGACCGGTAAGGAGGACTAATGGAGATCAAGACCAGTGCCTGTCTGTGGACAGCAGAAGGTCAGCCTGCCATTGCCAATGCAGTCTCCTCCACCATTTGCTTCATCAATAACTGCATACACATACAAGAGACGATTCATGTAAGTGAGCTCAGATTGATAACTTGGACTGAAAAAATCCCAATTTGCAGCTTAGCTCATAATTCTCTGATTCTTCAGTCAGAGTACACAACTCCAAAAAAAAAAAAATCCTAACCACCAAGAGACCAAAACGATCCACCGAATGGGGAAAATCCCGCGCCTCCCTCCAAATCGCGAGGGACCGGTCTCAGAAGTGGACTGAGATCCTCCGGGATGAACCCGGCGATCCATCCCGAATCCAGTGCCTCGGTAATTAAAAGATGAATTCTTTATCTAATGGGGGATCAAAGAACACCAAGAAGCAGTAGTACCTGGAGCCAAGCCCGCGCAGAAAACGATCGAACGAAGACCGAAGAATTCTCGGAGCGGATCAAGCCACGGCCCCAAGAACAGTTCCACGGTTCCCGGACTCTTCTCCCTCGAGATGGTCAGCAGGGTGGCTCTCCAGAGAGCTCGTGAGTGAGGGAGACCCAGTGAGAGTGAGTGGGGAGGACAGGGGCAGCTGCCTGCTATGCTGGCTAGCTCCTCCTCTCCTCTCTTCCAAACTTTTCCTTTTGTGGCAAAAAATAATTGGCACGGCATGGCACGGAATGGAGTAGTAAATTAATTAAGGAGGTGATGACATGTGAACTGAAAGGAAGTAACATTTTATTAAAAAAATAATTAAAGGAAGTGATGGCATGCGAGCTGAAAGGAAGAAGCATTTTTTAGGGAAAAAAGATGGGAATAAACAAACTGGGTGTCAACTGCGAAAAAAATGTGAGATGATGTGACACCTTTGATTTGAGGCCTTTTTTGGTGTGTTGCAATTCTTGCTTGGCGCAGTCAATTTGGCAGTAAAAAATTTGTGTGGATTGACCGATGGATGGGATCTTTTTGTTTTGTCTTAGTAGTGAGTGACTGCTGATGTGAGAGGATTATCTTATTTTCTAGTGTAACTTGCGTCATTTTGACTGACAGTGTAATGCTTATATTATTTGGGATATCACTTTCTCAGTGATGGAAATGGTGTTAATTTTGTAGTTCTAACAAAAATCCATGGGATTAGTAAAAAGGACATTTTTTAAAAGATAGAAATATTAACAGTACAGCTTTCTCCTTTCTGAGAGTACAGGGTGATCAGGACAAGGAACGGGAAAATGGACCAGAAGGCTGCATGCATGTGCCACCACAACTTTCCGTAGAAACAATACAGCATAGCATGATTCAACTTCAAGAGACCACTTTGTCAGTGCCGGAGTACATGTATAATCTGTGATATACAGACAGCATGCAACAATTGCATCTAGATTCTGGATCATGTTTTCTCTGTGCATAACATCAGCTAGGTAGGTTACATGGGGAAATCATGCCTATCTCTTCTCCATGTATGTGCTGGTAGATTTCTGGCTATTTCCTCTGTATATAATGAGTAAAATGTTGGTTATTTTCCTTGTATGTACTGAATAATAATTTTGCATTGTTCTTTCCCCCTGTATGTACTCTCATATCCACATCTCTTGCCTGCCTGACTGCCTGCAATGCAAGGAGAGAAACAAACTTGATGTGATGACACTCGAAGCAAGCCAAGCAAAGACATAGCAATCAAAGCAAAGACATAACAATGCAGCTGCAGCCACATGCCTTTGCTTTGCTCCAGAACCAGAAGAATGGCAACAAACAAGAAACAAGTGGTGGCAACAGAAAGGAGCACTCAAAAGGTCCACCAAGGAAAGATAGCCGAGCTGTTCACCCTCATCATGCCAAGGAGACCCTGCGTGCTGTCGTTCTCCCGCTCACTGACCGGGTCAAATGCCAGGGCAGCTACACTACACTGCTACAACTTCGGTTTGAATATGTGTGCCACTGTAAAGTGCTGCTGTGTGTGTATGTGCTGTGGCACCGAGAAGCTGATTCACAGCTGGACTCCATGAGAGGAATGGGGATAAATCTTTTTCATCTTCAGAACATTTATTCTAGGTGATGCTGCTGTAAAGCTCCAAGGCTATGTGTGGGGCTGGCTAAGTGTGTACTTACCGGCTCATGTTCTGCACTTCGACGGTCAGATCCCGACGGCGTCAAGGAGCTCTGAGTGCTGCGACACGGAGACCAGCGTGTTGGCGACGATCGCGCCGCTCGCCGCAACCGCAGGCACCCCGATCCCCGGGAAGGTGGAGTCGCCGCAGCAGAAGAGCTGCGGGATCGGCGTCGCCTGCCCCGGGAACGTCGCCTCTCCGGCCTTTATTGCTGGGCCGTACGTTCCCTTGTTCCTCCGGAGGAACCTCTTGTGCGTTAACGGCGTCCCGACCAGCTTCACGTCGCATTTCTCCCTGCTGAACTTCGGGCCGAGGGCCAGCTCGACGGCTTTCCACATCACCTTGAATGGAAAAGTTCCGCGTTAGAAAGTTGCTATAAGACAGCAGGTAACAGCAGCTCATGGTCAGTAAATGGAGGTGCTCTTTGCAAAAAAGGTGTTCTTAACTTTTGGAAAAAGAGTTCTTTGCTCAGCTTTCGAAAAAGGAGTACCAAAGATGTTAAAGTGCACCAATTTCGAGGTGCTGATTCCAAGATATCAGGGGAACAAAGCTAGACGAAGAGCAATTCTACTATGGTGTACCTCAGAACGTTCTTCTTTCAGGCTTCGATACTCCGCGCTTTTCCGGTCTAGCCCCTCCCACAAACCGAAAGGCTCTGTTCCCGGTGTATACGCATGGAGGATGTGCTTTCCAGGAGGCGCCAGGCCCTCGCCAAGAACACTAGGAACTGATATCAACACAACGTTCTGCTCACCATCAACTCCCTTGTTCCAATCATTGACCACGATGTGATGGATTCCAAGGTCTTCTCTAGCATTCTGTTCCAGTAACATTGGTAGTTACAGTGAAAAATGTAACTAAGCCAATATGGATATAGACATGGTTATAGAGATAAGTTTGATAGGACGAAGCATATGACGACAACCTCTGCATCGAAACCCAAGTGGAGATGCATAAACGAATCACATTGTGGAGTTTCTTTCACTTTATCTTGGTATGATTTTGGGACAGCATTTGGTGGTAGCAGATCCAAAGTATCCCACATAGATGCGTTGCTAACAACCGCTTTCTTTGCACGTACGATCTGTAAGAGGAACAAATTCCTGACAGGATTTCAGCAGCTGCGTCAATCTTCAAAACATAGGTAGCATGATGGAAGCCAATACTAGGGAAAAGCCATCTACTGACGAAAAATGATATGTAGCACAATCATGACACCTGAAAACAGATGCATAAGACAACAAGGTCATCTTGGCCTAAAGATTTCCATGGTCTGCCACTACGCCTAGTCTAAATAAGATATCCAGTACAGAAGACACCACTTAGTTTGCTTGGGAAAGATAATATAATATCAACTATTTTGGTTTTGGACTGTACTTTCTGATTGAAGGATTCTTGGCATCTATAAGGATAAAGATATTATGAGATATGGTGTACTTGATATGATAACCATATGTCATCTGAATCAGAGCCTTACTAATCATTACTATTATTGGCCCTGCTCAAGTCATACCACTCATGCTCTCTTCTTACTTTGCGAACAAATAGAAATGTCATTCATCCCAGATAGGTATGACGAGCTGGTCATTTCAATAAGTTCATATTTTACTTTATATTTTGGCAATAAAATATCCTCTGGAGCTGCTTACTTGTCCACCTCGTAGCTTGACACCAACAGCCCGGCCATTCTCGATTAAAATCTTTTCCACATGAGAATTAAGAGCAAGTCTTCCTCCAAACTTTTCGATACCTCGTACAAGCGCATCTATTATTGCTCCACTTCCACCCAGAGGGTACTCTAGCGAGCATCCTGGTTTGTACCATTCTGCAAACATATAAACCTGATATTGTAGTTAGACCAAATGATGAACATTAAACTTCAGAATTATATATTTTAAGTTATCTCGGTGAATTTGAGGGGAGAGTTCAGTAGAGCTGCCAATGCTCAGAGGTAAAGTTTATTGATATGGAAAAGCTAAGCTTCACTCTTACAAGCTACAAAAGCCAATGGTCTAATGCCCCATGTCCTGGTCCAAAATGACAACAAAGGCCATGTCGTGATTCATGTAGTAGTCACTGCCATCCACATCTGCGAAAGTATGATGACAACCCATAGAATTGGTTTCCAGTACAAAATGCAATCCCTACCACGGGAAATGCATTGACTGGTTTAGGGGTCCATGACAGCAACAGGTATATAGGTCCTGAAACATGCGCCTGGTATGTTCTTATTCTACAGTTACAGTAAGGTGGTCTCAAGTTTTATTGCCATGATGATGAAGGGCAAGTTGTGATATATCCCATGCCAACATCAGCAAAACAGTTATATGCACCATATGGAAGGATGGCAATGTTGCATGTGAACAACAGTACCACCATTCCATGGCTTACACAATAATGGTTCTTGCCATCATGATATACGAACACCCTCAAATAAATACACACTGTTTATTTCGTTCACTTGATTCTCATAGAACAGTGTTGTTTTAATACAATTCACTTTCATGCATTCTAGACATAGATTAATTATCCTGGATCAGGTCAGATGCAACGTGTTCTGCATTTCGGTATCAATTATCGTATGTTGCCATTTTAATATTGCACGGCTTTGATGTAATGCAAAATGTTTGGATCAGAGAAACACATAAGTGAACAAGAAATTTAACCTGGTGGAAATTTATTAGCTTACCATTTCTGCAGAAAGAGCACTGTCAGATTTGACTCCTGCAAGTAGAAAGCACAGGAGGTCGATCCAGTTACGAACGAAAGGATTTTTCAGCTCCAGTGAATCAACAATCTCTGAGAACGGGCGTAGAAGTTTTGTGGCGCCTAGAGCCCTTTAGGTCCCATTTTTATTAAGGACTGCAACAGAGAAGGAGCGTATCTACCAGCTGCTGTGGAAAGAATGCCCAAATCACCTCGAATAGAAAGTGGAGGCAAAGCCATTGCAGCTGCAGATATAGGAAGAACTGCATCCTGAGATTGTTTTTAACATTGTATTAGCACAATGGGACATAACATTGACGGACTGATCTTGGTTGACATTAGAATATTGTGATATTTGCACAGACTTACATGACAACTCTACTCGTTATTTAAAATGCACAAAGAAGCAATGCATCATTAGTTCATTACCCATTACGCATCATGTGTCTTTTGAGCAGTTCAGTGTGTCTAAGGTACAGCTGAAAACTCCTAAGAAACTAAATATCGAATATAGTGAACTCACTAGAAGCTTTTGCCACTCCCTGGTTGCATCAAGACCAACATAAGTCTCCAGGTCCTGCAAGAATCATATACAGTAATCACTATGGAGCAGAGCATCCGTACACGCTAAGCATGAAAGAAATGTGATAGAGCACTACTACAGTTTCTCCAGAAATTATCAGCCATTCTTATTAGCAAATTTCAGTCTAATCATACCGACTAATCACAGAACATCATAGCAGTGAGTATCAGAACAATCCACTGCAAATCAACAAACGGATATGTGCTAAAATGGTTAACTGAACCTTGAGGAAATCAGTTGGCCCTATGCGCGATTCGAATTGGCCTTCAGGGACATGCACCATCCAAGAGTCATACGAGGCACACGGAACCGATTCGCCTAGCGCGTCGAGGACCTGCAGGGCCAGTCGAATCATCATCACATTACATCAGATCTCTCAGCACATTTAGTACAGACACAACTGATTTCCTCAAAATCCCCCCAACATAAATTTGGTGTTTGCATCTGTTATTTACAGAGGAAGATCGATGGTAAGTGACCTGGGCGAGGGGATTGGCCTGGGGCCCTCTGGACTGGAACCCGGAGAAGAGCGAGGGGCCGGAGTCGAAGTGGAAGCCCTTGACGTCGAAGGAGTGGGCGGCGCCGCCCGGGCGGTCGTGGCTCTCGAGCACCACCACGTCGAGGCCATACCTCGCCAGGAGGCCCGCGCAGCAGAGCCCCCGAGGCCGCTCCCGATCACCACCACGTCCGCCTCCGGCCTCTCCGCCACCCTGGAACGAAACGAACGGTGACGAACTGATGCGGTCTTGCGCCGTTTGAACGGCGCGGAGTTTGCGTGTGTGGTGGGGTAGTACGTACCCGGGCGGCGAGGGTCCGGCGGGGGCGGCCACCGCCCGGCAGCGCGCGGCGGCGGCGAGTCGGCGCGCGGCACCGCAGAGGTGGCGGTGGCGGCGGCGGATGTTGGGCACACGCGAGGGACGGCAGGCTGACGGTGGG
This sequence comes from Poa pratensis, assembly GCA_947311845.1. Taxonomy (NCBI): domain Eukaryota; kingdom Viridiplantae; phylum Streptophyta; class Magnoliopsida; order Poales; family Poaceae; genus Poa; species Poa pratensis. The sequence continues at coordinate 114,616,806 of CAMZMU010000117.1, forward strand.
GGCGCAGCGCGCGGGAGGGCAGCGCGGCGCAAGCCATTCCGGCCAGGTGGTCTCGCCTGTCAGCCGCCGGTGAAGCGGGGAGGCGACGATGAATCGGGAGTGGAGCGCGTGAGTGAGGTAGCGGCTGGGACACGTGGCGCCTCGCTAGCCTTTCTCCCCTCACCTGGTTTGGTCCGTGAGGTGATCAGGTGTACCGACAAGATGAACCGAATCTACAGCTAACAAAAATTAATATTTATGTCAGTTGATTTTCTTCAGCTCGTTTCCGCGTACCATTTTGTATCCCAGAAAATGAGCAAGAAAAAGCATCTGGCAAATTTTTAAGGCGTTCAGAGGGTGATCGCGGCATCTACGGAGTCGCTAGCTAGAACTTGCACACTAGCTACTAGATCTCGAGCCGATAAGACCTTAGAGTCAAAACAGGTTAGGGTTTCGGTGAGGCTGAGCCTTCACCCTTGATCTCTTATATATGGGTGTATGCGACAGATACAATACAAGGTTACATGTGTATGGGTGGAATACGTCAACACCACGTACAACCGTTTTCAACACTCTCCCTCAATCTAAACTATTACAAATAAGATTTAGATTGGTTCTAAAACGGTCTAACATCTGTCGTGTGGCTGGTTTAGTGAACACATCAGCCAGTTGATCACCTGAAGAGATAAATTCACCTCCAAAGCACCAGCGGCGACTCGCTCTCGCACAAAATGGAAATATATCTCAATGTGCTTAGTACGAGTATGAAACACCGGATTTGCTGTTAGGTAAGTAGCCCCTAAGTTGTCACACCAAAGAATGGGAACACGCTGCTGAGAAACTCCAAGTTCTTTGAGAAGGGATTCCACCCACATAGCTTCAGCAGCTCCATTCGCAAGAGCCTTATACTCTGCCTCAGTACTGGACCTAGAGACAGTAGGCTGCTTCTTCGAACTCCACGAAACAAGGTTTGATCCAACAAAGACTGCAAAACCTCCAGTGGAGCGACGATCATCAGGACAACCAGCCCAGTCTGCATCTGTAAAGATGCTGATACCCACAGACGGCGACTTGTGGATAGTTAACCCAGTGTTCAACGTTCCCTTAACATAACGCAGAATACGCTTAGTAGCTTCCCAATGTATCTCTGTAGGCTGGGAGAGGAACTGACACACCTTGTTAACAGCGAAAAAATATCTGGACGAGTGAGAGTCAAATACTGGAGAGCGCCAACGACACTGCGATACCGGAACGAGTCTTCAGTACCCAGAGGAGCACCGGTACTGCGAGCTAGCTGCTCTGTAGGAGATAGAGGGTTGAAGTAGGCTTGCAATTCTCCATACTGACTCGGTGTAAGAGATCCAGTGCATACTTACGCTGAGTGATTGTCATGCCCCCAGAATTGGGAGACGCTTCAAGTCCAAGAAAGTACGACAAAGCACCAAGGTCCTTAATCGGGAACACGTCAGAGAGGGAGCGCACCAACCGATCAACTGCCACAGGACTAGAGCCAGCAATGACAATATCATCCACATAAACCAACATGTATAAACTGACCTCACCTTGAGAGAAGATAAACAGGGAGGTGTCGGCCTTGGAGGAAACAAACCCCAACTGAAGCAGAAGAGAACTCAAGCGAGCGTACCATGCCCGGGGAGACTGCTTAAGACCATAAATAGCACGCTGCAGCTTGCAGACATGAGTGGGGTGATGAGTATCCTCAAAGCCAGGGGGCTGCTGCATGTAAACATCCTCAGACAAGAACCCATGAAGAAAGGCATTGCTGACGTCAACCTGACGAAGGGTCCAGCCACGTGACACGGCAAGAGACAGAACCAAGCGCACCGTCGCTGGTTTAACCACGGGACTGAAGGTATCACCGTAATCAATGCCATGCTGCTGGGTAAAACCGCGGGCAACTAACCGTGCCTTGTACTTATCAACAGAACCGTCGGGGTTGTGCTTGGTCTTGAACACCCACTTGCTACCCACAACATTGACTCCAGGTGGTCGCGGAACGAGTGTCCATGTACCTGTCTTACACAGAGCCTCAAACTCATCAGCCATAGCGGATCTCCAGGCCGGCTCGCGAAGAGCATCGCGTGCGAGGACGGAGCGGCGAAAAACGCACGCCGGCGTTCATCGTAACGAACTGTGCCGTCCTTGTATTCCTTCTCACGTCGGGTGTTATCACGCAGACGTGTGATCATGGTCAGTCCAGGAGCAGGGACGGGAGCACGCGTCGAAGCACGCGTTGGAGCCGAGGCAGCAGTCGAGGGCGTCGCGGCAGAGGAATTCTCAGCAGAAGGCGACGCGGACTGCTGCTCGGTTTGGGCCGGAGATGGCGGCCCATCTGGCGTAGATGGACCAGAGGCACAGGGCGAAGTTGGGCCAGGCGATGCAGCGTGCGAGCTGTGTGCATCGGCCGACGCGCCCCCATGCACGTCAAGCACAGGCGATCCATGCACGTTGATCGGATGTGTGGCGACAGCCGGTACAGCAGCAAACTCCGGCTGAATTGAGGCATCAACTGCAACAGAAGGATTAGTAGACAGGTACGACAGGTCATAATTTCGCACATGTTCATTCGTAGCCGGTTCCGATGATGGAAAAGTGATAGCCTCATACAAAGCAGGAAGAGTAACCTGGACACCAGGTGTCGCGTAAGGAAAAACAGACTCGTCGAAGACAACATCACGAGAAATATAGACCCTTCCTGTGGATCGATCGAGACACTTGTAGCCTTTATGCATCGCACTGTAACCTAAGAACACACAAAGTTTGGAGCGAAAAGCTAGCTTATGCGCATTATACTTTCGAAGACTAGGCCAACACGCACAACCAAAAGTACGAAGGAAAGCATAATTCGGCTCCACCTTGAAGAGGCGATGAATGGGGGTATCCTTTTGTAACACGGGAGTAGGCATGCGATTTATAAGGTAGCAGGCAGTCAAGAAGGCCTCATCCCAAAAACGTAAAGGAACCGAGGAATGAGCGAGGAGAGCCAAGCCGGTCTCGACGAGATGACGGTGTTTGCGTTCAGCAACGCCGTTCTGCTGGGATGTGTGCGGGCAAGACACCCGATGCGAGATGCCCGTGCGCTGGAAATAGGTGTGCAATCTGTGATACTCGCCACCCCAGTCAGACTGTACACATTTAATTTTGGCATCTAAAAGACGCTCAACATGAGCCTGGAAAGCGTAGAAAACCTGCTCAACGTCAGACTTATGTTTAAGAAGATAGATCCAGCAGAACCGAGAGTAATCATCGATAAAACTAACATAGTATTTAAAACCACCAGAGGAGACAATCGCAGGACCCCACACATCCGAATGAACTAACTCAAGAGGCATAGTAGAAACACGTTCAGATGAATTATAAGATAGTTGATGACTCTTGGCACACTGACAGGCGTCACACACAGAAACAGAATGTTCTGACGACAAAAGAGGTAATTTATGTTGCGAAACAATGTTGTGCACTACATTATTTGATGGATGACCGAGACGCTGGTGCCACTGGGACGCGGGGACCTTGACGCTGGAGCTAGCTTGATGAGATGACGACGAGGAAGAAGCTCGACTAAAAGGAATCGGGTAGAGACCATCCTGACTTCTACCGTGAAGAAGAACTCTCTTGGTGGCCTTGTCCTTAACACAGAAAAAGTGACGGTGAAATTCAACGAATACGTCATTATCACAAACTAGACGTAAACCGAAAGAAGATTCTGATGGATTTTAGGGACATGGAGGACATTGTTCAAGTGAAGAGAAGAACCGGCTAAAGATGAATGACCAATGTGCGAAATAGACAAACCTGCACCGTTGGCGACCTGAACATTGTCCCTCCCACCATAGCGCTCATGGATGTGAAGACGCTCGAGATCGTTGGTGAAGTGATCCGTAGCCCCGGTGTCCATCAACCAGGGCGGGGTGGGGTTGGCGTTGGCGTTGGCGGCAGCAGCAACAGCAACAGCGTTGACATAGCGCTGGTTGTTGTTGTTAGTAGGGCGAAAATCATGGTTGTAACGATTGCGACACTCGGTGGCGATGTGCCCCCAGTTACCGCAGATTTGGCACCGAGGACGCTCCTTCTTGCGTCCCCCAGATTTCTGCCCATTGTTCGGGTGACCGCCTCCGCCGCCGTAGCCGCCGGACTGCTGGCGATCATTGCCACCTTGATACGGGCGGCTGTGCCCCTGCTGGAAGGAGTGATTCCCGGCAGGAGGTCCCCCGCCATACATAGACGGGGATGAGTCAGAGGCGCGCCCCCGGCCAGGGTTGATGAAGAAGCCGGGACGCGAGGCGGCGTTCGCCGAGGACGACCACTCAGCAGCCTGATCGGCCTGAGCCTGCTGTGCCTGAAGAGCCTCATAGGAGAGGATGTGAGAGTAAAACTCTGTGTACGACACGGAACGGTTACCGACGGTCAGCGAGGCAGCAATGGCGTTGAAGGCACCACCGAGGCCGGTGATGATGTAGTCGACGAGGTCGTCGTCCGAGATGGGAGATCCCGCGGCCGCCATGACATCAGCAAGGGCCTTCATCTTGTGCATGTACTGCGCGGCGGACAGATCCTCCTTCCGCGTCGACTGCAGCAGGCGCTTGATGTGGCGGACGTTGGCGCGGCTTTGGGCGCCGAACATCGAGTGAACTGCAGCCCATGCCGCCGCAGCAGTCGCGCAGCCAATCAGCTGGCACGCGATTTCGGGCTCCATGGAGCCGAGCAACAGACCGAGCACCTTCTGGTCCATAGTCCACCATCGGGTGTAGTCCGGGTTGGGAACTTCGACTGCAGCAGCGCCCGTTCCCTGCTGGATCATCTTGGGAGGAGCCGCCTCGGAGCCGTCGAGGTAGCCGTGGAGGCCGGCACCCGACAGATTGGGGAGAGTGAGTCCTCTACATAGCATGAAATTGTTGGAGTTGAGGCGGACAGGCGGTGTGGGCGTGCTGGAGGTCGTGGGTGCAGCCATGGAGGAGACTAGCGCTCCGGCTGTGTAGGATTGCATTGCGGAAGAAGACATCGCGTCAGAGAACGTCGCGGAGGAGAGCACGCGGCGTCACGAACGGCGCGGGGCACGCGGCGTCGACTGCGCGGAGGAGAGCTCGCGGCGTCGATGGCGGCGCGGAGGAGATCGCGTCGAGGGCGGCGGCGCGGAAGCAAGAGCACACGGCTCTGATACCAAGTCAAAACAGGTTAGGGTTTCGGTGAGGCTGAGCCTTCACCCTTGATCTCTTATATATGGGTGTATGCGACAGATACAATACAAGGTTACATGTGTACGGGTGGAATACGTCAACACCAAGTACAACCGTTTTCAACACTTAGGTCCAACCCACAACAAACGTGGTTGATAACGTGTGTAATACTCAACATTGAGTTGTGTTGCATCATGCTTATGCTACGGGAGCGACCAAACTCCGCTTAGAAGTACACCCCTGCAAAAAGGTGATGCACATAAGTTGTTTTGCAAGCATGTGCAACAAAATGACATTCAAGTATACTCTTATATTATATGGTCTATACTCACTAGAATTCGAGACCTTGTAGGATTTATCCTGATGCCTTCCAAGCTCACAACACTTCATCGTGTTCTTGATTAGGAACCAATACAAGTACTGTTGACAAGCTCTTGTAATTGCTTATATAGATTTTCCTGGTGGATACCAAATCTACTATATTGATGCTAAGATATGAACTGGAGTTTAAATTACAAAACTTGCGAGCTCACAAGTGAATGGGGGTATATAGGTGACTGGAGACTCTTATGGGTATATATGGTAGTAGGGAAAGTAGGTGAGGAAATAATGTACACAATGTTCGGTGAAAGATATTGTACATTACTTCTTACTCATTGTAGGTGCCTGGAATAAATTTTGTTTTGCCTCGTGATTCAATTCTAACAACCAAAGATCACAATACATATACTCTTGTCAATGGGGAAAGGCCATTGTTTCAGTACTTGATATGCTAATTTTTAACGAAGCTCTGTTAAGAATGTATATAGTTTCTTCATAGAGTGTGGATACGAGTTATTTTGATTATAACGGATAAAAAGTAACATAAGACTGACATGGGGCCACTCCCAAGGTCCTTAAAGGTAGGTGTGCGATGACACGCCTCGATTTCCTAAGAGTTTGGGGAGGCCGGCGGTGAATCGGGAGCGGAGTGTGTGAGGGAGGTAGAGGCCGGGACACGTGGCGCCTCGCTAGCCTTTCTCCCCTCACCTAGTTTGGTCTGTGAGGTAAGGTGTACCGAGAAAATGCCCCACAAGCCAATTGATCTGCGGATGCATGGCAGGTTGGCAGCAGGTTAATTTCAACTTCGTCCTGGCGCAGTCGTAGGTGGTGCAGGTGCCGGAGTATGAGCGCAAAAGTTTAAGCCGCCGGCGGCAAAATTACTGGGCAAAAATAAATATCGAAAAGGACCCAACAATTAAAAGAAACAAAAGTTTAAGGTGTTTTTTGTAAAAAAAAACTGACCCGTCAGCGACTTCATGACACCCTGACGGAATGACCAAAGATTCGCTAATCCACAACTTCGTGACCAAGTTTTGAGCTTTTGCAACTTGGTGACCAATCCTTACATTTCGTGCAACTTCGTGACCTCTGGTTTTATACACTAATCAAAAAATATAGTAACCAAAGTATCAAGTATATGTATAGAGTACAAATATAAAAATGCAGCGCACAAGTATACGGAAGAAAGAGTACATATATACATACACAGAGAATACAAATTACACATAATATGGAGTACAAAATATACATAAGCACGAAGTACAAGTACACAGATAACGTATACAATAACGGAGTACAAAATACATTACAAAGTACACATAACAAAAAGTATATATAAAAGTACACGGACGGACAATATGCGTGCAGCAGTAGCACTAATGATTACGAGTTGGCCCATCTAGACATTTGAGTAGAAGGTTAGAGGCCCATCGAGACAGATCCAACAATAATGCTGCCTTCACCGTAATCACTAGAAAAATGCGATGGGAAAGAAGTACTCAAACAGGCCCTAGATTGCAAGTGGGATGGGAAACCCACTTGTCCCGCTTAAAATAACCACTCCCGTACGGGTTTAACGGGACGAGCCCACTTAGCCCGCCGGAAACCCATGTATTCCGCTACCTCTCAGTTCTTACTTCTCTCGGTCACAGCGAGAACACCAGCGCCGCTGCCTCCTTCCCCATCCCCTCACCCCTGTTCGTGACCATCGTGCCCGCTACGGGAAGGAGAGCCGAAGCCAGTACCGCGTCACGCCGAAGGGGTTAGGCATTGGCGACGGCACCGACTCGTTTCTGCGGCGTCGGGAACCTAGAAGATGCCCAGCTCTACCGCTCGAGCAAGCGAGCACCGCACGGGGATGTAACCGCGGGGATCCAAAGAGCGGCACCGTGGGGAGACCATTGGCGACGCTTGGGAGCCATATGGTCGCCGGAGGAGCTCCTGGCGAGCCCAAAATCTGAAATCTTCAGCTTGGAATCGTCGTCGAGGAGCACGTTCGATGCCTTGTAGTCCCTGTAAATGCAAGCCCTCGTGACGTGTAGTCCCATGAAAAATGCTTCGGCTTGCAGTCCCTCGAGATAAGCAAGAGCACCCACGACTTCTACAATCCTATTCGATCATCCCATAAAAGCAAAGCGCCTAACACTCACATCAGGGTGTATAAATTCATACGTTCTAGTAGATATGAACTCACAGACTATTAAGTGTACTCATATTTCTAGATAACAATCCGAAAGTTTCACAATATTGCCTTGAATGATTTTTTATTGCATATTTCTCCTTCGAGATAGCTCTTCATTGTCGCAATCGCACATCGTGATATATCTCCATTCTACTAACCACATTTGGCTGAATCTTTCATGGGATATGTCATATTCGTGTTGATTACGATAACAAGGGGGCAATTGCCCCCCCCTCCAATAAATTATTATTTTTCAATAAGGTAGCAGACGCAACGATAAGCTTGTTTGTCTCAGTTTTCCGAACTAGTTTTGATTTTTGTACTCATCTACCACGAAATAAGTAACACATGTTTCAACAAAGTAGTTAGCTAGTTTGCAAATAATTATAAGGTGTTCGGGAACGATAGAGGATACAAAAAAACTATTTTACTAATATATCTCTTATGAAACCACAAAACCAGATAGATGCCTCAATCTCCTCCAAACTAGTCATCATTTCATTCATGCCTGGCCAGTTCTTCGAGTCACGGTGGTGGCAACGGCGTCGATCTTCGCCACACCGTGCCCCAATTACAACCTATAGCTTCCGGCGAGAGGAGCGTCAATGATGTGGGTGATCTTTCTCTCACTGGCAAGGTAGGGCCGAGCCCGCAACAACAGATTGATTCGGTGGCTGTGTTGTCGGATCAAAAATACGGATGATACGTACCTGCCACTCCCATATTCCCTGCGTGCTCTCCAGGTTGAGCTTTTTTCACGTCAACGACGACGCCCGTCGATCCCGAGTTGACGCAGTGCTCATCGAGACATCCTTTGTACACCACATACGGATGAATCTTTTCTTGGGACATATCATCATTGTTGATTAATATAACAAGGGGGGCAATTGCCCCCCCTCCAAAAAATTATTATTTTGCGAGAAGATAAAAAGGTGACATGTTCCATGCCACTTCTGCTGATGTGCAGAAACCAGGCTGCATGTATCATCTGGTGGGAATGGGTTCATGCATGTCCCTTCCGCTGCAGAACTGTCTCACTGCCCCTCGCTGCGGCAACGCAAACATCAGCTATCCCTTCAGGGTAGGACCTGGCTGCTTCCGGCAAGGTTTTGAGCTCATCTGCATCAACAACACACATCATAATCCCAATATCTTTCTTAGAAACATTACAATGCATGTGCCCCCTCGTATCATAAATCTAAAAAAATGTGAGATGACATAATCTTGCGTTCTACCAAAATCCATTTGTGTGTGACTGAATTGGTCGCTCTTTCTTAGGTTGATTCGTTCTGCACTAGGCCATGTTCCCTTTGAACGACCGATGAAAAACCAGTTGGACAAATAGATATGTGATGTATACTCTATCGCCGCTAGAAAGGAGTAGTGACCCAGTTCCTATAGCCGATAGTGGAGTTTGAGAATTAATTTTAGAGGAGCCAAAAGTCTCTAAAACATAACTGAGGAGGGCCATTTAACATATTATGCAATATATAAGATGAAATAGGGTTATATATGCAATATTATGAAAACGAAATCTATGACCAGTGGGTGGGGTGGGGGGGGGGGGGGGGGGGGGGGGGGGGAGGGGGACATCCCGCTTTGGCCTCAACTACTATTTGTAGTAGAGGTATACTAAGGAGCCCACCCCTTCCAGCCTCTCTAGGTTCTTAGGTGGCACAATTTTATCCTTCGTGGGCAAGTTTGTGTTCGATGTACAGGAAGAGAATCCACTCGGTTTATGCTGGGCACCATTGCTTGAATTTTGGCTAGGATCAACATTGTTTTCCGAAAATACAAAAACCTACTATTGTAAATCAACCTATTGACCTCGATAAAACTCCATTAGAACATAAGTAAAAGTTGGTCTTCTGCTCTTTCTCGGAGAAACATCCTCTATATAAGCATCAATTTTAATACTAAATATGTCAAATGAGCAAGCTTTGCGAGTAAAATTTATCGTTGATGTGCTCTCAAAGTGTGGTGGATTGAGAATAAGTTATCAAAAAGACACATTTGTCCCAGCTCATATGACACTATCAACTAAATCGGTCTTCACCGTGAGGTCTCCACCAACCAGTAATCATGTCTTCACCTTCTCCTCTCCGGTGCTGATTTGAATTACGGGCACAGCAAGTCACGGCATTCCGGTTGTAAAAAGAGAACTACTATATATGCATGTGACATAGCAACAGGTGACATCACATCTTTACTAATATATCTCTTATGAAACCACAAAACCAGATAGATGCCTCAATCTCCTCCAAACTAGTCATCATTTCATTCATGCCTGGCCAGTTCTTCGAGTCACGGTGGCGGCAACGGCGTCGATCTTCGCCACACCGTGCCCCAATTACAACCTATAGCTTCGGCGAGAGGAGCGTCAATGATGTGGGTGATCTTTCTCTCACTAGCAAGGTAGGGTCGAGCCCGCAACAACAGATTGATTCGGTGGCTGTGTTGTCGGATCAACAATACGTGGTGAACAATACGGATGATACGTACCTGCCACTCCCATATTCCCTGCGTGCTCTCCAGGTTGAGCTTTTTTCACGTCAACGACGACGCCCGTCGATCCCGAGTTGACGCAGTGCTCATCGAGACATCCTTTGTACACCACATACGGATGAATCTTTTCTTGGGACATATCATCATTGTTGATTAATATAACAAGGGGGGCAATTGCCCCCCCCCTCAAAAAATTATTATTTTGCGAGAAGATAAAAAGGTGACATGTTCCATGCCACTTCTGCTGATGTGCAGAAACCAGGCTGCACGTAGCATCTAGTGGGAATGGGTTCATGCATGTCCCTTCCGCTGCAGAACTGGCTCACTGCCCCTCGCTGCGGCAACGCAAACATCAGCTATCCCTTCAGGGTAGGACCTGGCTGCTTCCGGCAAGGTTTTGAGCTCATCTGCATCAACAACACACATCATAATCCCAATATCTTTCTTAGAAACATTACAATGCATGTGCCCCTCGTATCATAAATCTAAAAAAATGTGAGATGACATAATCTTGCGTTCTACCAAAATCTATTTGTGTGTGACTGAATTGGTCGCTCTTTCTTAGGTTGATTCGTTCTGCACTAGGCCATGTTCCCTTTGAACGACCGATGAAAAACTAGTTGGACAAATAGATATGTGATGTATACTCTATCGCCGCTAGAAAGGAGTAGTGACCCAGTTCCTATAGCCGATAGTGGAGTTTGAGAATTAATTTTAGAGGAGCCAAAAGTCTCTAAAACATAACTGAGGAGGGCCATTTAACATATTATGCAATATATAAGATGAAATAGGGTTATATATGCAATATTATGAAAACGAAATCTATGACCAGTGGGTGGGGGGGGGGGGGGGGGGGGGGGGACATCCCCGCTTTGGCCTCAACTACTATTTGTAGTAGAGGTATACTAAGGAGCCCACCCCTTCCAGCCACTCTAGGTTCTTAGGTGGCACAATTTTATCCTTCGTGGGCAAGTTTGTGTTCGATGTACAGGAAGAGAATCCACTCGGTTTATGCTGGGCACCATTGCTTGAATTTTGGCTAGGATCAACATTGTTTTCCGAAAATACAAAAACCTACTATTGTAAATCAACCTATTGACCTCGATAAAACTCCATTAGAACATAAGTAAAAGTTGGTCTTCTGCTCTTTCTCGGAGAAACATCCTCCATATAAGCATCAATTTTAATACTAAATATGTCAAATGAGCAAGCTTTGCGAGTAAAATTTATCGTTGATGTGCTCTCAAAGTGTGGTGGATTGAGAATAAGTTATCAAAAAGACACATTTGTCACAGCTCATATGACACAATCAACTAACTCGGTCTTCACCGCGAGGTCTCCACCAACCAGTAATCATGCCTTCACCTTCCCCTCTCCGGTGCTGATTTGAATTACCGGCACAGCAAATCACGGCATTCCGGTTGTAAAAAGAGAACTACTCTATATGCATGTGACATAGCAACAGGTGACATCACATCTTTTTTATGCCACTTTGAATTACTTTTGCATACATTTTTTTCATATGGAACCATTAGCATTTGAGGAACGGTGTTTTGTTTACAGGAGGAAAATACCTACTCCAGCTTTTGTTTAATTTTAGGGGGAGAAATTTTCTTTTGATTTTTTGTTGTTGGATCTGGAAGTTTTCTTTAGCTACTGTTTCTCCAGAAAAGGCCCGGTCGTTGCTTCCTGGGCTTGAACTCGTCACCACTTGAACAAGTCCTGGACCTGAGCAATTCAGCGGCTTCTTCTGAAAAAAAAGGTCAGCGGCCATGGCTTCCCAGCTGCTGCCACCGTCGCCGCCGCCCACTCCCACCGCCATAACCGGTCTCACCGACGACCTCCTCCGCGAGGTCTTCCTCCGCCTCCCGACCCTCCCGAGCCTCGTCCGCGCCGCCTTCGCCTGCCGCGACTTCCGCCGCGCCGTCCGGTCGTCCCCCGCCTTCCGCCGCTGCTTCCGCGCGCTCCACGCGCCGCCCCTCCTCGCCTTCTTCCTCGACCCCAAGATGGAGGCCCTCGCGGTCTCCCCCTGGCGGCGGCGCTCGGACCCGGGCATTGTAGACACCGATTTCTTCGGCATCCACCTCTCACGCCACGGCGACCCGGAGCTACCGGGTGGGAGATCCATTCCGAGTTCCCTAGCACCGATGGCTACTTCAACCTCGAATCCAGGAGCACTTAGAATAAAGCCCACTACAGTCCGCTGACACTGGCCCTGCATCTCTTCGTCTATCAGCCGGACTTCGTCCATTTTGAGTTCTACACGGTCCTCTCTGAAGATGGCCAGCGGCCGTCCCGTGTGGTCTGCGTCCGTCATGAACGCCCATTGGCAGAGAGCACTGCCGTCGTCTTCTCATCGGACACCATGGACTGGCAAATTTCACAGAAGACTACTCTGAGACTGCTTAAACCTGAAAGGATCAGGAACGCCATGGTGGTGCGTGGGCTCATCTGCTGGCAAGGCTGGATGTATGACCAGATTGTGGTGCTCGACACTGCGACCTGTCAGTTCTCCTTAATCGACCTGCCGACGCCTTTGAAGACAGAGTATTTTTCAACGTATAAGCTTGGTGAGACAAAGGATGAGAAATTCTGCATTGTGGATAAAATGGAATATACACTTGTTTCTTGGTTCATGACAACCAACGATGACAGTGTCGTCGAGAGGTGGATGATGTACAGAAAGTTCCCTTTGCACCCGATTGTTAAGGAGTTCACCGGGTGCTCGATAGAGGACGAAAGTTGTGATGTCAGGGTGGACATTGTGGCAGTCATTGATGGCTTTGTGTACCTGCGTATTTTCTACTGCAAGGTCACGGAATATTACAACTTGGATCTATCCATATGCTTGGAAACATCGGAGATCAGCGAGCTCTTTCATGGTGCATATCGAGATACCATCGAGGCCCATCCCTACGTCATGGCATGGCCTCCCTCTTTGTTACAAAGCAAGGTAACCTTATGCTCATGTGTGATTTTTTTGTTTGTAGATGCAGTGATTTACTTGGGAGCATTTGATTACTGCGCTCTTGTGAAAAACTTCTATTGGTTCTTAGCTTGGGTTTAGGCACAGTAACATGCCTGATTTCATAAATCACATTACACCGTAGGGGGTTCCCCCTACGGTAACGGTGCTAAAAAAAAAATCATAAATCACAGTTCAAGAGTATGAGGATGCAGTATTATGAATCTGTGCCATGGGTTTTTGTGCTGGTTATGTGATAGCACAACAATATTATATGGCGCTGCATTGCAAATATTTGTGGTTTGGATTTTTTCCCACTAAAGCCCTGTTATACATACTCTTTAGTGCTTCCCATTATGAGATGGCACTGATGGAACGACATCTATTTCTAGCTTCACTTGTTTAATGGCTTATGTAAATTGATGATGAATCATGCCTTGCACAATTTGTCTATACATACACTTTGATCCTTACTCACACTGAAATCCTTCTGTCACAGGAGGAACCAGAAACTGAATTCACTGGAGACAGCGTTGCAGACAATCGTCCTTTGTGCACAGAAGAAGCCTCCACTGTCCTTGTCAATGCATTGCAGTCATTTCGCCAAGCTCTGATGAATGACAGTGACAATAACAATGAAATAGTGGCAAAATTAGATGCCTTCTTGGGTCCTACCGAGGATGAAGAAGGCTCTCTTATTAGAAAAATAAATACTTTGGACGCACAACTGAGGACTGCGAGGAACCGTATCTTCAGGATAAGCGCATGACTTGGAGATCTTCTTTGCTAAAGAGAAGCCTGATGATAATGACAAGGTGCAAGGGGCAGATGTAGGTTGCTGCCACTTCCTTGCCAGATTAGCCGGTAATGTGTGTGCTGTGTTTTTATTTTGATGATACAGGTTGTTGATGAAATGGTTTGGTACTTATGGTTTTCTGGATGTTGTGAAGAAACCTATCAGTATATGCTAGTTTGATATAAGTAGGTCTGAAGATGAATGTAACCATCAGTCCGTCTGTATTACTTGGTTTTTTGTTAAGGAAAAAGGTTCAGGATGTTTCTTGGTTCATGACAACCAACGATTACAGTGTCGTCAAGAGGTGGATGATGTACAGAAAGTTCCCTTTGCACCCGATTGTTAATGAATTCACCAGGTGCTCGGTGGAGGAAGAAGGTTTTATTGTCAGTGTGGACCTTGTGTCAGTCATTGATGGCTTTGTGTACCTGTCTATTTTGTACTGCAAGGACACGGAATATTCTGAGTAGTATCTATCCATATGCCTGGACACATCAGAGATCAGCAAGCTCTTTAATGGTGCATATCGGCATAATGCTGAGGCCCATCCCTACATCATGGCATGGCCTGCCTCTTTGGTACAAAGCAAGGTGAGGTCGTTATGTGTGAAATTTTTCTTCTAGTGCCTTGTTTGTAGAGGTAATTAATTTACTTGAGAGCACTGGATTACTGCGCTGTTGTGAGAAACTTCTATTGTTTCTTATCTTTGTTTAGATACAGTAACAAGTCCGAATTGTATAAATCATGTTCGAAGAATTCAATTTAGATTGTACACTATTACGAGGATGCAATATTTAAAATTTTACCAATACGTTTTGTGTTGTTTACATGATTGCACAAGGATACTATATGGTGCTGCATTACAAGGTCTGGAATATTTTCACTAAAGCCCCGTTACACATCCTTTTTGGTGCTTCCTAATATGATATGGTGCTGGTGGAACTACCTTCACTCCTTGATTAATAGCTTATATAAATTGAAGTTTTATCATGCCTTGCACAATTTTTTCTGTACAGATACTTCAATCCTTACTTAAGAGCATTGATATTGTGTTGTTGTGATAAGCTTCCATCGGTTCTTATCTTATGTTTAGGCACATTAACATGTCTGATTTCATAAAATGTAGTTCAAGAATTCATTTGTGATTGTACATGAGTATGAGGATGCACTATTTGGATTTTTGCCACTAGTTTTCGTGCTGGTTACATGATAGCAGAAGAATGTTATATAGTGTTGCATTGCAAATATTTGAGGTTTGGTTTTTTCTCTACAGAAAAGCCCTGTTACACATACTTTTTGGTGCTTACCAGTATGAGTTGACACCTTTGCTCCTTGCTTAAAAGCTTGAATAAATTGATCTGTATCATGCCTTGCACAATTCACTTCAGTCATTACGTAAATTGAAATCCATCTGTCGCAGGAGAAATCAGAAACTGAATTCACTGGAGATGATGGTCCTGTGTGCACAGAAGAAGCTTCCACTGTCCTTCTCACTGCATTGCAGTCGTTCAGCCAAGCTCTTATGAATGATGGTGACAGTAACAAAGAAATCGTGACGGAGTTAGATGCCTTCTTCTGCCCTACCGAGGATGGCAGTAGGTCTCTTATTAGCAAAATGACTAGTTTGGATGCACAACTGAGGACTGCGAGGGACCGTATCTTGAAGATAAGGGCATGACTCTCAGATCTTCTTTGCTAAGTACATAAAGAGGAACCTGATGATAATGACAAGTGTGCAAGGGGAAGATGGAGGATGCTTCCACTTATTTGCCAGAGTGGCCTACTGCAATGTGAGTGTTTTGTGTTTGTTCTGATGATATGAGCTGTTGATGAAATGGTTGGTAGTTGGTACTTCAGTCTGATAGTATAACTAGTTCTTCGTTTCAAAAAAAAAAAAAAAAGGGTTCGGAAGATGAATGTAACCATTTGTCCATCAGGATGAGCCGATGAGCTACCTTTTATTTTCCCACATCTTGTATCAATCTTGCTTGCTCTACATGCCAAGTTTGAGCTTCTTTTCGTGCAGTAATTTTAATATCCTTTTCTGTTTTGAAAAGGGTGATTTAAACAGCATGCGGTGGAGAACTTGCCTCTGGCAAGATGGTTAGGAGGGTGGTTGTACCCCCAACCCACCAGAGTTCAAACCTAGGTTTGACGCTGTCCTTTCTCATTTAAGGCGGAATATTCTTCAGTGGGAGGCGACGTTCCCGTCGACAGCAAGGCGCCTGTGGTAGGGTGTGCGTGCGTGCGTTTATAGGGGTGAGTGTGTGCGCGTGTATGTGAGCGTCTACGTTGTACTGTGTTTCGAAAAAAAAAAACAGCATGCGGTGAACTTAAAGCCTGTTGGGGCGAAACAAACTCTCTGGTTGTTCCAGAGCGGCTCAAACTCACAATGGAATAGGCGTCGGCTCTCTAAACCTAAAAGATAAAGGAGCGCTTCTCCGGGATAATGTAATTAGTGTAGCTCATCTACATGCAGAATACATCCCGATGTCTTTCATTCTCATATCTCTTGGCCATGTTGAGCAGGAACATATATTTAGCATTGAATAAATGTGGTATTGGCATGTGCTTATAATTGGCCATCTAGCTTCTCCTTTATGTGTATATAATCAAACCAAATGTATACTAATTATAAGATAAGAGCGTGGAGTGCAGACTACCGAATTCGCAAACTAACAAGTGAACGGGGTAAATATAGGTGAGTGGGCACTTCTATGGGTATGGTAGCACTGCTAGTGGGTGAAGAAATAATGTACACGACGTTCAATGAGCAGATCCAGTGCATTACTTGTTATATAGGTGGGGAAAGGGCATTGTTTCATCTGATATGACGGAAGTTCTTATAAAACATTTCTTCAGAAAATATGCTTTTTTCGTGAAGTGCATTAGGATCACTTTCATTTCTAATGGAGGGAAGGTAAACAAAAGTTACAAAAATAAATAAAAATTAAGACATATACACATGTCAAATGCTAGGCAAGGCCACCAAATAAGGTTTCTCAAGCAGATAAACCATTTATCGTGGTTAAACTGTTAAAGTGATGTACTACAGGTGACAAAATATTTCTTGAAGGCTTGAATGATTGAATCATCGGTCTTTTGTCTATTATTCTACGGAAGTGTAGACAAGCATACAGTATATATGACAAAAGTGATAGAGCTATGCTTGATCCACATATTGCAGAAGTGCATCAACAAAAAATAACAAGACAAAGGCCATGGACATTTATTTTATTTTATTTTTGTGAGCCTATGCGGTTACGAATGTGTGCGTCCAAATTATGCAGAGCCGGGTGTAATGTGTATACTCTCTTTATGTAATAAAATGCCTTTATCGAAAAAGTGGCCTTTTGTTCCGAATTTTTTTTGAACACCCTCAATGTTTTCCGAACAACATGAACATTTTCCGAACACGTGAATATATTTTTCCAAACATCGTCAATGTTTTTTTGACCTTCTAGACATGGCACAACTATTTGGAAAAAATGATATTTTGAATCATAAACAATTTTGAAAACAGAAGGAAACAGAAATAAATGGGAAAAAAATAAATGAACAGTAAAAATAAAATCGAGAAAAGTGAAAGACAATAAAAGGGAACATTAAAAACGAGAAAAAGAAAGAAAGAAAAGAAACTGAAGAATCATAAGGAATGAGCGCTATTTGTCCAGGCCCATACACCATACAGGTGCGCTGCGCGATCGAAAGACGCCGCAACGAGCCCACGTCGGAGGAGCGTTGTTCCGCGCCGGCCGTTACCAAATCCTCGGCCGCCGCTCGAGCATGCCACATTCGTCGACCATGAGCTCTCAGCAGCCGACGCCGCCGCCGCCCGCTCCTATCACTGCTCTCGGCGACGACCTCCTCCGCCTCCCCGACCTCCCGTGCCTCTTCCGCGCCGCCTTCGCCTGCCGCGCCTTCCGCCGCGCCGTCCGCTCCTCCCCGCCTTCCGCCGCAGTTTCCGCTCCCTCCACGCGCCGCCGCTCCTCGCGCTCTTCCTGGAACCCAACATGGAGGCCGTCCCGCTCTTCCCTCCCGCTCGCGCCGCTCCGACCCGGGCCTCCTCTCCGCTGATTTCTTCGACATCCGCCTCGCACGCCTCGGCGACCCCTGCCCCACCCGGTGGCAGATCCTATCCTACAATCCTAGAGACCTCAAACTCGTCAACGAGAGCAGGTTACAGCGCCGTGTCGGGAGAGCCTCCTACAGCCCCCTGACGCAGGCCTTGGATGTCTTCATCTATCTGCCGGACTATGTACACTTTGAGTTCTGCATGCTCTCCTCTGAAGATGGTCAGAGCCCGTTCCATGTGGTCTGCCTCCGTCATGAGCACCGATTGGTGAAGAGCACTGCCATCGTCTTCTCATCGGACACCATGGAGTGGCAAATTTCCCAGAAGGCTGCCATTCGGCTGCGTGAGCCTGACAGGTTTAAGACCAGTATGGTGGTGCGTGGGCTCGTCTGCTGCCGAGACTGGTTGCATGACCAAATTGTGCTGTTCGACACCGCGACCTGTCAGTTCTCCCTAAGAGCAAGGACAACAATAGCGCCGGCTTCCGGCTCTATTAGCAGGCCACGTCACGTGTAGTCACCTAAAAGCTTGTTCATGTATAATAGTCTGGCTCTTGGGCTGGCTGTACGTTGCTGTAATAAAATATTTAAGTGGTAATTTTATAAGCTGATGAGGCACCGGATTGGAAGGCGAGAGATGCATGGCTGCATGCAAACCTGCTTTTCCTTGGAGCGTGTGCTGTAGCCGGGCGCTTGCTGAACCGCCCGCTTCATTCTCTCTCACGTGTTCTCTCTCTTCCACCTAACATTTTCGGTGACATGGCAACTCTTATAGCCTGCTGACTAGGCTTATTGTACTTGCTCTAATCGATGTGCCGGCGCCTTTGAGGACAGAATCATTGTATGAATCAACATATGAGCTTGGTGAGACCAAGGATGAGAAGTTATGCTTCGTAGATATAATACAGGATAACACCCTTGTTTCTTGGTTCAAGACAACCAACGATGAAAGTGTCGTCGACAGGTGGATTATGTACAAAGAGTTCCCTTTGCATCCGATTGTTAAGGAGTTCACCGGGTGCTCGATAGAGGAAGAAGCTTGTCATGTCCAGGTGGACCTTGTGGCAGTAATCGATGGTTTTTTTTTTTTGAATTTATGAGGCAAAAGCTTTGCCCCTATATATTGATTAAGGAGGAGTTAGAGGGTTTTAAAGTTTACATCACCGGCCAAAAAGGCTTAAAGGAATAGCAACATAAGTATGGGATTAGTCTCCCGGTAGTATAAACTCCAAATGCTTGGCACCCGCTTTGACCCAAGCATATGTCTGGAAACATCGGAGATCAGCGAGCACTTTAATGGTACATATCGGCATAACGATGGTGCCCATCCCTACGTCATGGCATGGCCTCACTTTTTGGTAGAAAGCAAGGTGAGCTCGTGCTTATGTGTGAAAGCAAGATGTTTTGAATTTGTGCCACGAGTTTTTGTGGTGGTTACATGATAGCACAATCATATTATAGTAGTGCTGCATTGCAAATATTTGTGGTTTGGATTTTTTCCCCACTACAGTCCTGTTACACATACATTTTAGCGCTTCCCATTATGACATGTCATTGTTGGAACATCATCTATTGCTTGCTTCATTCGTTTAATAGCTTAAATTAATTGATATATGTATCATTCCTTGCACAATTTGTCTATACAAACACTTAATTCTTGCTTACACTGAAATTCCTCTATGTCACAGGAGGAATCAGGTACTGAATTCGCTGGACACAGCGTTGCAGACGATCGTCTTGTGTGCAAAGAAGGAGCCTCCACTCTCCTTGTCACTGCACTGCAGTCACTCCGCCAAGCTCTGATGAATGATAGCGACAGTAACAACGAAATAGTGGCGCAGTTAGATGCCTTCTTGCGTCCAACAGAGGATGAGGAGGGCTCTCTTATTAGAAAAATGACTACTTTGGATGCACAACTGAGGACTGCGAGGGACCGGATCTTGAGGATAAGGGCGTGACTTTGAGATCTTCTTTTCTAAAGAGAAGCTTGATGATAATGATTGTGCAAGGGGCAGATGTAGGTTGCTGCCACTTCTTTGCCAGAGTAGCCTGTAATGTCTGTGCTGTGTTTTTATTTTGATGATACGAGCTGTGGTCGAAATGGAACTTTTTTTTGGATGTTGTGAAGAAACCTACCTGTACGCTATTTTGATATAATTAGGTACCGTTATATCCGATGAAGATGAATATAACCATCAGTTCGTCAGTAGTACGTGGTTTTTTTTAAGGAAAAAAGTTGAGGATGTATCTACCTTATAGCTCCATTTGAGATTAAAGGGCAGTTTTAGTTATATGTTTGAGAGTGGGAGGGAAAAAAAGAAAAGTAGATTACATCCAGATGGAAGCTTGTGACTCATAGAAATGATCTCTAATTAGTGAACTTGGCACGGGAGCCACTGTCTGATCTCGTTCTGGATCTTAGTCGATCACATTGCCCAAAGTAGCTGCTCATCGGTCACTGATTGGAGCAGTCGCCTTCTGTTGCAGTGCCTTTTGAAAACACGATCACCCCTTGCTTTCTAGAGGAAAAGATCTTCGATATTGTCTGCAACTGAACACTTCCACGAACTCATTCAGAGTTGATGCTCGTGCCGCCATTGCCTAGCATCCCAACTTACCCCCGATTTATTGCATGTTCCGGCAGTGCAGGGCTATGTGCTGGCCTGGCCGCCTGACACATGTCACATCCTGCAATCGCATTCCAAGTCTTTACCACCATATTGTCTTTCGAGGCCGCATAATGCAAGCCAAAGGAAAACCTTGTGGCATGACAGGATCGCGGCCTGTGAGAATGCAACGCCGGCTGCCAACACATTCCCCGGTCTGTCATTAGCTCGTAGAAAGCAGCCGTGGATGGCGTAGTACAGCCCGCGGCATGAAGTTGACCAAGGGCTACCCATCGTTGCTGCTCTGGTGCTTACCCTTTCAAGATTGCCGCAGTCGCAATGTGAAATTTATCTTGGCTGAAATGTGAACGTAATTCTACCATTACATCTTACTTTAGTGTCCATGTGTTTGGATTGACTACGAGGTTTATCACAGGTCCTGAAGATACATTGCTAGTTTGCATCTGTAGCATAATCCATATCCTTACTTCAACTATATGGTAGTCATCAGCCATCATTATGATATTAGTAAAAATGGGACTGAACATTCCGGAATTCGATTTAAAATGATTGTAATACACATAGCTTCCTGAATTCTAATGATTGTCCTGCACCTAAATGTATGGTACTAATAAAGTACAGCTATTTATTTGGCAGTTGATTTAGATGGGAAATTGGTTTCCAAAGTTATTGTCTACATTTATACCAGTAGTTAGATAAAGATAAGTGACATTGTGTTTGCTCTGAATATTTCTACGTGAAACAGACAGAATATATGCACGGTGTAAATTGTTGATTGTTGTTCAATTTAATTAATACCCTTGTGCATACATGTCCAAGCTGAGATGTTGACTTCCTTTTCTTCCCGAAAGGTTGAATCATTTCTTATTTGCTATTCGCTTGTGTTCTTCTCTTCTAGTGTTTTTTGTCAAACTGTAGCTGGAGTTTTGCACTGATTTACCATAGTTAAAAGTGAAGCTGGGTGTTCGCGTATCTGTCTTGGGTTTTCCCACGGACTAACCCGCTGCTGCATGGGAATGAGAGCGCCATGGGCGTCACGGCGTTGCGTGGGTCCGTCTCCTGGGCGCACTGGAAGAAAGGGCATATTGCCGTTCAGTTCTCTACGAGGATCTACAGACGCATCGGCATCGCGGATGCACAACATTTAAGCTTGGCGAGACTGATGGTGGGAAGCTTTGCATAGTAGATATAGTGGAGAACACATGTGTTGCTTGGATCCGGACTGCCGGAGATGCCAGTGTTAGGGCCCGTTGCTTGGATCCGAGCTTTGCATAGAAGATGGATGAAGTACGGAGTACAAAATATTCCCGTTGGGCCCGATTGTTAGGGAAGTCAATAAGTGCTCGATAGAGGAAGAGCGTCGTGTCCTGGTGAAAGTTGTGGCTCGTCGTCGATGGCTTTGTGTGTACCTTTCTGTTTTCTACAACAAGGGTACTAAAAGTTGTAGGATGCTATTATCTTTATGCATGGAAACGGCGGAGATTAAAGAGGTGCTAAAAGATGGATTTTGGTTTAATGCGATGCTCATCCCTACATCATGGCATGGCCTCCCTCTTTGGTACAAACAAGGTCAGGACATACTTACGTGTGCAGTTTTCCTCCACGGTCTTGTCCATAGGTTTTCTCGAAAGCATTGGAATATTACGTTTTTGTGAAAAGCTGCTACCAGCTCCTATCTTAGGTTTAGTGTTAGACACAGAAACATGCATGTCTAACTGCATAAATCACAGTGCAAATTTTCAGTTACAGATTGTACATCGTTACAAGGTTGCAATACTTCCAATTTTTAGCATGAGTTTTGTGCTGATTATACGATATACAGTTGACAACTTTTTAAAAAAGAAAAGAAACTGATGATGTATCATGCCTTCGACAATTTTGGAATAATATAGACACTTAGTAGTTTAGACCGGAAACTTTTTTAAGGAGGAATCAGAAAGTGAAATTATTGGATACAGTGTTGCCGACGATTCTTCTGTGGAAATGCTAGAAGCTTCCTCTGTTCTTGTCACTGCATTGAAACATTTAACGAAGCTTTCATGAATGATGATGAAGTAAATGCCGTTGAGATGGCGGCCTTTGTACTTCCTAAAAATCAACACTCCCTCCGTTTCTTAATACAAGGTCACTATCAAAAATAAAATTTGTATCTATACGAGGTCACTATCTCTTACCGGAAAGAATTGATTAGAATTTCACCTTTTACAATGGTGCTAATTAATGTGAATATTCGTACAACCATAGAGAGAGAGGCACCACAAACAACATATTTAATTAGCACGGAATACAAGAGGTTTTCCACGTAACAAATCATGCTATTTAATAGTTGGTTTTGTGTTCTTGGTATCTAGGAATCAAGATAGTGACCTTTTATACAAAAGTACAAAACCGATACTTGGATGCACAATTTACGACCCTTAAGGACCATATCTTGAGGACAAGTGCCTGATGGGTAGATGACAAGTGTGCATGGGAAAACTGTGGAGAATTTTTTACCACTTTGTAAATTGGACTAGACTGTTTAGGAGTGATCATGCTGTGTGTTGTTTCTTCTGATGATATGGGCTAGCTTTTGTTGAAATGCGTTGGTATTTCAGTTTTTTTCATTCACGATGATGGTGTGAATTTCCCTAGAGGTTGCTCTTGCTTGAGCACGAATTGGATCTCCTGTTCCTTCTCTAGTGTCGCCGATGTCAACCATGTCACCTCCTTTTGGGCGAGTCACGTCCGGAAACTGCGGAGGCGTTCTGAGGGCGATCTGAGGGCGACCTCGATGGTTCGGCGACGCCGGGCAACCCTGGCGCCGCCGGCGTGGGGGGAGTCGCGCCCCGGCTCGAGGTTCGCCTGTCTCGGCGATCTGGAGGCGTGCCCGTCGGGGGAAGAGGGCCTTCTGGTGTCGGAGGCGGAGAGTTTGGAGGACGAGACTCACGTTTCCGTGCAAGATGCTCTAGATGCACTGAATGTGGAGGATCCGTTTCAGGGTTGCTCGCCGCCGGTTCGCCGGCCATCTCGATCGGACGCGGAGCTCCGGCAGGAATTCTGGGCGGATGCGGGCTACCCTTCGCCGTCGAGCCGCTACTGGGAGTGTGGATCGCCGTCGCGTTCAGGTGAGCATTCTGATGCGCTGTTGTTGTGCAGGTCGGAGGGTTTACGCCGGCGAGCCGGAGCACTCACTCGTCGCCGACGGGTCTACGTCTGTCTCGGCCGCCGCCGTGGATGGGCCCGTGGCGTGGTCCTCTACCTCCACGCCGGATCACGCCGCCACCGATACTCGGCATGTTCATCGACAAGGCTGCGGCTGCGAGCGCGGAGGCGTCTTCCCCGGGAACGTCGACATCGCCGGGATTGCGCCAGCCGGCGGTTGCAACGCCGGCGCCGGCGCTGGCGGATCCGAGGTCCGCGGAGGAAGCTGCGATCAAGGGCGGGATTCAAATTTCTCGCTGCATGCAGGAGGGCCCACGTGGTCAGACGGTGGATCTTGGCCGTCCAAACCCTTGGGCGCATCTTCACCGTCCGATCAGAGCCAAACCTAGCTCGTCTGACATCCGTGTTCATCCGACGTCGCTCTGCCTCATCGCCGCCTCCATCCTTCGCATCGCTCGATCGCCTCGTCAAGCCCACCGCCTCTCGTCCGCGCCCCGGCAATCGTTCAACCTCCCGTCCCCGCGGCCGCCTCGCCGCCGCTGCTCCGGTGGGCGAGATCGTTCGCCACCGTCGCGGCCACGCCCCGTCATGGCGGCTCCGCCTCGTCCACTGCAAGGGGGTGCACCTACGGCGGGGGCTGTCCGGACTGCGGCGCCAGTCCCGCCTCTCCAGCAGCAGCCCCAACTTGGCCAGGGCGCGCCGGGCATGTACCAGCCCCGTTCCAAGGCGTCGCAGCCGGGGTTCAGCAAGGTGGTGCGCCTGCGCAGTTCACCGGTGGCTCCTCCCAGCTTGTCGGCGGCCACGCATCTGCCGTTGGTGGCCAGTACTTACCTCCGCGGGGATGCCGTTGGTCCGACCGCTGCAATACCCGTCGCGGCAGCCGGGTCCGCCGGCATACATGGCACCTTCGCCGCAGATGCAATACCCAATGCAGAACTTTGGGATGCCGCAGCCTGGGTATCCGCCTATGCAGCAGCAGCACTTGCCCCCCCGATGTCTCAGTCAACGGGCAGGCGCCGAGGCCCAAGAGGAAGAAGAAGAAGGGTACACCGCAACCTCGCCCCACCCCTCAACCGGTGCAGCTTCAGGCTCCGGGTTTGCAGCAGCAATTCGCAGCACCTGCCCCTCAGCAGCAACAGATGCCCCTTCCCATGCTTGGTATGCCTCTCACTCCAGCTGTGTTGGTTCCTACTGATTCCGCTGCGGTTGCTGTTCCTCCGGTTGACTGCACCGGAAATCTGGAGGTGACAAAGACTGGGGCGTAGGCAAAGCGAAGAAAAAGTGCTGGAAATGTGGGGATGGTAACCACAACACTAAGGGCTGTCCTGTGACTCACTACTGCCTCGTGTGTGATACGGGGTGCTCATCCTACCTACAGATGCCCGACACTTCGGATGCCAAGGCCCTCGGCTGTTACTGCTGGTTATGGGAGGGAAGAAACAACTTTTGTGCAACTCCCTGATAGTGTCTACAAGCCCCATTTGTTACCGACGAGTTCACCCACGGCTTTAGTGAAGATCGTTGGTGTGTCTGTGCCTGCGACTGCCATTCAGAGCTTGCTATCCAGGATGTTCCCGTCGAGCTCGACGTGGACTTGGGAAGCCCTTCCTCACGGTGATAATGCTTTCTTGATTGGGTTCCCCTCTTTGGAGGACTTGCAGCGGATGGATGGCATGCAGTTGGGGGTCCCTAACTTTGAGGCCCAGGCTTCTATCTCGATTTGGAAGAAAAAAGATTTTATTCCAGTGAGAGTGCTTGAGCAGGTGTGGGTTCATGTGCAGGGGGTTCCTTATCCAGTCAGACACTTCCTGGGAATCTGGGCTGTTGGTTCTCTTATTGGGACTACTTTAGATGTTGATCTTGTCACGCTCAGGAGCAGAGGCATAGTGCGCATTCTTGTTGGGATGCCAAGTTCCGCGCCGTTGGACAAACAGATTGACCCTCTGGTTCATACCTGGCACGGCATGTGTGGTGAAGCTGAAGGAGTACGTTTTCACCTTCCGTCGTGAGGCGGCAGACTTTTCGCCTGACTCAGAGTTTGTGCCTTTCTTTTGGCGTCGCAAGGGGGACGATGCCAATGATGACAATGATGGGCTTGAGGAGGGGTTCGACGGTACTTCTGATACTACGGGTTTGCTTGGGGCGCAGAATACAAGCATGGACGTGGATGCCAGTACCTCTTCTACTGGTTTGGGAAAGACAGCGCCATCTTCGTTTCCAGCTTCTCAGCAGTCTCTTGTGGCAATAACTCCGTACAATCCATACCCGCAAACTCCTCGCGGGAACGAGATAGTGTCGAGGATTCGACGCGTCTCACCGGGGCTGCTGTGTTTCTGTTGCAGCGAAGAACACTTCTGGAGAGTCTGTGCAGGTGAATCTATCGAAGGATGCTGATTATCCGACTGAGGTCCTTGCTGGGCCGGAGCTGCACTCGGCTCCTGGACAGAGCTCTGGTGCGGTGCTTCCAGCCCAAGTGGGCCGCTGTCGACCTCTGCTGGGCCGCCGGCTCCAGCTGCAGCGGCTGGTGCGGAGTTGGGCCGGCCTGCTGCGCTGCCGAGCTTCAAGGAGCTGGACGGGCCGCCGGCGGTGGCTGGCCTCGCCCACCTGGGCGCGTTGGAGGAAGACCTGGCCCGTGGAGGAGACTGCGGGCCGGAAGATTCAGCAGCTTGGACTGCTCTGCTACTGGGCCGATCCGGGGAGGGCTTCTTCTCCAGCCCAGCCTTCCCTGGATGGCACGGTGGCTGCAGCTGGTGCGTCCGGGGTGGTCTCGACTCCGCTCGACCACTCCGACGCGCGCTGCTGCGGGCGTGGCTGCTGCGTCCGCTGGGTTGGCTGCTACGTCGTCTTTGCCGACCCAGGACAGCGGCCCCGTCACGCCTTGCACACCTCCTCCCGCGGCGTCAGCTACGGCTGGTGGGGTCACCCCGCTCCGCCGGAGTGGGAGGTTTGGGACGGCTGTTGATGGGGCTTCAACGACTGATGAGGACTCTCTGCAGAAGGCCATGCGTCGCCAAGCGGCACGCAATTTGGACTTCTCAGGTACGGATTTAAATTCAAAGTCATTTCTGTCGTATTCGTCTCAATCTATTTTTCTAAACTGAGTAGTGTAGGAGTTAAGCTTGGTAACTCTAATAAAGAAATTCTTGTGTCAACTAATGTCTTGAGGCATATGGAATTTGACCGTCTTACGGTTATTCCTAAAGCTTCGACTGTGTTGACTTCCACCTATTTGGACGAAGAAGAAGCTATTGCCACATCAGATGGTCAGCTTCTTCCTCATCTAATTGGTGAAGTGTTGGAGGGTGGATTAGATGACGACGGTTTGAGCTCATTATATGAGTTAAAAGCAACCGGTCGGAAATCAAAATCTACCACTAACAAGGCGTCCCGGAAAAGGCCCAAGTTGTCCAAATCCCCCATTGTTTCCCAATGAATGGCATGTTTGCAAATAGCAGAGGTCTTGGTGACTTGGCTAAACATTTGCATTTTGCTGGTTGTGTTCGGGATCATAATTTGGATTTCTTGGCTATTTCTGAGACGGGTCGACGTGAGTTCTCGCAATCTCTATTGAACCGACTCTCGGGCGGTATAGAGTTTGAGTGGTACTCACGTCCCCCTCATGGCCGCTCCGGAGGCATTTTACTAGGCATCAGGATTGATACCATGGAAGTGTTGGAGGTTACGGATGGAGATTTTCATATCAAATTACACATCCGTAATAAATCCGATAATTTCATTTGGAGTCTTGTTGCTGTGTATGGGCCGGCCCAGGAGGTGGCTAAGACGCTTTTCTCTGTGAAATGGTAAACTTGGCAAAAGATAACCCTCACCCTCTCATCATTGGTGGGGACTTCAATCTGCTACGTTATCCGTTTGAGAAAAGCAAGGGACGTTTCGACAACCGTTGGCCTCTTTTGTTCAATGCAGTCATTGACAGCTTGAACCTTCGAGAGATTACAATGGTGGGGAGACAGTTCACTTGGGCTAATTCTCTTCCTGAACCCACTTACGAGAAACTAGACCGTGTACTGATGGATACTGAGTGGGAATCTAGATTCCCACTAGTGTCGGTGCGGGCTCTAGAACGTATCGAGGGTTTGTCTGATCATGCTCCCATTCTTTTGACCACTGGAGTACCTCGTCCACAGTGCAAACCACGGTTCAAATTTGAGCTTGGGTGGTTACACCGCGAGGGCTTCCATGAGATGGTTAAACGAATTTGGGAAATGCCAGTGGCGGGTGATTCGCCTATCCAGCGGTGGAACAATAAGATACGTGCTTTACGCACTCACCTCGTTGGTTGGGCTCGTCATACTGCTGGTTTACTTAGAAAAGAAAAGTGCGACTATCCTCCATAATTGATGCTCTAGAAGCACTAGCAGAAGTACGGCTTCTATCTGCGCAAGAGATTGAGCTCAAGAGCCAATCCAATGCGCAGATAGCGAAACTTCTGCGTGAGGAGGAGTTAAAATGGTATCAACGTTCCAAAGCTCAATTCATTCTTGAAGGAGATTCGAATACGCGCTATTTCCATGGTATTGCTAACGGCAGACATCGGAAAAAGCGAATTCACTCTCTAGTTCAGGATGAAGGAACGATTGAGGGCCATGATCAACTAAAGTCGTACATTACAAATTACTATAAAAGCCTGTTCGGTGATCCAGAGGAAGGTGACTTCACTTTGGATGAATCTCGAACAGAGGATATACCTCAGGTTTCAGCCGAGGAAAATAGCCTACTCACTAAACTCTACTCAGAGGAAGAAGTGAGAAAGGCGGTTTTCCAAATGAAACATAATACGGCTCCTGGACCTGATGGTTTCCCGGCGGAGTTCTACCAGAACTTTTGGGAGTTATCAAGTCTGATCTACTTCAACTGTTCGCTTGTCTTCATAATGGACAACTGAGCTATTTCGTCTCAATTTTGGTGAGATAATTTTATTACCTAAGGTTAACGAGGCAGAAAGGATTCAACAATTTAGACCTATTTGCCTACTTAACGTTAGTTTTAAAAATTTACCAAAGTGGCGACGATTCGCCTGAACAGTGTGGCAGATCATGTGGTTCGTCCGTCTCAGACGGCGTTCATGCAAGGCCGCAACATTCTTGATGGTGTTGCGATTCTGCATGAAACAGTTCATGAACTACATAGGAAAAAGCTGAATGGGGTAATTCTTAAAATTGATTTCGAGAAGGCTTATGACAAAGTCAAATGGTCTTTCCTTCAGCAGACCCTCAGATGAAAGGTTTTTCTCCGAGTGGTGCGCGCTAGTAAATAGCTTTGTTTCGGGAGGAAGTGTAGCCATTAAGGTCAATGATGACACTGGCAAATACTTTCAAACGAAAAAAGGCCTCAGACAGGGTGACCCATTATCGCCAGTACTATTTAACATAGTGGCGGATATGTTGGCTATCTTGATTGAACGCGCTAAATCTGAGGGCCAGATTGAAGGAGTGATTCCACATCTTGTTGATGGTGGATTATCGATTCTTCAATACGCAGACGATACGATTCTTTTTATGGAACATGACATCGAAAAAGCTCGTAACCTAAAGCTGATTTTATCAGCATTCGAGCAACTTTCGGGTCTTAAGATAAATTTCCACAAAAGTGAATTGTTTTGTTTCGGTGAGGCTCAAGAAAACGCCGCCTTGTATGCCGAACTTTTTGGCTGTCAGCAAGGTCAATTTCCTATCAACTATTTGGGTATTCCGATTCATTATCGGAGACTCACAAATGCTGAATGGAAAAAGGTGGAGGAAAGACTTCAAATTACCTAAATAGTTGGAAAGGCAAACTCTTATCCCTGGGTGGAAGATTAGTTCTCATAATGCGGTACTACAAACATGGTACTGTATATGATTTCATTCTTCCAATTGCCCAAAGGAGTCTTAAAACGATTGGATTACTTCCGGTCTAGATTCTTTTGGCAAGGGGATTGTGAGAAGAAAAAATATCGACTGACTAAATGGAGCGTGGTTTGCTGCCCTAAAGACCAAGGTGGGCTCGGAATTCCTGACCTTGAGGTCAAGAATAGAGCACTGCTAGGTAAATGGCTCTTCAAACTCCTCTCGGAGATGGAGTTGGCAAACCCTCCTTAGGAGAAAGTATGTGGGAGATCAAGCTGTTTCCCAGGTCAATGGAAACCTGGTGACTCACACTTCTGGGCTGGCCTCATGGCTACAAAGAAGTTCTTTTTCCCGCAGGATCTTTCTCAATTAGGGATGGATCGGAAATTCGTTTCTGGGAGGATAAATGGCTAGGCCAATCGACTCTCCGTGAACAATATCCGGCTCTATATTCTATTGTACGAAACAAAAGCGACACGATCGCGAAGGTGCTGGGTTCCTACCCACCGGATGTTTCGTTTAGAAGAAGTTTATTTGGACAAGACAAGCATCCTGGAATGCTTTGCTCATTCGACTGGAATCAATCCAATTGTCGGAAGGCCCAGATAAATTTCAATGGAATCTTACTAAGAATGGTAAATTCTCGGTTGATTCGATGTATAGAGCATTAATTCTTCCTGAAGTTCCGGTCGATAGTAGGGCTAATAACAAAATTTGGAAGATGAAGATACCACTAAAAATTAAGGTATTTGCGTGGTATCTTCGTCGAGGAGTAATTCTTACAAAAGACAACCTTGCCAAGCGCAATTGGCACGGAAGTAAAAAGTGCGTCTTCTGTCATCATGACGAGACTATTACACACTTATTCTTCCAATGCGAGTTAGCCAGGTCTATATGGTCAGCCATCCAGATAGGTTCTACCTTACATCCTCCGCGGTCCGTTGCAAATATTTTTGGCAACTGGTTAAATGGAGTGGATCCTAGGTTTAAACTATTCAGTAGAATGGGCGCGATTGCAATTATTTGGTCGCTGTGGCTATGTAGAAATGACAAGGTGTTTAACGATAAAAATGCTTCTCTTATGCAGGATCTATCGGTGTACTGCTACACTACGAGCATGGTCGCGCTGCAGCGTGTGGAACACCGAGATTTATTTTTGGAGGTGGCGTCGAGGCTGGAGGCTGCAGCCAGGGAGTTATTCTCCCGGCATGGATGGCAACATAGTCTCCGGATTGATCTACCACCACCCTAGGCGGATCTACAATTTCTCATTTGATATGTAATTCGCCTTGTTTTTATTTATGTTGCACTGGGTACTTGGGACTGGTGGCTGTGTGCATCTTAGCTATGCAGAGGCCGGGTGTAATGCTTAAACCTTTTAAGTAATAAAATCTCATTATCTAAAAAAAAACTAGTTCTAAATTATACCCAATTCGGAAAGATCGAGGATACAAAAAAAATATTTTACTAATTTTAATTTCTATCATAAAGTAACACATACTCTTCTACATGATATAATTACATATAATGTTTAAATATAAAAGAAAGTACAATTACAATTCATACTCTCATAAATGAAAAAAATTCTTCGTACAAATTACTGGGTTCGTAATTAATAAGTGCATCGACAAGGCAATTTATTATGTGGGGGCATAGCAGCATATATGCTTTGAGAGCAATTGTAGATGGAAATTATTGCTTCAAGCTATAACTTTAAAGATTCATAAAGATGATATATTAACATGATTGATACAGTTACTGGATGCATGAGAGGTGCAAGTATTTGGGCATAGAAATGGCTTGATGTCCCCATCATTTCTTGAGAAAAACCGCTTCTTCCTTAATCTTCTACTTTAGATGAGGTGCAGCCTAATTTCTACCTATTTCTTGCTTGGCTCGCTACTCCTTTGGTTTTCAAGCATGATTCGGCTATTGATACACCATCCACGATTTGCTTCTTTTGCAAATCGTACACGCTATAACTTTAAATATGTCGTGGGAAATCAACGTAACACGAACAAAACGTACGTACAGGCTGCGACGTTCCTTCTGGATCAGAAGGAGTAATATATATTAGCATGGTAATATTCCTCGTCTAAGTAACCAAATTTACCAGATACATTTGTCGTCACACGAGTCTATTCAACTTTTATATATCTTGAAGCGCAAGCGTAAATCACTTTGAAGTAACTTTGCCATCTAATAGTATATTAGCATATTTGATATCTCTAAAACTCTATTGTAACACAGCTGAGTGGAGATAACCAAGATCACCCACAACTTCTACTAAAATCCTATGCGATAATCCATAAAGGAAATCTTTTAACACTCACATCAACTTGTATCAAATCATATTGTGTTTTGGTAGATATGAACTCACAGACGGTAAGGGTACCATGTTTCCAGATAGCAAACCAAAAGTTTCACAATATTGTCGTGAATCTTGGGACATGTCATCTCCGTGTTGATCTATATACCAAGGGGCAAATGCCCCCCTCAACCGCTATACCCCTCCAAAAATTTATTATTTTGTGATGAATAGAAAACCCATCGATAAGCTTATCTATCTCAATATCTACTACTTTTGATTTTGTACTTACCTACGACCAAATAAGTAACACATGATAAAAATATATAATTAGATAGTTAATAATAATTATAAATTGTCCGGGAAAGATAGAGGACACAAAAAAAAAACTATTCTACTAATCTATCTGGGCTTCCGTCAAGCCACTACTACATCGATTTCGTTAGGAAACGAGGATTTTAACAGTACCCTCTAAGGGATGTTTAGTCCAAGATGCGGACCACAAAATCAGATCAACGCCTCAATCTTCTCCAACCTACCAAGCACTTCATCCATGCCCGGCCAATCCTTCAGGTTTTCACGGCAGAGGCATCAACGTGCAGTCTTGTCCACACCATGCACCGACTTCAACCTGTACTGTCCGGCGAGACGAGCTACAATAATGATGATGATCTTTCTCTCGATGACGAGGTATGGACGAGCCCACGAAACCAGATTGACCCGGTGGCTGGGCATGTTGGGGTCATAGGTACGAGAACCATTAGAGCACCACACTTATACGTCGTTGCTGATGTAGAGATGTCCCGTTGATAGGTACTCCGGGGAAGCATACCCATGTGTGCACATGACTTGCGTCGTCACATGCATGCGACTCTCTGCCGGAAGGCCCACTCATTTCAATGCCAAAATCCGATGGCTTCAGCTTGAAATCGTCGTCGAGGAGCACATTCGATGCCTCGATCGAAGTCCCTGTAGATAACTTGCTGCAAATGCAGGCATGCAAGCCCTCGTTTGGCGCTGACTGCGATCGTGATCCTGAAATGCAAGCAGTACTCAGTTGTATCAAGGACAATTAATCATCATTTATGAACAAACACGACTTTAATGTCTCTTAATGCCAGTTGGAGTACTATATTTTAGGACATCTTAATTTTTTCCTTTTCTAATGTTGATATATATGATCTTCTGAATAAATTAAGTTACAATCAACCTCAGCATAATTGCATTGGTGACGGAATCATGGTCCATTACCTCATAACTTACACTACGAACCATTTTCTTCTAGAACTGGGTCTATATATACATTGATATACTCCCTCCGTCCCAAAATAAGTGTCTCAAGTTTATGCAAAAGTGGATGTATCTAGACGTGTTTCATGTATAGATACATCCACTTTTGGGCAAACTTGAGACACTTATTTTTGGACGGAGCGAGTATTAAAAATATCTATGACCTGCCAGGGGCATATGCCCCCTTTGGCCCTTTGGTGGAAATTTTGCAACCAGCGAGCTGGTTGATGCCTCTCATGTCAAGGACCAACCCCCACAAAAAGTGAAAGATTTCATTTTGATACGGGCAACCGACCACCATGCATCCTGCCAAACACACATGTACCAAACCAACCTATTGGCCTCGACAAAACTAGAATTTAAGTAAAAGTTGCCATCTTCAACGCCTTGTCTTCTCGGACAAACATCCTGCATATAAACATAATTTTAATACTAGATATGTCAAGTGAGCTAGCTTCGCTAGAAAAATTAATCGTTGATGCCTTCTCACAGTATGGTGGCTTGAAAATAAATCATGAAAAAGGCACATTTGTCCTGATTCATACGACACTATCATAAACATACCGATTGGTACCACCCTTGGATACTCTATCAACGAGGTAGAGGAACTAAGTGCATGTGTCCATGAACTCCGTCTTGCTCTCAAGATCTTCACCCAACCAGTAATTCTTCCTTCACATTCTCCTCTCCGGTTCTGATTTGAATTACCAACACGACATCCGGTTGTAAAAGAATAACTACTCTGTATGCATGTGACATAGCAACAAGTGGAATCCCATTTTTTGTGCCATTTTAAACTACTCTTGCACACTTTTTTTTTCAACTTGAACCATATTTTAGCATTTGAGGAACGGTGGTTT
The DNA here is from genome assembly GCA_947311845.1 of Poa pratensis. Taxonomy (NCBI): domain Eukaryota; kingdom Viridiplantae; phylum Streptophyta; class Magnoliopsida; order Poales; family Poaceae; genus Poa; species Poa pratensis. Next base: position 114,650,904 of record CAMZMU010000117.1, read on the forward strand.
TTATTTCCTGGAGGAAAAATAACTAGCTTTTGTTTGTTTTTTCAGGTGAGAGTTTTTCCGATGGCCACTAGCTATTGTTTCTCTGGAAAGGGCCTGATCGTTGCACCTAGCCACATGTAGCCCAAATATGTGCGCCACAGATATAAATTTTTTTTTTTTTTGAAAGGGAGTTCGTGTACAAGATCAACAAGCAAACGCACACACACGCACGAACAGAGGCAAGATCCAACCCACACACAGCGGAGACGGAACCACCGAGCAGCACACCACCTTCGAGCACCAGCAGCACGCCGCCGGGGAAGAAGGAAGCGAGCTCACCTCGCACCGAAGCAGCCGGCTCGAACAACCTTGTTGAGATGCCGCAGGATCCATCTGACGCAGGCGCCAGAATCTGAACGCTGAAGGAGCATCGGCTTCGAGCCGCCGCCAAATCGCCGTCGCCGTCTCACGCCGGAGACGAAAACGAAGGCGCCACCCGTCTTCCACAGCACCCACCGCGACCACCGAGGAGGGAGAGCAATCCGCCTGCAAACTCCCAAAGAGGTTAAGCAAAAGCACCACCATCCACCGAAGTGGAGGCTGCCGGACCCGAGAACAAGAGCCAGCACCGCCATCATGGCCGCCGGCTCGAGGGGAAGCACACCGCGGCTCCGAGAAGCAGCGGACGCGCCCGAGACGGCAGATCTGCCCAGGGCCTCCACCGGAGCACCGAGGACAGAGGAGAGGACCGCCGTCACCAAAAGCCTCTCCGGCCACGCCGCCACCTCCACAGCGCCGCCGGCAGGCACCCCACGCACACCTAGACTATGTACACGCCGGGATCCGTCGATTCCCCGTCCTCCCGCCGCCGGAGCGGCCGCGGAGGGCGAGAAATCGAGCGGATCGCCGGCGGCGAGCTGGTCGCACGGGGAGACGCCCAAAAATCGCCTCCAGACACTGTAGATGGGGAAAGGAGGAGAGGACCGGGGGTTCTAGATATACATTTTTCTACTAGTGCAACTACTGAATAAACTCTATCTAGGCTAACAACCGAACCATCTACAAGCTCTTTAACACTAGTGTGTAAAGAAATAATGTGCACCATGTTCCATGAGAAGATCCGGCACATTACTTGCTGTAAACACGCGTGCTATGAAATCTGGTTTGTCTCGCCAATCAACTCTAAACATTCAAAGCTCATTATACACGTACTCTCATAGGCAAGTGGGAAGATGTGAAGATAATTCATATCGAACATCTCTTGACAAGACTTGTTTTCTTCTTAAAGTGCATTAAGACCACGTTCACTTCTAATGGAGGAAAGTAAACATCATCGAGTGTTCAAAAAAAAGTAAACATCATCATTATCCCATTGCAATCTAAGATATACACATTAATATTGTAAGACACACGCACATGTCAAGTGCTAAACAACTGACTGACCACCTATGGTTTTTGAGAAGAAGATAAACCATTATCGTGGTAAAACCTTTGATGACTTACATGTGAGGAAAATCTTTCCTGGAGGCTTGAGTTACTAGTCCTTTATCTATTACTATGGATCAGAGTAGACAAGAATATAATATATATACATAAGTGATAGAGCTTTGTTTGATTCGCAGATTCCAAAAGTGCATCAACAAAAAAGAACACCAAAAATGCCATGGTTTTAGCCCTAATTGATTTGACTGCACCGTATATACACATAATATTTTTTATGTGGCTATATGTCTTGTTTCTTAGTCCACGACCTTTTGTATCCACATTGCTTGAAAGCGGATGACCCTTGACGCGAGTGACACAATTGATAGATATATCTATACCTCTTATAAGGCAAAACCCCACTAAGTGCATTAACTATTTTTCTATCTCAACATGCAAGCTATCCACATCACCCCCTTTTTTAGCCAATCAATTGTCCATGTCATCTCCACTACACAATAATTAATAATAGTACATACACATATCCATGTCATTTTTTTGAGCCAAATAATTGTCCACGCCACTTATATTTAGTCCTCGGATATTCAACAATTTCACATAAATTCATTTTAGTGTCTCAACTATTGTGATCAATTGCATCTTTACGATTGAATATTTCATGCGTCTTATACCCATTTCATCTATATGTACTTTTAAAAGATTCCCGCTGCAACACGCGGAGTATTCTTCTAGTTAATTTCATTCTAGAACCTCTTATAGAAATGTCAAATTAGAACCTCGTGAGTGACCCTTGACGCGAGTGACATAGGTGAATTCCATTCCCAAATGGCCAAAATTTCATGTCGTTTCTTTTGCAAGCTTATATATGTTTACTCCCACAAGAATGTCAACATCATTGTTGTATTCGTGAGCAACTTATTTGTCTCTCTTATAGCAATGTCAAATTAGAACGTCTCTCATATAAAAAATATATAGAAAACAAGGTTATATTTGTCTCTCTTAGAGGTATAAATATCATGAATCCACCATGCATGTATGGAGGAAGGAAGTAGCCCGAGAAAATATTAGATGCAAGAGAGGGGATACCATATATATGCTTGTTGTTTTTAGATGTACCATTTTTAGAGTTCGTAAGGATTAAGTAGTAAAGGAGCCGCTATGGCAAATTGAGTAAAATAAATATCATGAATCCACCATGCATGTATGGAGGAAGGAAGTAGCCCGAGAAAATATTAGATGCAAGAGAGGGGATACCATATATATGCTTGTTGTTTTTAGATGTACCATTTTTAGAGTTCGTAAGGATTAAGTAGTAAAGGAGCCGCTATGGCAAATTGAGTAAAAAAAAGTACTTATAAGCTTATACAAAAATCTATAAACATAAATGTTCCTGGGCTTTGGCTCGTTTTTTCCCCTGGTCTTTTCGATGTGCGTGTGGCGGGGTTGCCTGGTTGATTCAACTCGAGCCCATGTGCGGAGTTACTCTTTTATCTCTGAGCGTCGGTTTAAGGATGGCCTCCTACTTCCTCCGCTCTGGTTTTTTTTTGGAAGTGGTGTTTACCTTGTTGGGGCTCACGTTCTCGGATCTCAGTGATGTACTCCCTCCGTTCCAAATTAATTGACTTGGTTTTGTCCAAATATGGATGTATCTGTACTTGTATGGTGTCTAGATATATCCATGTGTAACCAAATGTGTGTCAATTAAATCCGAACGGAGGGAGTAGTTCATATCTTGATATTCGAGTGAACCACGATCTCTATGAGTTTCTTGAGGACCTTTTGTTGCATAGGCAAATCTAGGCTTGCTAAGTTTTGCTCTTTTTAGGTCATCATTGACCAATTAACTATCATCTGGACATGCTGTAAAAAACTAACACGGAAAAAAAACTTAGTTGGTAAGCTAATTGTACCTAAAAAACTAACATGTAGACATGGACAGAAAGTTGACAATGCTAATGGGCATGAGCGCTTTGCCGCTTTGGGCCTAGTGAGATTATCGTGAGCACAGCCCACGCCAGAGGAGGGTTCTTCCGCGCCCGCCATTCCCAAATCCGCGGCCGCCGCTCAAGCTAGCCACAGCCGCCGGCCATGGCCTCTCAGCAGCCGCCGGCCGGTCGCACCACTATCGCTGCTCTCGGCGACGACCTCCTCCGAGAGATCTTCCTCCGCCTGCCCGACCTACCGTGCCTCGTCCGCGCCGCCTTCGCCTGCCACAACTTCCGCCGCGCCGTCCGCTCCTCCCCAGCCTTTCGCCGCAGCTTCCGCGCGCTCCACGCGCCGCCCCTCGTCGCCCTCTTCCTCGAGCCCAACATGGAGGCCGTACCGGTCTTACCCTCCCGCTCGCGCCGCTCCGACCCGGGCCTCGTCGCCGCCGATTTCTTCGGCATCCACCTCCCACGCCACGGCGAGCCCCGCGCCACCGGGTGGGAGATCTATTCCCGGAATCCTAGCTTCGACGGCTACCTCGTCCTCATGGTGACCGGAGCACCGAGCGGAGAGCCGCCTACAGTCCCTGGATCTGTTCATCTACCAGGCGAGCTACTTCCACTTCGAGTTCTACACGCTCCCCTCTCAAGATGGTCAGGAGCCGTCCCATGTGGTCTGCGTCCTTCAAGACCGTCGATTGGTGGAGACCACTGCCATCGTCTTCTCATCAGAGACTATGGAGTGGCAAATTTCACGGAAGGCTACCCTGGGGCTGTGTAAACCATGCAGGATCAGGACCGGCACGGTGGTGCGTCGGCTCATCTACTGGCGAAGCTGGATGCATGGACAAATTGTGTTGTTTGACACTGTGGCCTATCAGTTCTCCCTAATCGATCTGCCGACGCCTTTGAAGACAGAGGATGTATGGACTTATAAGCTTGGTCAGACCAGGGATGAGAAGTTTTGCATCGTAGATATAAAAGAAGAAACACTTGTTTCTTGGTTCAACCAACGATGACAGTGTCGTCGAGAGGTGGATGGTGTACAAAAGGTTCCCTTTGCAACCGATTGTTAAGGAGCTCACCAGGTGCTCGATAGAGGAAAAAGCTTGTCATGTCCAGGTGGACCTTGTGGCAGTCATTGATGGCTTTGTTTACCTGTCTATTTTCTACTGCAAGGACATGGAATATTCTGAGTTGTATCTATCCATATGCCTGGAAACATCAGAGATCAGCGAGCTCTTTAATGGTGTACATCGGGATAATGCTGAGGCCCATCCCTACGTCATGGCATGGCCTCCCTCCTTGTTACAAAGCAAGGTGAGCTCGTGCTTATGTGTGAAAATTTTCTTCCAGTGCCTTGTTTGTAGATGCAGTAATTTACTTGAGAGCATTGGATTACTGCGGTTTTGTGAAAAACTTATATCGGTTCTTATCTTAGGTTTAGGCACAGTAACAAGTCCGATTTGTATAAATCATAGTTGAAGAATTCAATTTTAGATTATACACGAGTACGAGGATGCAATATTTAGAATTTACCAATAGCTGTGTGTAGTTATCATGATTGCACAAGGATACTATATAGTGCTGCATTGCAAGGTCTGGAATATTTTCCACTAAAGCCCCGTTACGCATCCTTTTTGGCGTTTCCTAATATGATATGGTGCTGGTGGAACGGCATCTATTTCTACATTCACTCCTTGATTAATAGCCTATATAAATTGATCTTGACATGCCTTGCACAATTTTTCTATAGAGATACTCCAATCCTTACAAGGATGTTATATAGTGTTGCATTGCAAATATTTGAGGTTTTGATTTTTCTCCACACAAAAGCCCTGTTACACATACTTTCTGGTGCTTACCGGTATGAGTTGGCATCGTCGCTCATTGTTTAAAAGCTTAAATAAATTGATCTGTATCATGCCTTGCACAAGTCAATTCAATCATTACTTAAATTGAAATCCCTCTGTCGCAGGAGGAATCGGAAACTGAATTCGCTGGAGATGATGGTCCTGTGTGCACAGAAGAAGCTTCCACTGTCCTTTTCACTGCATTGCAGTCGTTCAGCCAAGCTCTGATAAATGATAGTGACAGTAACAAAGAAATCGTGGCGGAGTTAGATGCCTTCTTGTGCCCTACTGAGGATGGCAGTAGGTCTCTTATTAGCAAAATGACTAGTTTGGATGCACAGCTGAGGACTGCGAGGGACCATATCTTGAAGATAAGGGCATGACTCTGAGATATTTTTGCTAATACATAGAGGAACCTGATGATAATGACAAGAGTGCAAGGGGCAGATGGAGGTTGCTGCACTTCTTTGCCAGAGTAGCCTATTGCAATGTGAGTGTTGTGTGTTTGTTCTGATGATATGAGCTGTTGTTGAAATGGTTGGTAGTTAGTACTTCAGTTTGATAGTATAACTAGGTTTGAAGATGAATGTAACCATCTGTCCATCAGGATGAGCTGCCTTTTATTTTCGCACATCTTTGTATCTATCTTGCTTGCTCTACATGCCAAGTTTGAGCTTCTTTTTGCGCGGTAATTTTAATTTAGTTTTCCTTTTCCGTTTTGAAGAGAGTGATTTAAACAGCATGCGGTGAACTTACAGCCTGTTGTTCTTGGGCCCAAACAAATACTCCCGTTGTTCCAAAGTGGCTCAGATTCACAATGGAATAGGCGCCGGCTCTCTAAACCCAATAGAAAATGAGAGCAGCGTACTGTCGTCCGTCACGTTCACGTGGCACAATAGTATGTTACGTCGGTATCATGGTGGCGAAGTGCCATGGAGTTGGTGGCCAAGAGGTGAATCAGCGGTGAGAAACCAGCATCAGGGTCAGGGAGTAGCGGCGATGAGGCCGTTCTCATCATCAGCCTGCCGGATGAGGTGCCCGGTGCCATGTGATCTCCTGGTGGTGGAGCAAGGTTTGGCGGTCCGTTTCGTTGTTCATTTTTTTAAGCCGGCTTACAGGTCTGAGGCAGCGAAATCATGGGCATGTGTCAATGGACTACATCTTGCTCGTGGTCTCCAGCCACCTGTACCTAGTGTAGCTCATTTACATGCAGGATATATCCCGATGTCTTTCAGTCTCAGATCTCTTGGCGGTGTTCTTGACCAGGAACATATATTTAGCATTGAATTAATGTGGTATTGGCATGTTCTTGTAATTGGCGATCTAGCTTCTCCTTGGTGATGAAACTAAATATATACTAATTCTAAGATAAGAGCGTGGAGTGCAGACTACCAAATTCGCCAACTAACAAGTGAACTGGGTATATATATAGGTGAGTGGACGGTTCTATGGGTATGGTAGCACTGCTAGTGGGTGAAGAAATAATGTACACCATGTTCCATGAGCAGATCCAGTGCATTACTTCTTATATAGGTACTGTGTGATATGAAATTTGGTTTGTCGCTTGAATCAGTTCTAACATTATGCCAAGTGCTAAGCAAGACCACCAAAGGTTTCTCAAGAAGATAAACCACTATCGTGGTGGGGTTGTGGAAGACAAATCTACTGCACAAATCTACAATCTGGAGGGGGATATGGGCGTCACTGCATCGGTCAAGGCAATCCTTACATGTTGGATGTCTCTCTCACATCAATGTTGATGTAGTACTTGTCTAAAATAACATGATTCGTCAGAGCTTAGATTACTTTGAGATAAAGTTGAATCCTATGTAAATGTGACAACTTGAGACATCTTGAACCTATTATGTGCTATGTGTTGAATCGACTCATAGGTCCCTTTGAACCGTATTTTTACACACATAGTGGATGGTCTAAGTTTATGACATACATGGCTTTCCTATTCCTCTACTTTTAGTATTCCCGTGTATTTCTCTAAGTTTATGACATACATGGCTTTCCTATTCCTCTACTTTTATTATTCCTGTGTATTTCTCTACTTTCATATTATCCGAGGGTCGCCCTTTTGGGATATTTTCCTACATCTGGCGAGCCTGGTTGATGCCTCATGCAGTCAACCAAACACCAGAAAAAGTGAAAGGTTTCATTTTGATACAAGCTTCCAACCACCATGCATCCCACCAAACGCGCATGTAGAGTTTCAAACGAAAATTTTGTGAGTATGATGAATGGTTCAGCCTAATGAGATTGAAGCCTCGCCGAAAGTAGTCAGGTCCTACCCAAAAGGGATAGGTGATGTATACGTCACACAACTAGATGGGTAGTGAGCCTATGCCACAACCAATATATAGTGGAGCCTTTGGGAGAAATTTACTCATTTTTAACGAGAAAAAAGATTATTGTGTCTATTCGTATGTATGATGTATATGTTATTTACACTTAAATCGTCAAAAATATACATCACCGTAACTATGACAGCGACTGACATGGGCTACGCAGACGACATGCAAGGGTGACTTTCCGGTGCTGAGCAACGCCTCCACCATAGGTCCGCACCAGGAACATCGATCATGCAACGTCGGGCTCGAGCCTAGCTACTGAAAGGACGGGTTGAAGAAATCAGGACGGTTGTTTGTGGTCTGTAATCTCGTTGTCAAGTGTGAGCTGTTGTGATGTTCTACAGTAGTACCACGGATGCTGGTGGATGCGACCACCTTGTTTTCGTTTCGTAATAACCAACAGTTGTAAAAGACTTGTTGCTTTCTTAGTATCAACAGCTTGGGCCCTTTCTCAAAAGAAAACAATATCCACTAGAGCTTCAGCTCTTATCACGACATAAGTTTGTTGGGTGTGTGTTGCTATCAACGTTATCGTTTTAGTTTCTAAAAAAAAATACAACGTTATCATATATGCGACGTGATTTCCACGACCGAATGAGAGCATGGAGAAACAATTTTGACAAGAAGGAACTCCACAGCTTGCGCCATGGTGCTCCGCGATCTGAAGGCATGCACCATATGCTCCTACTGGCTATGGTTTTGATTGAACAGGCTTTACAACTGGATTGAGTCGTAGTGCAACGTTACTTCTTGCTAGATCACAATATCAAGTTGCTTTCATGCAGCACCGGCCACATTTGCACTAACTTTGTTCACTACTTGGTTTGATTGAGCTGTTAAAGAAAAAGGAAAGATGAATACTTGCCTTAGCCCTAGGCTATGGTGCTCTACGATGTGAAGGCACCAACATGTTCCTAATGCTCCTACTTGTATGATGCTCTACGATGTGAAGACACCACGCTACAGTGATTGGAAATATACACCAGTACGCAACTTGCATGTCTAGCCCCAGGACCAAGTACTCTCCCAAATTATGGGGAAGTGCCGACAAAGATCAGCACTACGCCACCACAGCACAGTTAAAATACACCAGCCATACGTTCTTAAATTTAATGACTCGGTCAGTGCAATTTACACTTGCAGTCAAGAGAAATTAACCTACTTTATTGGCTCTCTGTTCACTGTGTTATCCATGCATAATCCAGGACAGCAAAATCTTTCACAGACACGATTAGGATATGCCCTATTCAGATGAGCTGCTAACTCTGTTCTTCGTGTGCATGCGTGGCTCTTACATCGCGTCGACGAGCGACAAGGCTGCAGCTCCACAGTGCAGCTAGTTGCTTCTACCACACGGACTGACTCAACAGTTGATTCAGATCGTAGGCCGTGGCAATGCCAAACAAAAAGTGTTTTTCGCTACCAAGTTTTAGTTACTTAAAAAATTTAAAAATCATATTCATATGTTTCAATTTTATTTTTAAATCAGATGTAGAAATTGTTCTATCCCACTAATGTGCAAAATATCAATTTTAAATGATTGCTATTATGGACTATAAAAAAGTTATAAAATATGTTAAATTTATAGATTTGAAAATATGCATACTTAGATCAACAGTTTTGTCGTTTTTGTGTAGCTCGGAATACAAAATATTTGAAATTGATTTTTTGCACCTCAGTGGGATAAACCATTGGCTAGATTCCCTTTTTTTCAATTTTTTTGTAACTCGTAAACGAGATTTTTATTATTTTTTAAATAGCGGGATCACCGGAGCTTCGGAGGCCAAAATCTTGACTTGTACTATTTTGACAAATACGGCTCTTTTAACAAACTAAGCACGTATATGGTCGAGCATCGTCTTTCCAGTTGGCTATTCGTCATCCATCCGCATACGGCAGGATGCCTGATTATCAGCACCGTTTACTGTCAAAGCGTGTGCAACTTTCTTATACTCTAGATTGATAAACAAAAGTGGTCAGGAAACGGAAATCGGTACTGGCTCTTGAGTACAATGGAGCTCGTTTTTGAAAAAATTTAAAACCATACTTTTACTTTTAGGCCCCAAAAATATCTGAAAAAAAATATACAAACACATATACAGATTATGGAAATCCTCTATATTGTTTCCATAATTTGTTATTTTCTCTAGCACGGAATAGAACATTTTTGCGAAGGAAATTTCCATATACGTAGAGAACACGCGTATGTATCCAAAGAACTTTTTTGAATCTCAAATGTATAAATTTCAATTTTTTGTGCGTGCAAAGACTCACTGGTACCCGGGTAACCCCAAGTCTGCATTTACGAAGAAAAGTTTAAATTATCTAAATACTTGATATCTATATATACGACTCCGGAAAGTCGTTTATACTTCCGAGCTCCAGTGATCCTGCTCATTTCAAAAAATTAAAATAAATATTTAAAAGTTTCAAAAAAATATGAAAAAAATCATGCATGTTCCTACTGATATGTCCTATAATCTTGCAAAATATCAATGCAAAATACTTTACGATTTGAGCTACACAAAATAGACAAATGTTGAAATTTTAAAACTTTATATCGTTCACTATACTCAGATCTGCACATTTCTCTTTTTGTGTAGCTCAAATCGTAAAGTATTTTGCATTGAGATTTTGCACGTTTGTAAGAAATATCAGTAGGAACATGCATGATTGTTTTCAGAATTTTTAAAACTTTTAAATATGGTTTTTTTTTTTAAATGGGCAGAATCACTGGAGCTCGGGAGCACCAAATCTGCACTCATACGACTCCTGGTTCACGATCGAGACTTGAAGACTGGACAACTTTTCACAAGGTTATGCGTATCGCTTTCCACGATCTGGAGCGCCTCTGCACAAGCTGCGCTGGCCACAAGTTTGCCATCCCCGGCAGTATCAATCTTTCAGTCTTTCAAAACACTAGCGAACAGTCCTTTTCCCGTGTCTTAAGACCATCCACTACGTCGTGACTGGTTCAACGCAAAAATCAGATCAGAATCGCTACTGCTTTGCTGCACTATCCCTTCTAAACCCTACACTCGATTCTTGTTGGGCCTTGCGTGTCGGTTCATGGTAGGCCATGTTGTGGGCGTGTTAGTTTTTTTTTGGAGCAACCGGCGGAGCACTGACTCTTCATATAGACAGAAGGAAAAACTACACAGTACAAAATTTGTTTAAGATTTAGGTGGTAAACATGACTAAAAACCACCAAACTAAAAAACGAAGCTAATCCAGGTTTGGCTTGCACGTAGCACAGATTTGACCAAAATTTGTTCCTTTTGTCCCCCACGTGGCCTCTCTGGAGAACTCTCGTGCCTTGCCCGATACCGGCCCCTGCCAGCCTATCCCAAGCGAGCAGCCCTCAGTTCCCTACCAACGGTAACTATTATCAGCGGTACATGATCAGTGGCGTGTGAAAAACGAGTCACTATGGGCCAAATCGGCGCGCCACTGAGGTTTTTTCTACTGGTTGTTTATTTATGAACTATGTTTTTTATTTATTATAAACTATGTAAATTTGATTGGGATGAATTATGTTGTAAAAATTGGCAAAGAATAACAAAGTAGGAAAATGGGCAAAAGAAAAACCAGTCTCGGACAAGGCCTAGACATGGCCCTCCACCGTTTCCACGGGGTACCCAAACGCCATTGGAGATGCTAACCACATATGCATGTACAAATGTATTTCCGTAAAAATTGCCTAAATTAATGTCAAAATTCTAAAAGTTGGCCTTATTGACTAGGACAAAAATATTAAACTATTTATATATTTCTTAAAACTTATACCTTGTATTTGTTTGTGGAGGATAAATACTTAACAAAGTACTTGTTGGTGGACTATTTGACGAGGGCTCTACAGAAAATTTTAATAAGCATGAGGGATTTATAGCCAATAGTGGACCAGCAAAATAAGATAATAGTGGAGCCTTAATTTGTTTAAGCAACAGAAAGTGCAAGGAGTAGAACGTAAATGGCCTCAAGTATAAATATCTCCACCCGTGTAGTTAGTTTCAGACGGAGATGATTCTTTCCCCAAAACAGCTCACTGATTTCTGCCGGGTAAGAGCAGTCACGCGCCGGCTGGCTGGAGCGGAACCGGCCGGCGCGGACGCGCGGTGAGACCACGCGAGGGCGAAGGCAGTCTTCAAGCTCTCGAGCCGACGATGAGGACGATCCGCCGGGCAACACCGCGCAGACTACAAAGACGGGCTACCACGAGATGGTGTTGCAGCCGGCGTCATCGACGGCAAAGTCGGGCTGATGCAGCCGACGAATACGGCTTGGCTGCGACGACCGCGTTCAAGACATCGAAGGCAAGAACGATTTTCCATACATACCTTTCTCTGCTTCTCCTTGTTCATGTGATTGAGATCTTGGAGTCTCGTTCTCTTTTCGTGAATCGCTCTGCCGAGACCATGCTGATAACGTGTTGAAAATCGAAAGTGATAGAGAGGAAATGAGTGGAGATTTGGTGCTCCAGTGATCTCAGTTTTTTTAAAAAAAATCAAACAATATATCTAAAAGTTTCAAACAAATCAAGCATATTCTCAATAATATATCTTACAAGCCTGTTAAATCTTAATGCAAAATATTATACGTTTTAAGCTACACAAAAAATGACAAATGTAAAGATCTAATAATAGTGAACAATATGTAGTTTCAAATTTTCAAATTTGTCCTTTTTGTGTAGATCAAAACATATTATATTTTGCGCTGAGATTTTTCACGCTTATAGGATTTATCATTGGGAACATGTATGGTTTGTTTCAGATTTTTTTGAAACTTTTAAATATATTTTTTGATTTTTTTAAGAAAAGCGAGATCACCGGAGCTCCGGAGCCAAAAGGACTTTCCAGAAACTTGGGTATTATTTTCTTTCACAAACTAAATACATTTATAATATTTTATTTCAAATTTAATCACCTCAAATTACTTTGATATTTCTCTCGAGTTACTTCAAATAAGCGCTAATTTCTTTTTATTTACCGTTTGAGATTTTTTTTATATGCTTCACGAGATGCAAAATCCCAAAACAAGCATTAGATGCGTCAAATTCAAATCCTACTTTATATGAATCTCATTTAGTAAAGGGGAGGAATTTTATACTGGAATTTTCTTCATTGATTACGTAGCATTGTTTATTTTTATGAGCTGGCTTTAATTCATGACATAATGTTTACTCTCTATGTCAATATTTCTCAACAGCTTATAACCCCAATCCTACTGGAATCTGAGATCATGTGGGGACAGAACTAGTTTGTTACGCCCTTGAAGAGGCTTGACTGCACATCAGGAAATCTTACAACCCTCACGCAAGACGATATGAAGTATCACTTGGAGCAAATTTCAGTGAATGAAGGATATTTGAACGTTGTAGATGTCAGTTCAGGTTCCAACAGTGAAAGAACATAGGAAGTGGAATTACAATATATATTATCCTACATGACATAATTCTTCGTCGAAACTATAGGGTAAATAATTAAGTAAGTGCACCGACAATCTAGCTTAGCTCGGCAGACCGATTGTGGACGACAAGTGTTGCTGACTACTATAACTTTTGAGGGATGGATGGAGCTGTCATATCAACAAGATTGATGGAGTTATTCTATGCATGAGAGATGCTGGCGTTTGGGCATAGATAAGGCTGAATCTCCCATGCTCTCTTGAGAGAAGTTGCCTCTCTCTTAATCTTTTACCTCTTATTGACTGCAACCTTGTTTCTACCTCTTTCATGGTTAGCCTCTCTTCTCCCCTGGGCAATATCATCAATGTCTTCTGGATATTGCCCAGGGGAGAAGATTGCCAACCATGAAACATGTAGAAACAAGGTTGCTGTCCATTAGAGGTAAAACATTAAGAGAGAGGCAACTTCTCTCAAGAGAGCATGAGGAGATTCAGACTTATCTATGCCCAAACACCAGCAGCTCTAATGCATAGAATAACTCCATCAATCTTGTTGATATAATAGCTCCATCCATCCCTCGAAGTTACGATGGTCAGCAACACTTGGCGTCCACAATCAGTCTGCCGAGCTAAGCTGGATGGTCGGTGCAATTACTTAATTATTTGCCCTATAGTTTCGACGAAAAATTATGTCATGTAGGAGAATATATATTGTAATTCCACATCCTATGTTCTTTCCACATTATTATATCTGTAGCTCCCAAGGATATGGACCGCTGTGTTGTACCTACTAAAATTAGTGAAATAAATATTTTGTGTCCCGTCTAGGCTCTCATCAGTAAATGTTATAAACCAGGAGTATAAAGGGGGAATGAGCTACAGCTGGTGTCGCAAAGAGCGAGCAAATTTTTAGTATCTGGTTGAAATTGTCCAAACAATGGTCAAGTGCTATTAACTTATTTAATAAGAAAATCTGTGCATTACCTTCTCGGATAGTCGCCTCTGGTATGATTTGGTTTTCTGTAATTCCGTGTACATTCTCCTGCCTTTGTTGGTGAAAGTTTCTGGCTGTCTACAGGGATGAAATTTAGCTCCCAGGAGGCAGTAAGGGTCTTTATGCATCTGCTTGAAAACAAAACGAAGGTAAACAAGTGAAAAAACACAAGCATATTTCAATGCTTCTGTTCTGCTGGCATGTACGGCGTTCCTCTTCTTTTATTAATGTTTTTTTTTGTGTGGCGTCGCCGGGGTGATTATTCAGGCACACATACATCATTCCCTGCTACTCGAGAAAGACTCTGGGGCTTACTGACTAGCACATGCGATGGTGTGCTAGGCAGCCAGAGTTCAAGCCTCAGCTCTACCTTAATTAAAAAACAACGGGGGTTCCTTCCCCTGTTGGTTCATTTACTTGAGAACTCTTCCGTGTACTAGTGGTAGCCGTGCATATGCGCATAAGGGCCAGGTCTCGGGTTCGAGTCCTCACTTCTACCTTAATGACAAACCCGGGGTGGAGTCCCCCCTCCGGTCTTGTTGTTTTTTTATTCCCTGCTACTCCCTCCGTTCTAGTTTATAGGGCATAATCTCAAAATAATTTGTCCCAAAACCCTCCACCTCTAAGGCACAATTGCATTTAATTTCCTCTCTATAATTGGCTAGTTGTCTCTCCCACTAATCCATGCACGTTTCTAGCCCTAATTAGGTAGTACCTTGGGCAAAGAGATTTACAAACTATGGCTTATAAATTAGGACGGAGGGAGTACTATCCTTTAAGTGGATCTTATCGGCGTGCACCAAGTGCCAGTTTTTCATTCGTTGGGCCTTTTGCGCTAGACTGTCAATATGTGAATTCAGTATGACTTTTCCATGCTTCTATCCTCTAAGAGAAGCTTGAAGAAATGCTTTTTTTCCAGATTCTCAATAGTCTGTCTCCCGAGATATTAGCATAGCCACTCTGCTCCGAAATGTTGTGTCGACATTCCAGCTGCGCGTTCGGTTAATATGGTTAATTCGGTTTGGTTTATACGTTTTTTTATTTATACGGTTTCAATACTTCGATAAATTCGGTTTTGTACGAGAATATGGTTCGGTTTCGGTAATAACCATTTAATTTCGGTTCGGTTTCGGTAATAACCAAATTAACCTAAGTTGACGCGAATTTTAAAATGACAATTTCTTTTTGTGGCCATATATTACAAAATAACGGAATAGACTATAAAATTAATAGGCATATGATCCAAAGTAACCAAATAACCCATAAAGTTAATAAAAGTCTATACAAGTAGCAAATCACATGCTACAAGTAACCCGTAAAATTAATAAAAGTCAATAAAAGTAGCAAATTAATAAAAGTTAATAGGCATTTCGGTTTTTTGGTTAACCATTCGGTTTTAGGTTATTAACCGTATTAACCGCAAGGCATATGGTTAGCTATTTTACTAACCGTAACCTTAACCGGAAACCAAAATAACCACAATTTTGGTTCGGTTTCGGTTTTTTCAGTTCGGTTTCTCGGTTTTCGGTTAACCGTGCGCAGCCTTAGTCGACATACTGCACTGCTGGTATTGCGTTCTGTAAGAGATGTACTGCATTAGAGTAAAATATAGGGACAATATAGCCAAAAAGGTAAACTTTGTATGAATGTACTGTAGCAGTTATCCGGAAGACCGGAACCACTTCAAGGCCTGCAACTGCAAGCTACAACCGCTTCCGCTAGTAGTCAACTCGTCGTGGCCGCCCACTCTCAACAGGACCTCCACCGTGAGACTTCCTCCGCCTCCCGGCCCTTCCGTCTTCGTCGCCGCCCACTCTCACCACCATAACCCGTCTCAGCGACGACCTCCTCCGCGCCGCCTTCGCCTGCCGCCGCACCATCCGCTCCTCTCCTGCCATCCGCCTGCCATGGCTTCTCAGCTGCCACCGTCGCCGCCGTCCACTCCCACCGCCATAACCGGTCTCACCGACGACCTCCTCCGCGAGGTCTTCCTCCGTCTCCCGGCCCTCCCGAGCCTCGTATGCGCCGCCTTATCCTGCCGCGCCTTCCGCCGCGCCGTCCGCTCCTCCCCGCCTTCCGTCCCAGCTTCCGCGCGCTCCACGCGCCGCCCCTCCTCGCCTTCTTCCTCGAGCCCAAGATGGAGGCCGTCCCGGTCGTCCCCTCCGCCTGCCTCCACTCCTACCCCCTCTCGCCCCTTCTCTCCCTCTTCCTCGAGCCCACCATGGACGCCGATTTCTTCGGGGTCAACTTCTCTAACCACGGCGACCCCGAAGCCACCGGGTGGGAGATCCTGGACTGCTCCGATCCACCCAGCATCCACGGCTACCTCAACCTCGAAAAGGTGAGCGGGAGCACCGAGCTGAGAGCCGCCTACAACCCCCTCACGCGGGCCCTGAATCTGTACATCCAAGAGCTCCCCTTTGAGTTCTACACGCTCTGCTCCGAAGATGGCCAGGGGCCGTCCCGCGTGGTCTGCGTCCGTCACGAAGATCACGCTGCAGGGTGCGATTTGACGGAGAGCACCGCCGTCGTTTTCTCATCGGAAACCATGGAGTGGCAATTCTCACGCAAGACTACCCTGCGGTTGCGTAAACCTGACGGGTTCAGGACCGCCATGGTGGTGCGTGGCCTCATCTGCTGGCGAGGCTGGATGCATGACCAAATCGTGATGTTCGACAGCGCGACCTGTCAGTTCTCCCTAATCGACCTCCCAATGCAGTTGAAGACAAATCAGGATGAAGCAACCTATAAGCTTGGTGAGACCAAGGATCACAAGTTCTGCATCGTGGATATTATAAAGCAAGAAACACTTGTTTCTTGGTTCATGACAGCCGATGACAACGACGAAATTTGGATCATGTATAAGAACTTCTCTTTGCACCCGATTGTTAAGGAGTTAACCGGGTGCTCGATGGACGAAGAGGGTTGTCATGTCAGGGTCGGCGTGCTGGCGACCATCGATGGATTCGTGTACCTGTCTGTTTTCTACTGCAAGGGCACAAGAGAGTTTGAGGTGTTTCTATCCTTATGCCTGGATACATCGGAGATCAGCGAGCTCTTTAAAGGTCCACATCGGTATAACGAGCACGCCCATCCCTACGTCATGCCATGGCCTCCCTCTTTGGTACAAAGCAAAGTGAGCTCTTGTTTTCTTGCGGTGCCTTGTTTGTAGATGTAATTAATTTATTTGAAAGCATTTGATTACTCTGCTTTTCTAAAAAAGCTTATATCAGTTCTTAGCTAAGGTTTAGGCCAATAACATATCTGATTTCATAAATCATACAGAAGCATTTGAGTACTTCATTAGTATGAGAATGCAATGTTTTTTGTGCTGATTACATGATAGCAGAAGCATACTTTTCACATATTTTGAGGTTGGGAATTTATCTCCACTAAAACTCTCTGCCCATACTTATTGCTGCTTTCCATTATTAGATGGCACTGGTAGCACGACACCATATTTGCACCTTCACTCCTTGTTTAAAAGCATAAATAAATTAATGCTTTAGCCTTCCTTGCACAATTTGATTATGCAGGCATTTTATTTTTCTTGCTTACACTAAAATTCCTCTTTGCCACAGGAGGATTCAGAAACTGACTTCACTGGAGACCGCGTCGCACATGATGTTCCCGTGGGCACGAGAGAAGCTTCCAATGTCCTGCAGAGTGCTGCACTGCAGTCCTTCAGCCAGGCTCTGATGAACGACAGCGACAGGAACGAAGAAATTGTGGCGGAGTTAGATGCCTTCTTGCGTCCTAACTTGGATGGCGAGGACTCTCTCATTGGAAAAATTACTACTTTGGATGCACAACTGAGGATGGCGAGGGACTATGTCTTGCGGATATGGCTTGAGGATAAGGGCATGACCAAGGACGGAGACAGGAATCTATTACCAGAGGGGCCAAGTGAAGGTTACAGAGCTTGGAGGTGGCCATATGAGTAAATTTGGACGCTGGTAATGATGATAAAGAACACATATAGAGGACCCTGGTAATGATGATAAAGAGTGCCCAACATTAAGCTGTCACGAGGTTGTTGCCGCTCGTTTTAAGCGATCATAGTGTATGTGTGTGCTACGTGTTGGTTGTGATGATACGAGATGTTGTTGAAATGGTTTGGTGCTTCGGGTTTTTGGATGGTGTGAAAAGCGTGTGTGTGTACTAGTTTGATATCTGTATATAGCTAGCTCTGAGATGTAAATAGAACAATCAGTTTGCCGGTGTTGCTATTAAGTAGTTGGCATTGGGTTAAGCCATAAGTGAGCTTTTTTTTACCTAGAGTTTGCCATCTATCTTGCGGCAAGAAAAATGACAGGGAAGAGAGCTGTGAGTGAATATATTTTACTTTTAACTTGATTTCATTTGTACCTGCAAAAAAAAAACTTGATTCATTTACGAGCCTCATCATCATTATTTTAATTTCACTGGCAGTCTCATCTTTAGAAACTGATCATCCTTTCTTATTTCTTGAAACTGAATTTTTGGATGGTGTGAAGATCGTGTGTGTTTGTATGCTCGTTGGATATAGCTAGCTCTGAGATGTGAATACAACAATCAGCCCGTCAGTGTTACAAAATTCGAGTCTCGAATCACTCTGATATTTTTCGACCGCGTAGAAAATAGTAATGGATAATAACCAGTAAATGAAGAAACAGATCCTCAATCTTACTTGGGGTCATAACAGATGCTTACAAATGACCTCGTGCAAAGCAAAAGCTATTACAACCACGCAGCGGAAGCTGACATGGTTTCCATCACAAGAAGCAATAATCCTAAACCAGCTACAAAGTTACTTCGGGTCCTGGCTTTGAGCTCTGCTATGCTAGAGAAATACCACGGAACAGAGTGTGAGTGATTTTTTGTAAAACGTTAACCTGATTTTTTTACAAGTTTTTTCGATCGTGTTGGAATTATGAGTGTCATATTTGGAAACTGAACATAGTTTCAGGTTTCTGATATTGAACTTTTTGTATGCTTTCATGCCCTCTTTTTTCGTTTTGAGGATCGAGCATCCTTTCATGTTGGCAGTCAATCTCTAGCTAGTCCAGATGAGGTGAGTGTGACCTCGTACCGAAACAAACAAGCAATTGATGGTAAGAATTCTTCAGTGTACAATCAGTCAGTCTGTAACTGGACATGGATTTGGTGGACTCTATGCATGTATTCTCTTGCCTACTCTAGCTGCTTGTTGTAGATCTTCAGTAGTGAGGAGTGAGTGAGAATGCAGGCTGCATCTTGTTTCAACATTAAGCTACTGACAGTGGCACATAATCTGCACACACAGACATAGGTCAGTCAAATGTACGTAGTATCAAGTACCAGGAACATCATATGTTCACTCAGCTTGGTGTACTACACGAACAAGGGCAAGATGATCCGTAACTCGTATGATATTTAAGTTGTGATGAATGTGTTTTGTCGCCTAGGTGCACTTACTTGAGCATCGTACTACTGCTACTGACAAATTCAAGCGAGCCTCAGTAAGTTAGTTCCATCAGAAGTTTGCTGTATTATGGTCGAATTTGTGAGCACCTGACATGATTTTGGCTAATTAATTGAGCCAGCCAAATGATGCAAGTCGATGGATGCATCTAGTACGAATCAAACAGAAAAGCTCATCCATTGCTTAGCAGCTTAAACATACTGAAGGAGTGATGGTTACACCAATGGTCGACCATTATATGAGACTAGTATACGCAGGAGCTCTTTACACCATCCAATAAACTGAAAAACCAAACGATTTCAGTATTTCACCAAAACCTCGTAACGTCATAACAAACACACTACACAAATACACATTCTGACCATCTCTTGACAGCTTTCCCTTGTACACTTATCACCAATTCATTATCAGGTTTGTCTTTCTGTACTTAGCATCCAGACCTCAGAATCATGCTTTTATCCTCAAGATACGGTCTCTTGCAGTTACCAATTGTGCATCCAAACTAGTGATCTTGCTCATAAGAAAGCCCTCGCCATCCACGTTAGGACGCAAGAAGGTATCTAACTGTGCCACTATTTCTTTGTTACTGTCACCGTCAACCATCATCAGAACTTGGCCAAGTGACTGCAGTGCGGCGACAAGCACAGAGGAAGCTTTTTCTGTGCCCACAGGAGCATTGTCTGCAAATTCGGTGAATTCTGTTTCTGATTCCTCCTGTGACAAAGACAGATTTCAGTGCATGTAAGAATTGAAGAGTTTGTGTAGATAAATTGCGCAAGGCTATATATTCTAATGACACAGCAACAATTTAGTGTCCATTGAGGGCTGCTTGGTGTACACGAATTTCAATCTTCAAATATGTACAATGCAACACTATATAATATATTAATATCCTTGTGACTGAATTCTCGAACTATGATTTATGCAAATCAGGCATGTCGGTATGCGATAAGAACCAACAGAAGCTTTTCACAGCAACGCAATAATCCAATGATCTCAAGTAAGGGAAATGCGTACAATCTACACACGATTCTCCAAAAGAATACTTCCCACATAATTAAGCACATGCTCACCTTGCTTTGTAAGAGAGAGGGAGGCCATGCCATGACGTAGGGATGGACCTGCTTATTATCCCGATATGCATCCTTAAAGAGCTCGCTCATCTGCGATGTTTCGAGGCACAAGGATAGGTACAACTCACAAGATTGTGAGTCCTTGCGGTAGAAGATAGACAGGTACACAAAGCCATTGATGACGGCCACAAGCTTCACCTTGACGTCACGACCGTCTTCCTCCTCTATGGAGCACCCGGTGAAGTCCTCAACAATCGGGTGCAAAGGGAACTCCTTGTACAACATCCACCTCTCCACGACATAGTCGGCTGTGATCAGGACATGAGAAACAAGCGTGTTATCCTTTATATCCACGATGCAGAGCTTCTCATCCTTTGTCTCGCCAAGCTTATATGTGGGTTCATCGCATTGCGTCATCAAAGGCGCCGGCACACCGATTAGAGAGAACTGAAAGGTGGTGGTGTCCAACAGCCCAATTTGGTGATTCGTCCAGTTTGGCCACCAGATGAGCCGACGCATGGCCGTGCCGGTCCTGGCAGCCCCGACACGCGGCGGCATCGTATTCTTCGGCAAAATTCGCCACTCCAGGGTGTCAGATGAAAACACCGCCACTCCATGGTCCCCGTCGCGCTCCGGCGGCCAGCGCTCGCGAATGACGCAGACCACACGGGACGGCCCCTGGCCATCTTCGTTGGGGAGGGCGTAGAGCTGGATGTCATAGAAAAAGATGTGCAGATCCAGAGCCTGCGTCAACGGGTTGTAGGCGGCTCGCCGACTAGTGCTCGGGAGGGTGCCCTTGTCGAGGATGAGGTAGCCATCGGCGCTGGGATTGTGGGATTGGATCTCCCACCCGGTGAGCTGGCGTGGGAGGAGGATGCCGAAGAAATCGGCGGCGACGAGGTCCGGGTCAGCGGCGCCAGGGGAAGGAGGACGGGGCCACCTCGAAGTTGGGCTCGAGGAAGAGCGCGAGGAGGGGCGGCGCGTGGAGGGCGCGGAAGCAGCGGCGGAAAGCGGGGAGGAGCGGACGGCGCGGCGGAAGGCGCGGCACGCGAAGGCGGCGCAGACGAGGCTCGGGAGGGCTGGGAGGCGGAGGAAGACCTCGCGAAGGAGGTCGTCGGTGAGACCGGTTATGGCGGTGGGAGTGGGCGGCGGCGACGGTGGCGGAAGCTGGGAAGCCATGGCCGCTGACTTGCTGTTTTGTCGTTGAGAAGAAGCCGCGCGCTGAATTGCTGGGTGCTGAGTGGTGGCGAGTTGAGGCCCAGCACTTGTTCAAGTGGAGACGACTTCAAGCCCAGGAAGGCAACCACCGGGCCCTGTCCGGAGAAACAATAGCTAGAAAACTTCCAGATCCAAAATAAATAAAAAATAAGAAAACTTACAAGAATTTTTCTCCCCCGAAAAGCAAACAAAAGCATGAGTAGGTATTCTCCCTCCTGTAAATAAAAGTACTGTTCCTCAAATGCTAAAATGGTTCCAAGATAAAAAAAAATTATACATGAGTACTTCGAAGTGGCGTGAAACAAGATGTGATTCCACCTATCACTACGTCAAACATGCATATAGAGTAATTCTCTTTTTACAACCGGAATGTAGTGCCTAACCGCGTCGACAATTCGAACCAGCAGTGGGTGGATGAAGATGAAGTCAGGATTACTCGTTGGTGTTGATCTTGAGAGCACGAGAGAGTTCATTGACTCATGCACCTAGTTCCTCTGCCTCGTTGATAAAGTATCCATGGGTGGTTGCAATCTGGTCTGTTTGTGATGGTGTCTTATGAAATGGGACAAATGTGCCCTTTTGATAATTTATTTTCAGTCCACCAAATGAAACTATTAGAGGACATCAACGATAAATTTTGCTCACGAAGCTTGCTCATTTGACATAATTAGTATTAAAATTTATGTTTATATGCAGCGTGTTTGTCCGAGAAGACAAAGCAGAATACCAACTTTTACTAAAGTTTTCATGGAGTTTATCGAGGTCAATAGGTTGGTTTACAACAGTAGATTTTGTATTTTCAAAAAACAATGCTTATCCTAGCCAGCCTTCAAGCAATGGTGCTTCCAGCCGAAACCAAGTGCATTATTTTCATGTAAATCGAACATAGGTTACACCATGAAGGATAAAGTCGGCCCATAGACGTGCCTCCTAAACATTTGGAGTGGCTGGAGAGGGCGGTCTCCTGATATATATCCTTCAACTACAAATATAGTTGGGCTTTGTTCAGGCTTTGCACATGCCCTAGTGCAGAACAAATCGACTTAAGACATAGCGACAAATTTAGTCACACACAAATAGGTTTTAGGTAAGACGCAAGATTATGAACGAGGTTGCATGTTGTCATCTCACACTTTTTAGATTTATGGTACGAGGGGGCACATGCCCCCCCCCCCCCCCCCCCCCCCCTCCCTCGTGCTTATTAAGACTAGTTAGTAAGAGATTGATACCGGATGAGTTTTCATTTGTATGTGTCCATATGTATGTTGCAACAACAGACAACACAAAGGCAAATATTGCAATGGTCCTGCTTTGCGCCTAACCAATATGTTGCATAAGTATTGAAAGCGGCGTCGAGATAACAACCATGGAAATTATCATAACTAGTGTGGTGGAGAAACCCCTCCGATTTTCATTGATCCGTTCTTTCGACGAAATCGTTACTATAAATCCCCCATCCCCTGCCCCTCCAATTCCCCCGCTCTCTCCATTCTTGCACCCCTTCTTCGATCTCTCCTTAGCACCAACACCTTCTCCAATCATCCAATCCCCTCCTCCTTTAGCCACTACAACCATGTCCACAGGAGGTTCCAACCATATCGCCTCTTGGAAGAAGGTCGTAGGCATTACGGGAGCGTGCATTGCCTTTGGTTTTGGAGTTAATGTGAGCGCCTTCCTAATATGCAAGACCATGGAGAAGAGGGCCAAGAAAGCCGGGAGGGAGGGCAATGCGCAGAGTTTGCGCCGTTGCGGCGAGATGAGCGTGGCGTGGCTCGTTTGGCTGGCGGCCAAGCTGACTTGCGCCGGGGGAGCGCAGCAGCCGGAGCTGCCGGTCATCGGCGGCGGCATCGTCCCAGCGCGGCCAAACCCGCCACCTGTCCATGAGCAAAGCTGCAAACGTAGAATGCGCTCACCTGTCCATACTCCACCAATCCAAGCAAATAGTATCCAGAAATAGTTAAGCGTGGCCAAACCATATTGTATAATTAATAAAGTAATAGGATATCTGAGAATCAGGAGAGGAACGGGAGCTCCTTTCTATCACTCGTAAGCGGCAGTTTCAACCTGCGCCGCCTACGCTCTTCCATACGTGGGCCGGCCCAGCGCGCGAAAACGTTTCACTTCACTGTTACTCCGTAGGCTCCACTCAAAACAAAACAAAAATGGTACTCCGTAGGCTTACGCTGGACGCATGCGTGCATGCGGAGCTAGCTAGCTCGCTCGCCCCCAGCCTCCCACGATCGCTCAATCAGCGGCGGCCACTTTCTATTTTCTTGTACAGTAATGCACAACACAGTACACGCACGATAAGTAGACAAAAGTATGAAAATAATTCTCTCAAAAGGAAAGAAAACGGAAATACATGTACAATGAAACCGAAAGTACAAATAATATTAAACCCAAAGTACAAAAATATTGAGTACGAAGTACAAAATTTCTCTCGCTGTACAAAGTAAAAAAAAAATCAAACCATTTTCAAAATTTTAAAACATTTTTAAATTTAGACCATTTTAAAAATTGGAATATTTTCAAATTTGGAACCATTTTTCAAAAATTGGAACCATTTTCAATTTTGAACCATTTTAAAAAATGGAAGCATTTTCAAATTTGGAACTATTTTCAAGTTTAAACAATTATCAGATTTGGAATCATTTTCAAAATTGGAACCATTTTCAAATTCTAAATCATTTCCAAATTTTGAACCATTTTCAAATTTAGAACCATTTCAATTTTGGAACCATTTAAAAAAAGAATGAAAAATAATTAGAAAAAGAAAACGAAAATAAAATAAAATAGAAAAGAAAAAAGAAAAAGAAAAAAGAAAAACGAAAATGATTCTAAATTTTTGAAAAATTGTTTCAAAATAGAAAATGGTTTCAAAATTTTGAAAATGGTTCCAAAACTGAAAATGGTTACAAAATTGAAAATGGTTCTAAATTTGAAAATAATACGTTCATCCCATCAAAACAAAACCTTAAACACTCACATCAGCTTGTGGAAAGTTTAGTATTTCATCAGATTTGAACTCATAGAACAACAGAGGTATCTTTGTTTCCAAACAACAATTGTATAACATTGCACTGAACTCCTTGCAAAAAAAAGACAGTCTCATATCCACATGTCACTTCGCTATCGAACACATATTTCATCTGATTTGAACTCATATTTAGTGACCCCACACATTGCTTCTTACATAGGCTTCTAGTCGGTCCCAAAACCATTGTTTCCACGTAGGCTTCTAGTCGGTCCCAAACTATTGTTTCACTGTTATATGAAGTAGTAGATCACACTGTAGAAGACAATAAATATCAAAATGGTGAGCCAAATTTAGAGTTTTGAGTAGAAATAAGATATCAAATTTGACCTTGAATATGAGACTAGGATACCTTCCCGAAGTGTACAGTATCCTTCCAAGAAAGGGGCATCAAATGGATCGGCAATTGACAGATCATGGACAAGCTTCTTATAATTTATCCGTGTACTCCAACTAAACCCTTTGAATTCAAATCGAGCACCACGAGAAGCTTTGTCTTGTAATTGTAGTTCAATTTTTTGATAGTCCCACCACCAAGCTTTGTGGTCGTCAACGAGTCCAAATTCTATTCTCTCTAGCACTTTGGCATTCAAAACAAAGAACCTTACAAAGTCAACTTCTGTACCCTTGATTATCTATTCGACACCATCCTGTAATACACATTTTTTTAAGATTCAAAGCCTCAAGTCATATGAACAACAACAATGAATACAAATCTTCCCAAACAGCTAGCTTGGGTCACCTCAAATGTTCCATTAAAACCATAAAATCTGGAAAATAACAAAGATCTACTTATGAACAAGTAGTGGAAAGAAGTAGACTGACAAATGCTCATGGAAGTAATCTACATGGATTCGATTTGCACTTGGTCTCGGGGTTTAGAACCAGCTAGGCTCAGTTAATCAGAATGACCTAAACTCACATTATTAGATTTTGATCCCTATCCAAAAAAAGATCAATTGGCATATATACCTTGTTGCATAATGTAGAAAAAAACACTTGCCTGCATGAAAACAATGTACTTCAGTGCAACTGTCATTGCACTCTATTTAGTATTTACTATGGTCTTCAAACATATACAGAAATAACAATTTTGTAGATATATATAATTCAGAATTGCAGTTCTTGGTTGAGTCATGGAGGCCGTTATCAAATTGAACAGCTCCATTGTTAACTCTAGCTCGTAGAGACATTTTATGAAACAAACTGAGTATGCAAGGACATGTCCACAAAGGATCAGGAAAAACTACATTGGGTCAATCTGCACTCAAACCTGAATCGAGAGACCATTTGGGATCGATTTTGACGCCAATACTAAACTTTTAGCCCCTTTGAGAGATAGAAGTCAAACTAACTTTTGTTAGAGTACTTAATTTCAAGAGCGCCCGCAGGAGCAAGATCACTGCAAGTGCCTTCATGGATGCACTTGCTGGAACAAAGACCTTCCCCTCTCATCCTCTCGTCCATGTCATGTCTTCGTATTAACCTGTTTAGACAACATGGTTGGAGTATTCTGAAGCTCCACAAATCAGAGGTCAATATAATGAATATCTAAACTTCCCTTACGTTCATTAAGATTGATGGTCATTTGTTGAACGCCGATCTACTTCTTATTGGGCGAGGCCAGATGGGAGAATCAGTGGCCGCAAAGATTACGTCCTGGGTGCTCAGCAATGGCGAAGACAAACCGAGAGTCCCCTCGCGCGGATAATCGGCAGAGGTGGTGTCGCGGAGGCCATCCCCATCGCGGAGGGCAGCGGTCCGCGGGTAGATCACGGATTGCGTGCGGCCGGCCGGCCGGCAGGCTGGTGCAGGGCGCCGTGCAGGGTGCAGGAGTCTAGGAGACTGCAGGGCCCCGCCTCGCTTGTGGCCGGCGTGCAGGGCGCCGCCGTTCCGTGCAGGATATGGAGGCGGGAAGGAAGGTGGGTTGGAACGGCGGCGGCGACGGTTGGGTGGATGGGCGGCAGTGCGGGAGCGGCAGCGGCTCGTCGGTGGGTTGGAACGGCAGCGGCGGTGGTTGGGTGGATGGACGGCAGCGGTGGCTGGCGGAAGGGCTCCCCTTTCCTCCTCCCCCCTCTCCGCCCGCCGAACCCTCCACCAATTCTCCCTCCTCCACCCCTCCCGTCAGCCGCCTTCCTCCTCCTCGGATTGATTCAACCCACTGCTCTTTTCTTTCTCGGATTGATTCCTTCAACCCTGTTCGTTCGTCGTCGCCGATTTGTTCGCTGCTCGGGCGGCGGAGGAGTCGTGGATGGATAGGTGGCAGTGGTTTTCTTTGTTGTTTTCCACCAGGAAAGTCGGGGTCTATGGCGGAGCGGCGCTGGCGGGCGGCGGAGGGTGCTCTGTTTCGGGAGGGGAAACGGGAAGGGGGAATAGAGCGGTTTACTTTTTGGAGTAGTGGCTTTTTTCTTTTTTTAAAAAGGTGCACAACATACAATATTGGGTAAATTTGAGACGTTGGATCGCATCTGATGAACGGTTCAGATCCTCCGGATCTGACAGACTCTGTCTTTTAATATTAGTGGAGATAAAAACCTTCAGCTGGATGCAGGTGGCTTTGGTTTATCATACACTCCATCTGGACCATGTGCATATGATTAGAGATATAAGCACACGGTTTTGCGCCCCTGCGGTTTTAGAAGCGTAGAATGTCAAAACCACTCGTAGATAAACAATGTTAGAAAATGCGTGAGACGTTCTGTCTTTTAGGACAGTATTAAAGTAATGTAGCTTCAGCCCAAAGATGTTTGGCTCCTCTGAGGCTCGCACAGTGGTCGGTAAGACGGTAACCACATGACGATGCTTCTGCTAATTAGATTTGTCTAAAGCTCATTGGACGTTATATACCTTCATCGAAGGTAAACCTGAGAATAGTTTTATCTAAACCGGGTGTGTTGGGTCAGTTTTGCGTTGTGGGTTTGTTTGGTTTGGGTGTAAATGGGTCGAGTGGACGAGGGGTTTGGTTCAGTTCGGTTTCACCTACAGAAGAGTTGGTTTTGGTTAGGTACGGCCTGGAACACTTCAGGTTTCACACGAGTAAGAACCGGGTTCATACCCGGTTAAGGAGAGCAGTTGCCAATATCTCCCGACAGTCTGTCCAATCTCTGCCTCCGCTCGCACCTGGCTGGCCTGCCGCCGGAGCCCCACTGCCGTCGGCTGGCCTGCCGCCGGAGCGCCCTGCTTTGAGATTCGTGCTGGGCTTGTGTACGGTGACAGATTGGGTCCACGCCCAGGGTCGTACAAGCCTGGGTCGCATAGGATTTTTTTTCCGGCCCTGACTGCCGGATGCCTTCTCCGCCTCCCAGATGCAGCGCGGCTGCGGGAGATCCGCTCGCCGATTTTAAG
Source organism: Poa pratensis (assembly GCA_947311845.1). Classification (NCBI taxonomy): domain Eukaryota; kingdom Viridiplantae; phylum Streptophyta; class Magnoliopsida; order Poales; family Poaceae; genus Poa; species Poa pratensis. The sequence goes on from CAMZMU010000117.1 coordinate 114,678,971, forward strand.
AACGCCGCCGCAGTGAGCGCACTCATTGGCGACATAGTTGAGCAAGGCGGCGGCCTCGTCCCGGCGGATGTGAATGAAGGTCAGGATGCCTAGGTTTTCAGTGTGTGTGTGTTGTCTTAGTGATGGCAGGTTGTCATGTAAGAATGCTTGTCTGTTTGCTTTTACAGCAGTTGTATGGACCTTGTCCGGATCCTTTTGTTGGTCTTTGTTAATGCAATAGATCATCCACATTTCACTTACTTACCCTCTACACTTTTTTGTTGGGAATATTGCATGCTCTTCCCAATTCTATCAATTTTGAGATTCTTTTAAACAGTTTCCTATTTTTATAATATTTTTTAGACTACTTTATCTTTTTTTAACTCCGCCTATGTTGTGTCAACATAGCCGGTCCCAAGTCCGGATAAAGGAGGAGGGTTGTGATAGGCTTGGCAAGCCAACGGAAAAAACCCAGCCACTCTTATGGAGATGAAACCCAAAAGAACCTCGTTGGGTCGTAACCCTCTTAGCGACGCGCCATATCGGAACCGGGTGTGGTGTCAAATTGGCAAGGACCGGGCCGCCACCCCCTTGGTGGCGCGCCATATCTTGATCTAGATACGGTGATAAGTGAGCAAGGATCGGGTCGTCGCATCCTTAGTGGCGCGCTGCATCGACGCCCGGGTGTAGTGAAAAATGAGCAAGGGTCTTCGCATTTGACTCGACAAGTGCGGAGGGTAAGGAAGTTAGCCGAGCCTAGGAGGATCCGCTTAGGTAGCTGGAACGTAGGATCCCTGACGGGTAAGTTACGGGAGTTAGTTGATACGGCGATAAGGAGGCGTGTTGATGTCCTATGCGTCGAAGAGACCAAATGGAAGGGACAGAAGGCGAAGGAGGTGGAGGATACCGGCTTTAAGCTGTGGTACACGGGGACAATATCAAACAAAAATGGGGTAGGCATCTTGATCAACAAGAGCCTCAAGGATGGAGTAGTGGAAGGTCAAGAGGCAAGGAGACTGGATTATCCTAGTCAAGCTGGTTGTTGGGGACTCAGTTCTCAATGTTATTAGCGGTATGCCCCGCAAGTAGGTCACAACGAGAGCACCAAGAGAGAGTTCTGGGAAGGTTCGAGGACTTGGTTAGGAGAGTACCTACTGGTGAGAAGCTCTTCATAGGAGGAGACCTCAATGGCCACGTGGGTACATCTAACACATGTTTTGAAGGGGTGCATGGGGGCTTTGGCTATGGCATCAGGAACCAAGAAGGGGAGGATGTCTTAAGCTTCGCCCTAGCCTACGACATGGTCGTAGCTAACACCCTCTTTAGAAAGAGAGAATCCCACCTAGTGACTTTCAGTAGTGGCCAACACTCTACCAGATTGATTTTGTCCTCTCTCGAAGAGAAGATAGACGCGCTTGCCTTGATTGTAAGGCGATACCTGGAGAGAGTGTTGTCCTCAACATAAGCTGGTGGTGGCTGACTTCGTTTTCGGATTCGTGTCCAGCGGGATAAGCGCCCAAAAGTTGCTAGAACAAAGTGGTGGAAGTTAAAGGGAGAGGCAGCTCAAGCTTTTAAGGAGAGTTTTTAAGGAGGGCCCTTGGGAGGTAGGAGGCGATGCAAACAGTATGTGGATGAGGATGGCGACTTGCATTCGGAAGATTGCTTCAGAGGAGTTTGGGGTGACCAGGGGAAGTAGAAGGGATGCTAAGAATACCTGGTGGTGGAACGTTGAGGTCCAGAAGGCTATTAAGGAGAAGAAGGACTATTTCAGACGCCTATACCTGGACAGGAGCGCAACCAACATGGAGATATACAAGGGGGCAAAGAAGGCCGCAAAGCGAGCGGTGAGCGAGGTAAGGGGTCGGGCGTATGAGGACTCTACCAGCGTAAACACGAAGGAATGCGAAAAGGACATCTATAAGATGGCAAGACGAGAGAAAGGAAGACGAGGGATGTCAACCAAGTCAAATGCATAAAGGACGGAACAGATCAACTCCTTGTGAAGAAAGAAGAGATCAAGCGTAGATGGCGAGAGTACTTCGACGACCTGTTCAATGGAGAGAATGAGAGCTCTACCATTGAGCTAGACGATCCCTCTGATGATACCAGCCGACGCTTTGTGTGGCGTTTCCAGGAGGCTGAGGTTAGGGAGGCTTTGAAGAGGATGAAAGGAGGCAAGGCAATGGGCCCTGATGGTATCCTTATCGAGGGTGTGGAGAGGCCTTGGAGACATAGCGATAGAATGGCTAACTAAACTTTTCAACCTCATTTTTCGGTCAAACAAGATGCCCGTAAAATGGAGGCGGAGTACATTAGTGCCAATCTTCAAGAACAAGGGGGATGTTCAAAGTTGCACTAATTACCGTGGAATCAAGTTGATGAGCCATACAATGAAGCTATGAGAGAGAGTCATTGAGCACCGTTTAAGAAGATTGACAAGCGTGACCAAAAATCAATTTGGTTTCATGCCTGGGAGGTCTACCATGGAAGCCATCTTCTTGGTACGACAACTTATGGAGAGATATAGGAGAAGAAGAAGAAGGATCTTCATATGGTGTTCATTGACTTGGAGAAGGCGTATGATAAGATACCACGGAATGTCATGTGGTGGGCCTTGGAGAAACACAAAGTCCCAACAAAGTACATTACACTCATTAAGGATATGTATGATAATGTTGTGACAAGTGTTCGAACAAGTGATGGCGACACCGATGACTTTCCAATTAAAATTGGACTGCACCAGGGGTCAGCTTTAGCCCTTATCTTTTTTACTTTGGTGATGGATGAGGTCACAGGGATATACAAGGAGATATCCCATGGTGTATGCTCTTGCGGATGATGTGTGCTAATTGACGACAGTCGGGGGGGGTTAATAGAAAGTTAGAGCTGGAGGCGGACTAGAATCGAAAGGTTTTAGGCTTAGTAGAACCAAAACTGAGTACATGAGGTGCAGTTTCAGTACTACTAGGCACGAGGAGGAAGAGGTTAGACTTGATGGCGGTGGTACCTGAGAAAGACACCTTCCGATATTTGGGGTCTATGCTCCAGAAGGATGGTGATATCAATGAAGATGTGAGTCATCGAATCAAACTGGTTGGATGAAGTGGCCCAAGCTTCTGGCGTCCTCTGTGACAGGAGAGTGCCACAAAAGCTAAAAGGCAAGTTCTATAGGACGGCGATTCGACCTGCGATGTTGTATGGCGCAGAATGTTGGCCGACCAAGAGACGACATATCCAACAGTTAGGTGTAGCGGAGATGCGCATGTTGAGATGGATATGTGGCCACACAAGAAAGGACCGGGTCAGGATTGATGATATATGTGAGAGAGTTGGGGTAGCACCGATTGAAGAGAAGCTTGTCCAACACCGTCTAAGATGGTTTGGTCATATAGAACGTAGGCCTCCGGAAGCGCCACATACCAGACGGATAAAGCGGGATGAGAATGTTAAGAGGGGTCGTGGTAGGCCAAACTTGACATGGGAGGAGTTTGTTAAGAGAGATCTGAAGAATTGGAATATCACCAAAGAACTAGCCATGGATAGGGCGGCGTGGAAGTTAGCTATCCATGTGCCTGAACCATGACTTGGTTTCAAGATCTTATGGGTTTCAACTCTAGCCTACCCCAACTTGTTTGGGAATAAAAGGCTTTGTTGTTGTTGTTGTTGTTGTTTATCTTTCATTTTTTATTTTACTTTTAGATTTTTTAATCTGAATAATTTGATTCTTAGTTTCCTATTTTTTGGTTTTCTAATTTGTTTTCTACGAATGGCTGACTTTTCATTATGTCATCTGCTTATGTGGCTAAAAGCACCTTTTGCATTCACTGTTTTGATATTTGCAAAAACGTTTCTAAGGCATCTCTGTGCCAATATACCTTGAAGTGGTTAATATATTGTCCAGATCTGATCCTTCTATTATCTTTTTAATACAAAGTTTATCCATAGACTTAACTTACTTAGCCTCTGCATCAGCCATTTTTTGTTGGGAATATTGCATGCTCCGCCCAATTCTATTACCTATTTTGAGTTTTTTAAAGCATTTTCAGTTTTCCGTATTTATTGGACTATGTACTTTGTCTTATATTTTAATTTTAAGGGATTGCATTTTTCAGTCCAAACAATCTGATTGTTAAATTTCCCTATTTTATGGATTTTTTATTATTATTCTTTGCTGACTAGTCACATTGCGAGAAAAAAACATTAGAGCGCTGGTTTAAGGGCAATGTGTCCCGGTTCCAACATTTACTTATTTTCATTTAAAAAACATTTATTTATTTTTATTTCCTTTGGAAAAGAAGAAAATAGTCGTGCCAAATTCAAGTGGGCCGAATCTCGTGTACATTTCCAAGCTAAAGGCCCCAATCCATTTGCAAGGAAGAGTCTGATCCAACTGCGACCGGCCAAACCGGGCTGAACATACTACTAGCAGACATTATGCCACAGCATTGCACATAACAAGGTGACACTCAAAACCAATAGGGGACATAAGGACATTTTAATTTATATTTTTTAAGAATAATACTATGTAAGGTGCATAAAATGTTATGTGCTTTTGGTACTAGCTTGCATTCAATTTATGTGCACAGGGGTTTCGGTGTTTTTCAAAAATATATCCAGTATGTACACTCCCTATAGTTGCAGCATGTCTAACTTCTATAGGTTTCTTTGCTACATTTGCTGTATTTTATATCCACACTATATCTTATTCTTAGCCTTTCTTGCATAACTGTATTTCGTTTTGCTTCTAGGATGAAAACAACGAGAGACGCCAGTTTTGACATCTCTTCCCAAAAAAAATGTGTTTGCTTCTGAATTCTAACAATGTGTTGGCAAACTTAGCATCACAAGCAGATGGCGCAATAATATAAAATCTAATAACCATACATGCAAATAGATAGCTGCATTAGAGATTATAGTTGATTTGCTGAGTTATGCCTTATGTGTCACTGTTGACACACCTAATATTTAGCAATGACCAATCATAGAGATGTGTAGAACAATTTTTAAGGTTTAGAAGTAGCACCAGATTTTGTGAAATTATATACATATATCGGATTCTGTAGATATTATAGGAGCTGGCACACACGCGTGGCGTGGATCACGTGTATACATGCTGCATGAGAAAGCTTGTACGGGTCTACCTACTGCATCTCATACTATGCAATGGCAGAGCTTGTGTTAATGATCTTGACTAGAGTGGCTAGTTTTGAGTTGGAGTAAAACGCATGTGCGGTCACGAAGTTGCCACGAGCGAGCGCATTGGTCACCAACTGGAAAAATGCCAAATCTTGGTCACTTAGTTGCGTGGTAGAGCCACGTTAGTCATTCCGTCAACATAGACGTTAAGTTGCTGACGTGGCAGTCTGACTTTTATAAATACACCCTTATAAATTTATTTCTTTTAATTGCTAGGTCCTTTTTCATTTTTTTGGGGCAGGCATATTCGCAAACAGGTGATGGACACTTTCGACGGCTACCACTGCTTCAGCTCCGTGGCGGCCCTCCTCGCCCTGCCTTTCTCCGCGGCCGTGCTCGCGTCCCAGGCCACGGCGCCGTCGTCGCCGGCGCTGCATGGCGTGTCGTCGCGGCTCCGGGAGATGTTCAACGCCGCGGGGTTCCCGCCGTCGTCCTTCTTCGCGCTGCTCAACGGCAAGCTCTCGCAGACCATCTTCGTTCGCCGCCACGCTGCCCTTCGCGCTCACCTTCGTGCTGCATGACCAGGCTGCGTCGTCGCGTGCTCACCTCGGAGGTGCAGGCGCTGGGCACATGGACGCGCGTGTCGGGTAAGCCTGTGCGCGTGGGCGGCGTCCAGGACCGCGCGCGCTGCCTCGTGAACGCCTCCGGGGCCGCGTCGCGCGAGGAGACCACCACCGCTGGTAGACGTGCTGCTCGTCGAGTGGCGGCGAGCGTGGTGCGAGCTGGCGCTGTGCAACTAAGACACAGACAGGGAGGCAAAACAAATGAAAAAGACTAGCAATTAAAAGAAATAAATTTGTAAGGGTGTATTTATAAAAGTCAGACTGCCACGTCAGCGACTTACGTCTGTCTTGACGGAATGACTAACGTGGCTCTACCACGCAACTAAGTGACCACGATTTGGCGTTTTTCCATTGGTGACCAATGCGCTCGCTCGTGGCAACTTCGTGACCGCACAGGCGTTTTACTCTTTGAGTTGCCACTAACTAAAATATCGTATTAACTTTTGGAAAATTGACCCTAAGTACTAGATGGCTCTCCACGCCAAATTAACACACAACATTTGGAATAATTAGCCATGCCTAGATGACGTTCAAGGGCATGTTTGGTTAATTAGCTGCACCAATTTTGTCTTCTTTACATGTGTGGTCCGTCAGAGCCTGATTGAAGAAAAACGTGCTCCGGTCCATGGCTAATATCCTTTTGTTTATGGATGCATATGCTCCGTCTACTATGATTTAACTTTATCATCAATCTGAACAACAATACACCGGGCATGTCTCATAACAATTTATTATTCAATACAATTTTTATGGAACATAACACACTTTTGTTAATCAAATAGATGGTCAAAGTCGAATCTGAAAATATGTATCTGCCATTACATATTTTTCTAAAAGAAGGTTGAAACTCCTGACCTATGCATCAAAATGATGCACACAACTTTTTATTGTATTATTTAATAAAATCTGACAAAACAAAAACATCAATCAACCAAGCCACCTTCCTCGTGACCTCTGTCGCAACACCTACAAAATATAATGGGGGTGATCCGGATCACGACCAAGTGACCTAACCTCACACCAACGCGGGTACAGGTACCTCCAGTTGTCGTGCCATTCATCGTGCGCCACACGGGTACGGGTACTTCCACTACATCGCTCTCCTCTACTATGCATATGGAGATGATGAACTATGATACCCGCCATGGCTGAGATCTGCCACACTTGCGCTCTGGATGGTCTTCTTGTTATACCATATCAATGGCTTGATGTCCGAGTAATTTTCTACACCTCACTTGAGGGCTTTTCCGTTGTGCTCTGCCTCTCACTGCTAGGAAATGTCCAAATGTTGGCGACAATTGTCAAGAGATTGATGCCGCTAAGAGTTGTTGATCAGCAGGGGATTGAAGTCGTTAGCCTGTCTACTAAAGAGCGATTGAGCCAGCTCCGGCGACAACATGTTCGACCTTCAAACTGCAATGAGAAATACAACCAGGCTGTCAAAAATCCTAGAACTGTATGGCTTAACACAGAAAACGATACCTCCTGTTAGGAAACTCAAGGAGCAAGTCAGCAAATGGTGGTCACATACCTTTTCGTGCCTATACTTTTCACGTATGGCATTGAGGGGGCATCCATTGGTGTTGCCCTGCAGTTCCCGTAGGGCAAACACGCATATTTGAATATCAGAGCTTTTGTATGAGGTGTAATGCTCGAGAGTATAGTTCTGTGAAAGAAATAACATATATTAGAGGAGAAAAACTTCTTTCCACATGATGTGCAAAGGTCTGTATTCAGAGTTTTCGTACGAACCCATGGAAGGTCTGATTGATCGAGTGTCCATCTTGCGAGAAAGACTGCAGAGGCTGCCACCACTGAAGGGAGAAATCTCAGAAAATTGTAATCAGTCAATGTTAACTCCGCGAGATAATTGGCCAGATAACCCAAAGTTACAGACGGAGCCTGGAAATGTAGATTGAGAACTTCGTGATCAGCATCATATATATAAACTGAAGGAAAACTGTGCTAATATGGTTGGGTGTCAATCTTACTTTGTGAGAAGACTGTGCTGCTCTAAGGAATCTCCTGATAAAATTTCAAATTACAGGAAAGGCTTGTTAGTGATGGAACAGGAACTTCACATTGGAAAAGAAATATGATGTGTCTAGTCATCCTGAGTAAGTAACCTGAGAAAGGTTTTTGTTGTAGGAACAGAAAGATGAAATCCCAGATCATGAAGCACTTGGCACTCCATTTTCAGCACCTATTAAATCAGGATGATATCAGTTGTGGGAGATCAACAATGACACTTTGCAAATGTGTAATTGGCAACCCTTCAGATTTCACATGAAAAACGTACCTCGGCTTTTGTATATGTATTATCAGTTATGAAACAAAATTCTTCAACACGAGGTGCACAGATCTCTTCATATTTCCTGCAAAAAGTAAACAGTTAAAAAAATCTAATGAAATCCTTTCTGCGATACATATTTCCTATCAATTTCAAAGCTTTTGAATATTTGACATTAACATCAAACTGATCCAAACTTACGATGCAATGAGCATGCTAGTTATCCCAACAAGTTGAAGTTTCTGTCTCTCAATATATTTCCGGGAAAGAAATTGATCAATAAGATATACAGTGAGGTATAGCGTGTCTGGCACAAGCTTATATTCTTCGGAAACCTGCAAAGATAGAATTTCATAAGCGGAGAAGTCGTGAACAATAAAGATTCAACTGGAACAAGGATCTTGATTTGTGACAAAAGAAAACACAGATATCCCATACACATGTATCAGAAATGTATAAAGTATGTTTCAGGTGCTGAAGAGTGAAGACCACTGTCATCGTATCTCCAGGTCTTTAAGAGTTATGTATTTCTATCAGCACGAGTTTGATCGTGTTGGGTTACTTGACACTCAGCATGTTATTTGGTGCAAGAAGAATGGATGGGTGGATCATCACTACTGATTCAAACTTCTCATGTAAAATTCTCTATCACTGACTTCAAATAGTCAGGATATTTGGAAGGGAAACAAACAAAACTACACGGACAGGAATGGGAAGAATGTTCATGTCCAGATGCTGTATGTAACCATCGGTGAATCCATCTGGGACTGGTCACCCTGAACTCTAATCCTCTGTGAAATGAATGGGCAAACTTTCTACCATCCATAATTATGAGCCTCTACAAGTAATTGTATACTTCATATTTGCAACTTATACACATCAACTTGTATGTGAAGTTGTCCAGTGAAATGGCAATGATGAATGCTAAGTCTTAAAGATAGTTGAACTATTTATGTATACAAACCTCAACAAGCCAATCAATCAGAATCCCTCGCATCCCCTTTGTAATGTCCTTTTGCAAAGTCTCCAAGTAATTTGATATAGGTCTTCTTATAAGCTGGGAATAACATGAGCGTATAAGATGGAAGCTGAAATGCTATTACAAAACAAATGCTAACAGCATAGCACAGAGATGGAACACAAACATCCAAAATATAAACTAGCTTTATAAGACATGTAAAATGTGAGGGACCCGTAATTCTGTCCAAACAGTAGAAGTTCTCCCTTTTAGGGATGAATATTAACATACCTCTGAGGCCATTAAGTTCGCGTATATCTCTGCAACGTAGGAGGCACACATTTGTGGATTGCCATTATCTTTGTCAATATCTATAATGTTTAAACCAGCATAGTTCCCTGCAACAAAAATAAAGATTATTTAGCTGCTGCCCCACTAAAAAGAACACATAAAGAATGTCTACAAGTTTCTCGGAAATGAGCAGTGGACGCAAACAATTAGTACAATATACCCAGAATAAGACCAAAGCCAGCCAGCAGCAAAACGTAACATTACAAGCGACGAGAAGCTCTGAACAGTTTTCTAGACTTTTAAACAATGTTTAGGTCAGATGATAATGGTAGAGAAAAAAACATGAACTTAACTAACCATTCTTTGAGTCCGCAGTTTCAGATTTATCCCTAGTGTTTCTTCCCTGAAAGAATGCCTCGTGAACTCCACTCAGCCTGTTCCATTCAATATTATGTAATGACAATGACCCCTTGTTTTCAAGCAAAGCAGTGGGCTCCTCCTTTGGTGCACAAAGCTCTTCCTTCTGAGCTTCCTCAGAATCATTCACAAATGAAGCTTCACTAACAGCAGGAAGGGATGGCTTAGGAACCTTCTTTGCACACTGCTTATTTTTGCTCGGAATTGGTGATGCCTTTTGGGTAAACTTTGACTGAAACAAAGGAGATACCTTATCATTTAGTTCACATTGTTTGGGAGAAAGTAATGATCAAAAAAAACATACAAGGATATAATACGTAATACATGTTGGTACCTGCAGCTTAGTCACAGCAGTGCAATTTTTATATGAGTTTGCACAGCTTATGTTTGTCACATCCCTGAGCACTGCTCGCCTTTTAGGCTGTGGAGCTGACGTTACAGCACTTGCACAGGCATTCTCATCCAAAGCTCCCCTTTTCACATTTGATTTTGTCGCCGGTTTTCTCAAAGGTACTGGTGCGGGGTGAGCCACTCCAAACCTTCCTCGGTTATTAGCAGCTTGTGCTCGTGTGATGCGGCCACTGGGTGCTTGGCAAGCAATAAGGACTGGATTATCCTTTCTTGCAGCCATGTCAGCCTGAATGAATTAGAGTGAAAACGACATTATGGATTCATGCAGAGAGCCAACAAGATAGCAACAAGTAGCATTGCAGAACTGAAAATCTCTGAATCATGTTGACAGGGCGTACTCCAAATGAGTGAGAGAAATGCGGAAAGGGTACAGCCGTCATCTATTCAAGCAACATTGGAGTAGGTTAAGACGAGAAAAGATTGTAGAACTGCAGTACTTTAAAAAGAAAGAAAAACCCAAATTATAATCAGGCTTCTTGGAAAGATTATAATCAGGCTTGACAGATCAAACTATCAGATTCGTGAGTTCAGGATGGGGGCGCTGCCGGTTCTTGGAAAAGAAAACCCAAATTCTTTTCTTTAAAACAAGAAAACCCAAATCCGGCGCCCTGGTGTGCAAGAAATTAAGGAGAGCATCTAGAGGAATGAGAGGGCAATGAACTCACCGGCTCGGGAGGGCCGGGCGAGAGGGGCGCCGGCGGGATCCGGATGCGGCGGAGGCGGCGACCACCTTTCGGGTTTGAATCAACCGAGGAGCAGGCGGGATGATTTGGGGAGCGTAGAAGAGCGGAAGAGCGACGACGCTACCTTGCGGTGCTGCTGTGCGGTAAGTAACCATCAATATAACCCCCAACCATTACTTCTCACTACTATTAGCAAAATCTCCACTACTTCTCCACTACTACTAAACAAGCAAATATCACTACTTCTCCACTACTATTAGCAAAATCTCCACTACTTCTCCACTACTATTAAACAAGCAAATATCACTACTTCTCCACTATTATTAAACAAGCAAATATCATTTTCGCTAAACGCACCCCATCATTATAACCCCAACCATTGCTACCGCTGGATTCGGATGGAATATGTGCCATTGGTTGGTGCTTCGTGATTACTCTAGTGCTAGTGCTAGTTGGTTCCAAAAAAAATGATCTTTACTATTAATGGGATTTGGACCTAGGTTGGTGAAGCCTCCGTTTTCTGCCTCGCCCGCTCATCGCTCTCGAAAGTCCTGCCATCGTCTGCCTGGAACGGACGCCTCTCCTGCCTCCCCCGATTCCTTCTCTCCCGCTCCCTCCCGTTCCAGCGCCGCCTCCCCCGATTCCTTCTCTCCCTCCCGATCCATCGTTGCCGCCCTGATTCCAGCGCCATATTGTCAGGATCCTACTAGGAACTGATGAACTAGGATAGGCAAAACAGGGAAATTAAGATGAATCAAGGTAAAACGAGGTAAATTGCAGGAATAAAGATAGGTAAATTTGCAGGATAAAATGCAGGAAAGTAAAGAACTGGTAGATAAATTTGGGGATATTTGATTTCATGATTTCAACACAGGATACATGGGTGACTTATATAAAGGCCTAGCCCTAATGGATGCCAACATAGGAAATACCTAAATTACCCTCATACTAATATGACACTAATAACCCTATACTTATCTATTCCCTGACATTCCTCCCTGCTTGAGACCATTGGTCACCAATGGATAAACAAGTTTCTTCAGAAACTTTTTATCATTGACAATTATCCTTCATAATTTCTTCACCATATCAAGGAGGTAGAAAATGAATCAGCCAAAGAGTAACTTGATAGAACTTGATGTCTTTGTGCCAATTGATCTTTTCTTCCATGTACCGTAACCACCATTTGGACTTGTACAAGAGTAACATAGTACCAGGATCCCATATAAAAGTTCCACTGGCCACTTGACCTTGCCATTTAGCTAGTTCTGGCATTGGTAACCAAGACAATTGTTGTTCAGATGCAATCCTTGCAGACAAACCTTGCAGGCAGAGATAAATGGAAGAAGGTGTTTCAATTCCAGGATCCCATTCTTGTATTCCTTTTGCTGTTAGCAGCAAATTGTACTCCTGGGTGTGAACTTGTTGTAGCAGTTCTTGCTGAAAAGGCAGTGAAGAAGCATCAACCAAGAATTCAATGGTATAGTTTCCAGTGTTGAGGTTCAGAGAGCCGCCAATGTTTAATTCAGGTTCATTTAGAGGCTTCCAAACTTGAACTTGTTCACTGGATGCATTCACGGATTCCCTTCCGAGACACTTGGCAAACTGTTCACTTTCCTGCTGATTTTCTTCGTATGCCTGTTGCACACTAATACCAGCTAGGACATCAACAAACTCAGTTGAGGAGCCATTTGTTTCATCATCATAGACATCGAACACTGGTTCAGGAGTAGCTCGCTCTAATGGATAATTTTCTGGTAGCGCAAAGTAGCTTCGCTCAGTACCATCTGCTAGGAATACACTTTGGCGATTGAGCTTATGGAGACCATAAGCTTGCGGCATTTCATCAAGATTTTGCCAATTGGGACCGGTGCTCAAACTTTGCAGACTTGAATTCTGAATTGGCTTTTCATGCCCAGGAGAGTAGTTAGGTGTTGTAACATGCGTTCCATGCCAAGAGTTTTGTGCTGGCATTTCACCAAACACCTGGGGTGCGGCATAAGCAGTAGCAGTACTGTGAGACATGGAGGAAGCAGATGAGGACCGGGGAGAGGTGGTACTCGTCGTTGTGCTTCCTGATGATGATGTGAAGCCGAAGAATGGTGTCGGGGCAGGGCTGGTGCTTGACGCGGAATAGCCAGAGCCCAAGCCCGTGGCGGTGCCCGAGAAAAAACATGGCGTCGAGGTGCGGGTGGATGAGTTCACGGTGGTCACCTCAGGCGCTGTCGAGGGGTGAGTGGGCGAGCACGGCGGCGTCGTTCTTGTTGGTAGTGGAGGAGGAAGGAAGCCGGTCGAGGTACAAGCCAGTGGTGTGGCGCTGAAAGGGGTTGTTCTGTGGTGGTGTTGAGGAAGAACGTGTGTGCTTGCGTCCTGGTGTTGATTGGGGTTCAGGTTTCCAAATCGAACAGGGTGGTGTGGTGGCTGGGTTGAGTTTGAAACAGGGGATGGTGTGAGTGTGGCACCTTCATGGATCGGGCTCAAATTGGAAGGGTGTGGTGGAGGTGTAGTGAAGTTCCTGCTGTTTGGATCGGACGCACGAGCAGACGGAGAATAGTCACGGTTCACTTCAAGACCAATCTGAGCTACCATGTCAATGATTGTGGAGAGAGTACCTTGAATCGCATCGACCGACGACTGCTGCTGCGTGATTCTCCTTTTGATATTCAGGACCTCGCGAGGTAGACGACCAGCAATTTCTTCCTCTGCTTGGGCTTGAGCCAACGCCGCCGCCAGCAATTCAGCTTCTTCCGCTGCGGCGGCCATCCTCTCCTGACCGTGACTGTGACGGCAATTACGAGCCTGCAGCTCTCGAGCAACTGTTTTGCCCAGATCGGAGGAGTAGGAGCAGGACACAGAGATGGCGCTGGTTGGTGCTGGGGGGGAGGCAGATGGCGGATGTGGGGCGGCCTCTCGATTTGTGGATGCGTGATTTGGGAACGAGATCTGGGGAGAGGAGGGTGGGGAATGCGGCCTTGATCTGCTCCGCGAAGCTCAATCCAGGGGAAGATGGGGAAGAAGGGATTTGACGACCGCAGACGAGATCTGCAGCAACCTTCGGTGTTGGGTGGAGAGGGTGGGATCGAAGCTCGGGGGAGACTGGCGACTGATACCAATTGTCAGGATCCTACTAGGAACTGATGAACTAGGATAGGCAAAACAGGGAAATTAAGATGAATCAAGGTAAAACGAGGTAAATTGCAGGAATAAAGATAGGTAAATTTGCAGGATAAAATGCAGGAAAGTAAAGAACTGGTAGATAAATTTGGGGATATTTGATTTCATGATTTCAACACAGGATACATGGGTGACTTATATAAAGGCCTAGCCCTAATGGATGCCAACATAGGAAATACCTAAATTACCCTCATACTAATATGACACTAATAACCCTATACTTATCTATTCCCTGACAACGTTGGAAGTCACCAAGCTAGGAGGTACTGCTACTACTACGACAACCTCAGGACATGCTTCTTAGACTGTCTCTCTGACCAACTGTTCCCTTGCTATGTTCGGAGAGTACAGAGCCGGAGGTGACCGTCCTGAACCTGACCATCCTGGCACCGGGGAGGCCGGACCTGCTCCTGCCGATCCGTTCGCCACGCCGGCGGACGACAGGGGCCAGGCCGCCTTCACGCTCAAGAACGGGAGCGCCTACAGCTTCCACTTCTCCTTCACCGTCGCCAACAACATCGAGTCCGGTCTCAAGTACTTGCACACCGTGTGGAAGACCGGAGTAAGATGTGACTTCCAACTACTGTTTGTTATCTGTCAGTGTATGGATTCACAACTTATCACAATTTTTTCTCGTTGATTTGAAAGCAGCTGTATGCTGGATAAAGCAGAATGGTTCTCAAGAATGCCCAGTCTGTTGAATGTTCACTGTGGCTCACTCGCCGAGTTTTCATTTAATAGTCTGTGATCATCCACCGACATGGTGATGATGATGATAGTCATTTTGCACATAGATACATCATCATGTTGCATAGAAATACATCTATAACCTCTCCAACATGTCTGTAAAACTCGAGTCCTTCCATTTATGGTGGAGAATCAGAATGTGATGCTCGGGACATTTGGCCCTCGGCGGGAGCCTTACACCTACAACGCTAAGGAAGAGACATCACCCGAGCGGTATCTTTGCGAGGGGTTCTTATTCTGCTAAACTAAAGGTAAGTAATATCGGAACGGGCACGACGACATAGTGATAGATCAAGCATGTTATAGCTACACAATTGTTCCAGTGTATCATTTTCTGAATTTTGTTGCAGTTCGTGGACGACGAGGGGAAGGTGTACTTGGACATGAGGTACAACTTTGAGATTAGGAAGGACTGGGGAGGAGTGGCCTAACTATGGGTAGGTAGTAGGGAGATGTTATGACTGTTTTAGGCTGCTAGGTATGTATGACTGGATGACGCTAATTTGCAGTGATCCGTTGGCCTGGAATATCTGCATCCCATTTGGCCTTTGTATGGTTGCTTCTCTCTGAATTTGCATGTTGACAATTAACTG